>VYXB01008540.1:151690-243603 GCA_013397135.1 Pachyramphus minor
CCCGCCCCATCCCTTCCTCGGTGGGTGCAGCCTAGCGACTCGTTTGGTTTCACTCGCGCGCTTATTTTCTTTAATATTGTTTTTCCTCTGGAGTGGGCCGCTCTCGTTGTTTCCTCTCGTCTCCGTAGTGCGATTGCGGGCGTTCAGGAAGGGAGGGGAGGTGATGAGATGCCGCGGCTCTCCCCGTGCCCTGCCAGGGCTCACCTGGCTGCAGCAGCCACAGGTCGCAGGGGGCGTAGAAAAAGTGAATCTGAGCAGTACGAGTGCCTGCCCCTGCCTGGCTTTGCTCAGGACGTGCTATCTGTGCTGCAGAGCCGGCCAGATTAGTGCCTGCATTAACGTGTGTGCAGGTGAAAGTTCTCTGCAGCCGTCCTAGCGCTAAGATTGTTTTGTGTTAGAAGACTTAATACTAAGTCTCGCTGAAAACGATCGTGTGTGTTTGCTTTGGGTAGCATCAGTCTTAAAGAGCGAGGTGAGCGAACTGAAAAAATCGTGAACTACTGAAGATGTGAACTAACCGGATTAAGAGTGTGAGGTGGATTTTTTTAGCGATCTAAATGAGTTGTGGTGATGCTATGTGATGGTGTATCTAGTGACTGGGTTAGAAACCTGACATGCTCAGTGACCTTACTGAGGATATCATATTCTTTTATTAATAAAAGAGGTTAAAAAAACCCTTACTCCTGAAATAACTTATGGGATGTAGATGAAAAACTCTCTTTTTTAAATTGTTTTGTCAACTTTCTTCCAACACTGCCTCTGTTTCTTCAGCATGGTTTTTGATGAGAGGTAATAAATGAGGTTTACAGGCTATGACTTCGTGAATGCTTTATCAGCATTAATTTCTCTTTGATCTTTTGTAAACTAGTGCATTTCTCGGCGAGGGCTCCTCACAGCCTTCAGCTGTACATTACAGATTTTTATAGCTGAAGGTTTTTGCACATAGTCATTGAATTGTGCTGGTCTGTCAAGATGAAGTCATCATGTGTTTCAGGGTGGGAGCTTTCATTTAGGCCTCAGCTTAGCTGCGAGATGAGCCTCTCTGAGAGTTTTATGTTGTGACCTTCACTTTTTTTTTGCTATGGGAAGAACCTTCAAAATGTAAATCAGAAATCCCGTTTACAGTGTAAAAATATCCTTGTCACTGTTTTAATGTTAGAAATCACTGCAATATATCCAGTCCAAAACTTGTTGATGTAGCTTCTGGCACGGGCTGTATTTTATTATGGTTATTTTATCATCTGAGCCAGGGCAAGGAAATGGGTGCAGATAACCTTGGTTCTGGCTGCACTGGTTTGCACTCGCAGTCTGATTTAGAAAGGTACCTGGAAATAGTGCTTCGAAGGTGTGTGCTGTGCACAGCCCGCCCCTCCTCAATGGGGTGTTAAATTGTGTTTCACAGACAGTGTGAAAAGCTAGAATATTTCACCACAGATCAGGGGTTGCAAGAAGCAGCATGATGGCAGTTGATGCCCTTTTTTGGCATCACTGTGCCAGTGAGCAGATACAGGGGAAACAGGTCCACTTCTGCTCCTCTAAATGGTGTGTTGTAAAGTTCTGCACTGAAACTGTTTCCCCTCCAAACCCAAAAGGTTATCTCTTATTTAAAAACTTGTTCTAATACTTTGTATCTGCTGTGAACGCTTTACAAAATTACTAACAAAAATTCCAAATCTCCAGTTCCGTTGAAATATGCACTTGGCTCTGGTGTGTTCTAAAATTATTAATGTCAAATGCTAGATTATGTATTTTATGCTCTTAGTTATTGTTCTTCTGCCTTGGGTGTGAAATGACAGGGAACAAAGTCTCAGTTTATACCATGTACTTGATAAGGAAAGTATTTGATTCACTTGCTATAGTTAAATGCCATAGCAACTGTACTTTATCGTAGTGACTGATTAAATGCGATTCCTTATCCATCACAGACGTCCAGGTTACGCAGTTTAGTACTGTGTGTCTCGTGTTTTGCTCTGTTGCTAATACAGTGACGATCTGCAGAAGCCTCTCCCTCGGGGATGGGGTAGAGGGCAAGCTGTGAGTGTGCAGATGGAGATGTTTCCTGCAACTGCAAAATCCATTTAAATTTGAACACTTTAATAAAGGAAAGCAAAGCAAGCCATGATGTTTTGTCTTAGACCCACAGCTAATGTGGACGTCATTGGAGATGATGGTTATTTACAAGTGCATCATGCCATAAGGCTTGTTATATGGAAACAAAGTATTTTTAACTCCTAATATCCTTCACTCTTTTTCTTGTTTTTATCCTAATTCTTATGTCTCTGGATTATTGGGTTAAGGATTTGAAAAAAATAAAATGCTTTTGATTATATTTAAAAAAGGGCAAATGAAGTATTCTTAGCATAGTGCTGTTACAGTCAGTCTTCCATTTTGATTTTGCAGCAAAGAGAATCATGTTTGAGAAATATTGATCAGAACATAAAATAACAGCATGGGAAATAGAGGAAGATGTTGGCTGAATAGATTGTACATGACTGTTCTCTCATCTGGATTTGAAAACCCTAAAAGGCTTTTAACTATTTTCCCTAGTGCAGCAAATTTTTTACATAATCAGGTTTTGAGTAAAAATAAACTCAGCAGAGTAGTATATTTACTGCTGTGTTGTGGTTGTGCTTTCTCAGCTTCCTAAGCAGAAAAGGCACCTTATCAGGCAAAGCCCCATCTTAATATCCTCCAGTTAAACTGCTGAAAACATCCATCCTGTGACACAGGATTGCTCTTACTCGGAAATTTTGTTGCAAAGTGTGAAGTGAGTAGGAAGTGGATCCTTGTCAGTGTCCCTTTCTAACCTATTTTTGTTTCAACAATTTTACGTGTGAAATTAGGGGATGAGCAGAGAGCAAAGTCTGAGCCAAGATTCTCAGCATTTCCTATGACTGCAGGACATTCTTTGAGCAATTATTTAGTCATACAGTCCCATTTGTTACTTTGAATTAATTTATCCAAATATATATCAATGTTGTGTTTATTGTTTTCTTCTCCTCCACTTTCACTAAAGAGTTGTTAGTTGTTTCAAGGGATTTTGGTGTAAAGTTTTTTATGTGACTTTTCTTTCAGTGATAGGGGGTTATTAACCTCAGAGTCAGTGGGATCCACTTCTAGACCAAGTCTGAAAGTTTCAGAAATACTTTTCAGACACAACAAACTATGGAAGGTTTTTCAGATTGCTTCCTCCTCCCCTAATGTGGGACTATTTTTTTTTAATTATTATTTTTTACAGTAACCTATTATCAGACCATTCTTTAAACATGCTGAAACAGCAATAAAACCATGAGCTGAGCTTTAAATTTCCAGTGTGACTTGTTCGTCATCCAGTTGGTCAGTGGTAATTTGGCAAGGATGATAATTTGACGGTGTAAAACAAGTAATTGTTTTGGAAAGAAACGGGGAATGGGAATAATATGGGGATGTTCTGGTTTATATCCCAGTTTTTTGGAGCCTTTTTTGTCATCAGGCTTATGTGAATGTGAGGTAATATCAGTACTGCAAATAACTGCTTATAAATAAGCAGCTGAATGCAAATGAATGTAGTTGAAAGAAAACAATCTTGAAGCTCAAATCTTGCATTTGGTCTAATTTTGACTGTGTTGTTACGAGGAGATCTTTGTGTTGTTGATGTGCAGTGTAAGAGTGATATTGGAAGTTAAGGTAGTCAACAGCTAAATGCTAAAGTAATACAGAAAAGAATATTTAAACATTTGGCAGCAGGTTTTCTGAAGTTCTGCTTCTCTACTGTCTCATGGAAGAGCCTTGCTTTTAGAGCATGGAAATCTGAGAAGTATATTCATAAAGAAACTAAAAGCAGAAGGAAATCAGGAATAGAGTGATCTGCAAGGCATGGATATTTATATTACAATATGAAAAGTTGAATGGGATTGATGGTTGTGTAATACTTTCTTTTGAGTTACATAAAAAGGTAGGGTTTGCATCCTCTCTGAGGGTCAGGGTAGTGTTCTGGGGTGGACTGCACAGTGGCAAAGACCAGAAACAGCCTGTAACGTTTTTTCTGTTAACTGTTGCCTTGATCCAGAGAGAGAGAGAACCCTTTAATGGTAGAGTGAGTATAGGAATTCATTTCCCTATTCCTGTGTGCTTTTAGGGAGCACAGGTACCTGGTAATTGGCATGTTCCAACGGTGTGATAAGGAGAACAGGGAGCTGATAAAGTTAGCCAACCCTCCTCCGTGCGAGGATCAGAGGAGGGAATTAGGGAGTGTAATTGGTGGCTAGTTACCAGCTTCTTCCCTCTGGGGAGAACACGAGGGTCAATCACTCAAACTTCAGTCGCTCAAACTTCTAGCCCTTGCCTAACTTGACCTGGGAACCCAGAGGATCAGTTAGAGCTGCTTTTCCTGCTCTCCCTGGTGAGGGACAGATGGTCCATGGGCAAGCTGTGCAGCAGGGATGGGCAGCGGCCACTGGCTCTGTTTGTGTCAGAGCTCTCTTTAAGGATTATGGAAGATGAGAGGGAGCAACTTTTCATGTCAGCCCAAAGCAATGGGATACTGGCTTCCTGGATGAACAGTGCAGCTGATGAACACTTGCATTTTATAAATACACATTTTCTTAACACAGCATGAATCTAGCCCATGGAAACAGGCAGAGATAACTTGTGGGTCTTCTTTTAAGCACGCTTGATTAAGGAAATAAGGGTTATATTTTCACAGCATCTGTATGAGGTTTCATGAGTCCATCTCCTGTACCCCTATATATGATTCTTGTACTTGTTGCCTGCCTTCCATCAAACTGGACAGATGGTACAAGTCTTAAAGATGGAAAGTTTTTCTGCAAGTTTCATAAAAATAGGTGTTTTATCTACGTGCTACTCTACTGAGGAAGAAAGTGCATCAGGGGGTCACATATGAGAAATCAGGCTCCCCCAGAGAGATGTGACATGCCCCAGTTTCACACATGGATTTATTGGTACTCTCAAGACCAGAAATGTGTAACTGTAGGACACCAGGCTCTCTTAGTTCTAAGGCGCCTTGTTCAGCCCACAGAAAAGTTGGTGCTTTACCAACTGAGTAGGTGAGGAGCTCAGCTTGTGTTAAAAACTAATACTTCACTAGCATAGTAATTTTTTTAATGCTTTTTCTATTAATGCTTTATCATGTCTTTCAGCTGTGATCTTTAAATGAAAATAATTGATGGATTTGGTATTTAATAAAAGTATTTTATGACATCTTGCTGTGGAATATTTCACAGCACGATGTAAGTTGAATGGGTTGTCCTGAGGTCATGTAGTCCAACATCATACTCAAAGCAGGGCTGATGTCAAAATTAGACCAAGTTGCTCAGTGTGTCCACTCAGTATTTCCAAAATGTCCAGGGATGGAAATTCCACAACATCTATGGGCAACTTCTGATTGTACTGTTAAATTCTTGCCCTTAAAAACATGGGAGTTTCCCTTGCAGCGACTTGCAATCATCCCCTCTGGGTCACTTTTCTCTGGGATTCCCCTTTATGAAACTTAAAAGAGCAGTTGAATGTTTTATACCACCACCCCTTTTTCCCCTCCTAGCCTGTTCAAACCCAGTTTCCTCAAATTTTTTTTAATGTCATGTCCTTCAGCCCATCCTAATGGTTTTCTGCTGGATTTGGTCCAGTACTGGGAGAGAGGAAAATTGGATGCAGTATTCCAGATGTGCCCTCCCAGCAGTAATCACTTCCCTTGAGCTGCTGGCCACACACATAACACAACCCAGTCCATGGTCAGCCTTCCTTGCTAGGAGGTGATGCTGATAATGGATGAAGTTGGATGTTGTTCAGGTAATTTGGAGAGTACTTTCACTTAAAGTGATGTATTTTAGGAACTTTTCAAATAATGTCTGAACAAAACCCCAAACCCTGCAACATGTTATTAAGCAATTTCGATTGTATTTGATTTTGATTTCTGGATTGCTCAAATGAAATAGGTGGAGCTATAAGCATAATTTTTTTTATATAACTTTTATTTTACCATGTTCAGCAGTTTGTTTCAGGTGTTTTATCTGTATAAAATCTACATTCTGTTAATTGCTAGGACAGTTATTAAAGGTGATGGTTAACTTGTGGATGAATCCTCTTTTCAGAAGGGAATGTATTTTCCTTCGCTCTAGTACAACTTTTGTGAGTACAAAGAAGCTATTCTCAAAGTCATCTTTTTGCAAGGTACATGGAAAGCCAAATACACCCCATTTCATTGTCAGCTTTGACCAGGTAGATTAATAAGATCCAAGCAGTAATAAATGTCACTAATTCAGATGTGGGGCTATTTGATGAGCTATTGGTAGATACTTTGGCAAGGCTTCTTGTACTCCATGGGTGTGCAGTGGTTGGTTTCTGTTTCAGAAGCATTCCTGTCTCCACCCGTTTCCACGGAGAAGAGCCAGCACAGGGGAGCCTCTCCTCAGCCCTCTCTGTATCCTGGTCTCCCAGGAGGCTCCTGGTGCCCTGCCTCCCTGCACGCTACCAAGAGGTTGTGCTGTGCCTCCCCAGTCCAGTTGCCTCTCAGGGTGGATTAAATACTGATTTGTACCTAATAGAACAATTAGATTTGGGCAGAATCTTCATGACAATCAGTTTTAGCAGAGCTGTGCACATGTTTTTACTATCCATCTTGTTTCGTGGTACCTAAAATTACAACCATCTAAGTTCTGTTAAGGGAAGATCTCTTCGAAGCTCTTCTTTTGTATTTCAAGAGAATTTTCATAAAATACTGAAATACTCTGTGGTGATCAGAATGCAAATGAGAGTTTTTGTTACATGGTGGAAAGTAATTTGTCTGTGTTGTGGTTATGTTTTAAGTACCAGCAGCTCAAAATTAGGCTTCCAATTTATAACGTGCAATTACTTCATTTTGCAGTTTCTCTTAAAATTAGCAGCTGCCACTGCAGTACCTCATTTCTTGCTTGTTTGGAAGGAGCGCAGCAAGTATTGCTGATGTGTCCTGGGTGAAAGTGCAGGTCATTTGAGCACTGCAAATCAATGCTCGCCAAAATGCCTCAGTCGTAATTTGCCCAATTTTACTGGGATTTGGATATTGCTAAGTATTCCAAATGACATTCAGGCTGACTTTTATATTGGATTTTTTTCTAAGTGTTTCATAATTGTGAAATAGCTTTCTTTTACCTACATGTCTTAACACTAAAACCCTTTCTGAACAAAAGACCAAACTGTTAGTATGCTGAGGGTTTACTGCTGGCATGTTGTTTTTAAAAAGATGGAAAAAACATTCAAAAAATGCCTTGTAAGCTGATACTGAAAGGAAGGAGCTTCCGATATGGTGAGATGCACACTTGGTGCTGGCAGTTTGGCTATTTTGTTTTGGTTTGCAAGTGGAATACTGAACTAACCATTGTAAGGTGGGCATGTAATGGCAGTAATGACCTTGCTTTCATTGGTATTTTGAGAGAGTTTTCATTTTGCATTGATGTTTCTATGGATTTAGGAAAATCTCTGCTTCTAAGGATGCATGGATGATTTTGTTCTACTTTCTGTTGGATTGAATACTGTGAACTATCTCTTCTGAAGGTTTATATAGTGTGGAATCAGTTAAATAAACTAATTACTAAAAAACAGAGTGATTATCTGGATCTCTTGTTTTTTCTTTTTCTGAAGCTGATTTTAGGAGGAGTATTTGGGATATAAGTCAGATTAGAACGTTACTAGACAAAAGACTAAACCACACTGGGGGATTCATTAATACCATCACCGCTCAGCTCTCTGGTAGTGCTCTCCCTTCTCTCTAGGAAAGGGAAAATGTTTCCTGCACAAATTTATGGTGCCTGCTTTGCTACTGGGAATGATGGTGGTTGTTTTCCAGGCTCTGGAGTAACAGTGGTGACATAACTGACCTGCCGGCACTGTCTTGGTGGCTTTTTGTTACCTCCTGAGAAGCCATAAACACGGCAGGAGGAAGTTGGCACTTGACTGCCTCGTGTGGAGGCTGAGCTTTTAGGGCCCAGATGCCTGAGTTGTGGATTCCATGACTGACTTGTGCTGATCACAGGCTGTGCTGCGCAGGGGCAGCCTTTCCCTCTGTGCCTCTGGTCTGTCATTCCTTCTCCACTCTTGTGCCGATGCCTACACAGATGGAGAGTTTGCTTTGTTGGAAAACTGGTTTAGCTGAACAGTTACTTCATAAAATAAAATTTAAGCGTGGTAAGCTGAAGTTATGGACACAAAGCCCTGTGAGTGCTGGTGCTGACACAGTAAGGGAAAAGCTTCTGTGCGGTTCCTGCTTCAACTCTGAGCTGCTTCAGTTCTCTGAGCTGGCACAAAGGAAGGCACTGCTCCAACCAAAGAAGTGAGAAAGGGCAGGGATGTGAGGCACAAAAATGAGAGTGAACCACAACCACTTCTTTTAATTCACTGAGCCTTTAGGTTGTCTCGTATGTTGTCAAGCTCTCACAATTTTAGCCTGAAATTCATTCCCACAGAAATTACTTTTATATAGGGAGAAGAAAGATAGTGATATTAAATATCATAATATTTTATTAAAAGCAATGGGTACCTTTGGAATGAGGAGTTTATTTCACAGATAGCCAAAGAACCTTTAAACATAGCAGTGAAGTTCGTTAAATTTGTCACAGATGCTATCTAAGGAAATATTGGCAGTGGAGAACCAGTAAATCTTGAAAATGGGGAGGGTAAGTGGGAAGGGAAGAAGTAGATAAAATAACATGTAAGAGTTTTCTATTTGTGGATGAGCAACTTGAATTGAAGTGGCATTAAAGAGAGTGGGCATATATGGTGGTTTGAAGTCACAGTGCTTCACAGCTAGAGGTATGGAAACTAAAATACACATTGGAACAGATTGAGAGAAGTGATTTTTTTTTTTCCCAAACAACTAAGATTGATCAAAACACCGTAAAGTTAAATAACATCTTTAGCCAGACAATACAGAATCTTGGGTGAAATAGCCAATATTTTTCTAATACTGGTGTTAAGGTGTAGTTCTAAAATTGTTCCTCTTCATAATTCTGCTTTGTAGGTGACACAAATCGTTTTGTCTGCCACACCCAGGATTATGAATTGACTGAACTTCTGGCAAAAGTAATTTATTTAACAGACTCCATTTTGCATGACTAACTATTTGGTTTTGAAATACCAGGAGTGGTCTAAGAAATTAAACTATTAAGTAATTATTATGTGCATAGTAAATAGCTTAAAACTGTATTCTTTACAGGGATCCCTCAGATTCTACTTTTCAGATTCTGAAGCATAAAATTGTGCCTTTGTAACCTATTGGAATCATAGCCATAGAAGGGACCTTAAAGGTCAACTAGGTCCATTCCCATACCATGGGCAGGGACACCTTCCACTATCCCAGGTTGCTCCAGGCCCCATCCAACCTGGCCTTGGATGCTTCCAGGGATGGGGCAGCCACAGCTTCTCTGGTCGACCTGTGCCAATGTTTTACCAGTCTCAATTAGAATGATTTGAGCAGATACACGGAAGCAAATCTCCTATAGGAGGTTTTCAAAAGTGCCTTAAGACTGTGGCATGAAGGGCAATAACCTGTAGTAGATCAGAAGATGTGAGTAAGATCACTTCAGAATAATTATTCACCTTTGTCATGGGAGGAAAGAGTTGGCATAATTGTAGCAGAAAGATCAATTCTTATTGTTAGAATTGATTTTGATTGTTTTGAGAAAGGTGAGTGAAAAAGTAGGTGGTAAAGGTGAAAGGAATGCTGTTGCAGTTTGACTCAGTAAGCATTAGAGTTTAACCAAAAACACAGTAAAGCAGTTCTGAGGTTGTTCCATGGACACCTTGCTATGGTCTTATGGTAAAATAAAGAGAACTGATTTAGAAATTACAGTTCTTTTTCCCCCTTGTTGGGAAAGAAAAACAATCAACTTTGTAAGAAATACAAGACAAAAATACTTTATTTAGGTATCTTCTGTAATAAAAAAACAAATCAAAGCCAAAGCAATGATCATTTGATGATGAGCAAGAGACCAAAAGTGTTAGGAATATGGGTGTGTATATATATATATATATAACAAATAAGGAACATGAGGAGTTTGGAAGTATGATGATTTCTTTGCAGAGGGCCCATGATAAACAGTTTAGAAACAGGGATTCATATTTCCTCAAGCCCAAAGCAATAATCTATCCTTTGATACTAGAATCCTGACAAAAACTATTTTAAAACCCCCAAACCAACCCCAAGATTTTCAAATAGCATGCAATTAGTTGTTTTCGGGTAAGTCCAGATTATTACTACTGCAAATTGGATCACATCTTCTGTACAGTTATTTTAGTGTTTCCTTGTTGCTCAGTCATCCCCTGCTGCCATTTTTGTATCAAGAAAGTGGGGACCAGTTGTCACTGGGTTTCAGCGTGTGCAGGGAGCTGTATGTCACTTACTCTGAAGTATCTCAATTTTGAATTCATGTTTTTTTGGCCTCTTCTTCCTTTATAAGCTGTCAGTGCTCATGAATGTTTCCCAAAGACTAAGAAGATAATACATATAGCGGTCTTTTAATAATCAGTGGAGAGTGTCTGTAACACACCAATAGATGATACAAGAGTGCTGAATTACAGCTTATTTTACTTTTGTCCCCAGAGTAGGATGAAAAAGTGCATGGTGCTCCTGTTGTTATAATCTTTTCAGTTCTTGAAAAGCAACTGGTGCCTCAAGGCTGAGAGTTTTTTGTTTGTTTGCTGTTTTTTAAAGAATCTCATAGGTAGCTCTCGTTTTTTGTGGATTATTGACTTTCCTACATGGTAGGAATTAGTCTGTAAAACTAAATCTTTAGTGGAGAAAAATAGAAGTGTATAAAAATCTTTGCTTCCTGAATTCACAGCTGACAAGCCTGGGAGATTCTTTGTTATTGAGCTAAGAAATCAAAAGGAAAACTGAGACGTGGGTTGTCTGTTCATAAACTGAGGTCTGTTGAAACAAGGTAAATATACCCTATTGTATAGTATGAATATATTGTATAGTATGAATAGACATTTACTCCTTTGAAAACCAGGTGCTGCTTCTGTAAGTTGGAGCTAATAAAAAATGTCTAATGAATAATATACTTATCTTAAAAATATGATGCAGAAATGAAACAAAGTAGCAAATATTTATAGTAAACATAGATGTTTACGGTTGGTTACAAAAAATAAATTCAGCAGTATAAAAATGACACATTACTCAATGTCCTCAAATTGGAAACTGTCTTTGACTACTTTTATCCTGTTTTTAATCTTTTTTCCTTGTTAAAAGAATCATAAACTGTATGTTGTAGCTGTTCTCTGTATTGTAATCATCTGGGATAAGAAACTAATTATTCTGAAGAATCTGGAAGACTTAGTATCTGATTATAAAAAACAAGCCCCAAGCAAACAAAAAACTCCAGTCCTCCATGTAAATCTGCACTCCTACCACCACCTCCCCCCACCCCCAGAAGTTGTAGGGAACAGTCTGTTATGGTACTGCTGGTTATTACTATGTCATAATACTGTGTTATTTACAGCAGTCTTAGAAATCAGTCTAAGCTATTTGCATTGTAACTTGATAAATGTCAGCATGTTGTGGAAATGTCCGTGATTGAGCTAAATGTAGACTGAATGAAAAGATTGAAGATCTCCATAGATCAGCTTGCTTGCTGGGAATTATTTTTGCCTTTCCTATTCTGAGTGTAAGCAGAATTATTGAATATTTCAGAAAGATTCTTATCCCTGGATATGCCCTCGGAATCCTGTTTCCACAGCAACACAAAGCTACTGATAAAAAAAATCCCTTTTAAACTTAAAATCATTCTTTTATTTAGAGTTGTAATTAGGATGTTTGCCTGTGGCATTGTGCGTTTTATGTGTATTTCTGCATATTCTGAGAGCATCCTGTAAAAGAACCATGAGGTGAGTAATCCTGGGAGTGTTGGAAGAGTATCCCATGGTGGGGTGAGCCTGCAGGCAGCGTGGCACAGGAGATAGGTGTGCGATGGAGGTTGTTCTGCAGTGGCTGTGTGAAGAACCAGCCCTGTGTGGGATGCAGGGGTTGCCAGGAGCTGGCTCCTTTCCCCCCCGGCAGCTGCAGCGTGCTCTCACTTGTTCCACTTCTGCTCCGAGTGAAACATGCAGGGAATAGGAATGGAGGGAAGGACGTGCTGCAGCCGCAGCAGGGGGAAGGAGCTGAGCTTTGGCGCTCGCCCAGATGTGCCTGCTGAAAAGCTCTCCTTCCCGGGAAGGACTTCACGGGAGAGGGGCACGTGTCGCTGGCGGAGCAGTCCCTGCTGTGTGCTGGGCTGCTTCAAGCTGAGGGGCCTTTCTGGTCCCTGCTTTTGGAAGCAGCCCCGCCCTGGACTTCTGGTTGAAAAGGAAGTTAGTACTGGAGCAGTAGAAGGCAAGAACTGGCTTTAAAAGTTGTGTGGTGCAACTTCTTGGGTTATAAATGCTCATTTGTTTATTTTGTGCATCTGTGCATGATGTTTTACTTAGTCAAAACTTGTTATATATTTACAAGATACTTAAAATTAGGAACAAACAGAAGTAACTTCGGAATGTATTGATTTTCATACAGTGTTGCAAAAGTATGTAAATAACAGAACTCTTGCAGGTTGTCCTGGGATAGTAACCACAGCTTGTAATAGGAATAATGTTGTGGCTGCTTGAGTTGAGTAGTTGCAAAATCTATATTTAAATTTATTAAATTACAGATAAATAGCACTCACAGCTGAATGGTTGCTTCAGCTTGTGAAGCTGCACATGGCTGGGGTGGAAATAAATCGTGAGTATTTAGAGTGTTGGTGACTAGATTCATCATAATGTGAATAACACAGACAAAGGGACAGCAGTGATTGGTATGCACTTATCAATTAGAAATTAGAAGCTATAAACTAGCACTCTGAAAGTTAGTATGTGAATTGTTTTCCCCACTTTACAGATTTTTATCTTCTCTGCAAAGAAGTCAAGATAAAATAAGGTTCCTGCCTTAAGAAGGTGTCCCCATTAGCTGATTCAGTGCAAATATAAATAAGTGTGAGGTTTAGTAGAAGCTGACAGACCAGACAAGTAGGTTACACTGTGCACACTGGGACAGCACTCCCAGAATGCAAATAATCTAAATTTAGGATGTGCTAGGAGGTGGATGGGATGTGTATGTGGAGCTGTCTCTGCTCAGACTGCAGGGGGAGCACGGGTGATTATTAGTCATAAAATTAGATCTTTAATTCCAGCTGCGGCTGAGTGAGATGTACCCTAATAATAAGTGATAAGCTGGTACATGGACTGCAGGGTAGTGACACAGAGAGGGCTTGGATTCTCACTTTTATACTGGTTTCATTTGCGAACACTACTAGTGCACACTATGAGCAACATACTTCAGCAGAGCTCAGGAGAGGAGTGTTTAAATCTGGTGCTGGTGGCAGAGAGGTGGAGGGAGATTGTGAGAAACAGGGAAAGCTTTGGAAAATGGCTCAGTCTGGCTCAGAGGACTCAATTTTGATAGTTTATGGTGTTTCCTCAGTAGAGAAGTAGTTATTGCTATATGGCTTCATAGGTCAAATAGGGGTCCGGTAGTAGCATGACTCTTCAGTTCCACTGAAGTTCAGTCTGATCTGTAGCTTTCACAGTTTTCTATAGGATGTGTCAAATTGAACAAGCACTTTTGGAAAGGGTCGCAGAGGACTTAAAGCCATATTTGCTTCGAAGGCTGTGGAATGTGAAATGATACTAACTAGATAATACAGATTCTCAATGTACCTGTATTATGCATGACATTTAGGGTATTATGCGTGAGCAAGTGTACCTGACTGTTTGTATGATTAGCTTCTTGCTCATAGGAATTGAGGTAATCCTTCATATGTTTAAGCAAGTTACAGAAAGGTTCAACTTTCAAAAAGTGTGACAACAGAAATAAATCCAGTGTCCCTTTCAATGTTTCAACAAGGCAATATTTCAGTTTTGCTCTCCTTAGGTGAGGCAGTGCGTGCTTAGCTGTGTTAGTGTGGCGTGATCTCCTGATACAAACAGAAAAATGACTGTATGGAAAAGGTACCCCGGAGAGAAAATTCTTTGCGTCTCTACTGCAAATACTCAGCTTTTTTTCCACACTGAATTGTGGTTTATAGTTGAACCATCTGAAAGCAAAATTACCCATCCTTTTCTAAATAACAGCATAAACTGCTTGCTAAGAAAGTGCTTCAGAAACTATAAGTGAAACAGCTACAAGAAAGGAAATCTTGGCATAATTAATTGATGAAATCAAGTTCTTTTAATCTGTACAAGGAAAGATGCATATTTTTCATCGGTAATCAACCTTTGCTTGAGAAGGAGTAACTGAGAGTTTTATCAACTATTGTAAGAGATTACGAGCTTTTATTTATGCAGCATCAGTTGGTAAATACTGGCATTTTGCTTTTTTTCTGCTCTGCGTAGCTGCTGCTGTCCAGTCCTTTGAGAGGAAGTAAGAGTCTGCATTGTGGGAGAAAAGTCAATACAAAGGAGGATGCAGGAGGTTTGTGTATGATGATAAAATAGTTCACAGAATTCTTTCATTTCTTTCCCCAGTCCAGGTTGTTCATGCTTCAGAGTTATTTCTGTTTTTGTTTTCTGCTTGTGCCCTGCCTTACTGGTACATTGTAAAGCCTGCAGGTGATGAGCTCAGAAATCACTGTAGCCAGAGTGCTCTTGAAGGCAGCGGCATGTTCCACTTATGGCACTTGGTTATTATCTATTTTCGGACTTAGGAACTGCTAATGTGTTATCTATACATATGCAACAGCAGCAGTTGTAATGAAGACTTGCTCAGCATGTGGAATTTCAAAGCACCAGTGGAGCATCTGAGTTCAAGGTTTCTACAGACAAATAAGTGGTGAGGTCCGTGGGTACAGAACAGAGTTTAGGGGTCCAGGCAGGTCAAAGGGATCCTGTGGAGAAACCATGCAAAGAGGATTTTACATGGGCATGAACTGTGTGAAGCTCTTACTGACAACACAAATTATATGTCAGTTTTAATAATGAAAGTGAGAAATGTTGAACGCTCTTGCATCTAGTGGTGACAGTAGTGTCTCAAAAACACCTTGTTGCACCATATCTCTGTTAGTGGTAGAAGAGCCTTGATGTAGTCAGGCATTTGAATTCCTTTTAGGTCTCCTTTTCTAATTGTCTTTTTGTATTTTATTCTGCTTTGCCTGATCACTGGTTACCTGGTCATCTCAGCAGAGTAAGACCAGTTAAGAGAGTTTCAAAGAATGTTCTGGGACTAGATTATAGAAAATCTGTGGAATGTAAAGCCTCTCCGGCTCGTATGTTTATTTTTTTATATGAAATGTTTGAGGTTAACAAAGATATGGAATTTGATTATTTTTTTAATTTCCAAACAATGCAGTAGTGAGCAAAAGGAAATTTGAAAGGAACAAGAATCATATACACACATTTAAATTCTAATTAATTGAATTACCATATACTTTTAATAAAAGTAGAAGTTATGATAATGAGATGTATTGTCATTCATGTAAAACATCCTAAAACTTGTAAGGATTCATAACATTTTTAGTAAATAACAGTCTGTGCCCAGATTTTAGAAATTTGTGTGTTTTACCGAGCCTTCTAATTATACTCAGGCTGTGATATTCTTCGTGAATGCGTAGGCATGTGGAACAGAGATCCTGAGCCTGCTTTATTGGGATAGCTGGGAATGCTGTTCTGAGCTCCTGGAGCGCCAGTCCTATGAATGTAGCAACCAGTGTGTTCCTTAATGTGGGTCCCAATCCCTGTGATCCCTCCCTGCCCTGCTGCTGCCTCCCCTCTGGGCGTGCACTTGGATACATCTTTCTCCTCTGGAACTCTGTTATCCTTGGAACTGAACTTGGAAAGGTGTTTTCACAAATCCTCCACCCCTTTTGTTCCTCTGTGTGTGTTATAGAGGTGCCGACAGTGTACATCAATGGAGGGGTAAGAGGTTGTGACAACGGTATTACTTGCAGGAGTTAGACATAGGATGTGGAATTCTGCTGCTTGAAAGATGGTTTCTGAAGGCTTTTCTGTGCCCCACGTGAATGGGTTAACTCAAGATGAACTTTTCCTCTCAAACTTTTGATGATTATGGCATAGAGAAAAAACCTCAGACTTTTTTGTTCTACAGGCTGATAAGAAAACCAAATACTTCTTCCTCTGTCCAGGATCCCAAGAATCAGCAGACTCCAAGTCAGTTGGGAAAGCCAGTGGCAGTTGAGACACTAAAAGACATGTGTCGCTGTCACCTCTCTTCATTTGATAAAAATAAATGTAAACCAAGTGAATCACCCCTATATTCAGCTGAATTCACATCCTTGCTTTCTGAAGTGAATGAATTTAATATACCTTATAATTAATGTTATTGATTCTCCTCTAGTTCTGCTTATGATAACGTCAACAAAGTTCGAGTTGCTATAAAGAAAATCAGTCCTTTTGAGCATCAGACGTACTGCCAGAGAACTCTGAGGGAGATCAAGATCCTACTGCGCTTCAGGCACGAGAATATTATTGGAATAAACGACATTATCAGAGCTCCAACTATTGAACAAATGAAAGATGTGTATCCTTTCCAAGTGCTAAGTTGTTCTGCATTGTTAGTGATGGTTGCTTCCTTGTCTGTTTTGATTGTTTCTTCCTCTTCATCCTCTTCCTTACTAAATTTTAATAAAAGGTGGCTTCTATTGTTGTAAATTGAAAGGGGAAATTAATAGTATTTGGTCAGTTTATAGATAAATAGATAAAATTGATTTGTAGATTAACACTAATTTTGTTCTTTCTTTTCCAAGAAGAGAGAAAAATGTTAATTTCTATCTTCCAAGGCAAAGAATTCTCCATTGTAGAAAAGATTTAGCTTAGTCACTTAATCCTAAAATTATATTTGCACTTAATAGAGCTGCTGTTAAAACAGATTGATTTGAGGAGAAAATAAAATGGCTAGACTCTGCTATAGTTCTCTAAAATTTTCTTTAAGAACAAAATTGATACATCTTAGGGGAAAAGAATTAAAGTAAAACACAACCCCCCAGTCTTGCAGTGCTTTGTGCATTTGTGAAAAGTCTGAAATTGCACATGGGCAGGTAATTGCCTGATTAACACATGCAAATCTGTCCTTTTTGTTACACTGATCGTCCTTTCGTGGGAAGCTTGGGTTTGTGTAGCTATGACTTCATGTGTGTGTCTGTCAGTGTTAGCTGGGAGGCTGTAGCTGGGATACAAGGCCTGGCTTAGAGTCACCCAGCTGAATTTCCCCCAGTCCACTTGCATTTATCGCTGTTGGATTTGTGGGTCTTCACAGGTGTCTGCCCAATACAAGCCCCAAGTGTGTGTGGACAGAAATTGGATTGAGTCCAGGTCAAATGTTTGCACTTTCACACTATCAATATATTATTTGAGTTCAGCCTTACGTGGGGTCCTGTGGCCCTTTTCACTAATGTAAGTGCATGTGCCTGTAAGAAGGTGCCCTGATGGAGTGTTCCAACATAAATACCCAGAGGAGAGGATGGGAATGCCCAGCTGGAATGGTAGTAGTGATGTGTTTCCACAAAATCCTGGTTTCAGTGAAAAGTGATCATGGAATTACACCCCAAGAGTTTTGCAGCCAGACTGAATTATGGGGGAAGAAAATTTTACTTAGCTCATTACTGTCAAAACAGATTAAAAGAAGTCCCTTTTTTAATGTTTATTGCAACCTTAGAAAATCATCTGACTGAAAATACTGGGGATTTGATTTTAGTAAGAGAGGAACTGTTCAGTTCAATGTAGCATAAATATATATATATATATATAGTAGAGGAGAACAGCTGAATTTTTTAAGTGGGGAGATGGAAGAGAAAACTGGTAAGAAATGCTCAGATCTTTCACCTTTCATGCTGCTATGCAACTGCAAGCAAGTATCTTGGAAGCTGATTACTCATTAACCTAAAACCTGCCTTTGTTTCTTGGCAAGCAGGATAGGAACCAGATGAAATTAAGATTCCAATAAAAGTCAAGCTCTACTATAAAGAGTTAGAGGTTTATGATGATCAATTGGAGAGGACCACATGCTGGTACCTCTTAGTTCTATAAACGGCTGTATCATGTAACAGGATTGATTGGACTCCAAACTTCTAAAGCAAGAAGTTTGTTTCATAATTGTCATGAAACAGACAAATAAGAGAAAAATTGTTCTAGAAGTTCCACTGAGTACTGTGTGTTGATATCTAGCATGACACCACGGGTTTTTTGCTACCTTACATCTAATGCCTTACAGATACATTGTGCAAGATCTTATGGAGACAGATCTTTACAAGCTCTTAAAGACTCAACACCTCAGCAACGACCACATTTGTTATTTCCTTTACCAGATTCTGAGAGGGTTAAAATATATCCATTCAGCCAATGTGCTTCATCGTGACCTCAAACCTTCAAATCTGCTGCTTAACACCACATGTGATCTCAAGGTGAGTTGAAATGTCTTACAAATTTTCCTACCATGGTCTTCATAAACTACCTGCTATAACCATGAATGTGGGTTTTTTACTAGGGATTAATGTGATTTTTATCCTTGAGAGATTGCCAAGATATTATCTGTCTTGATAAAATAATTATCAAGTTTGGAGTGACTAAGAATCTCTGTTAGGCTGCTATAATGAGTGCATCACTGTTTCCATCTGGAGGTTGACTTGGAAACAGCCTCTTTGAAAGCTGTATGAAAATACTGATCTGAAGCAGAATCATATTTACCTCAAAAGTAAACTGAGAACTGGGTATATTTCCAGTTTTGGGTTCTCTGTTTACACTGTTAATGTTTCGTTGTTCGTATTTGTGGGCAAGTGAAGTGGCATGTGAGATTCAGTGCTGATTAAATGCACAGCAATTACTCGGAGAGAGAATGTTTCTAATTTGCATTTCCAGTGATGGGTGCTGTACTCATTAATACTACAGAAGGATGAGCTTAGAGCTGTTATGATTCTTGGAAAATGTCAGCTAAATGCTTAGTAGCATTCAGTAAAGCAAACCAAGTGTGGAGAGTTAGAGCAGAAATAGAGAATAAAACAGAAAACATGCTATTCTGTACCTTTCAGTTGGTTGTGAGTCTTCAGTTTGGTGTGATCATAATTACCACACTTCTCCCTATGATATCTTTGAAAGTGAGGAGACCAGGATTTCAAAGTGCTGCTCTCCATATAGGAAGAGCTGTTTAGCCCAGGTCTCCTTTGCTGGAAGATGCTGCATAAGGAAAAGAGAGAATACAGTAGAATTTGATAACATTGTTAGTAGCATAGGGAGGGTGAATAGGGAGTAGTTGTTCACTGTCCTTACCTATGAGAAAGGCTGGGGGCGATGAAAGGAGCAGGTGCCACTCACTTGCAGCATTGTTAAGCTGTGGAATTTCTTACCACAAAGTGTTGTAGATATTGCAGTTAAAAAAAAACAAAAACAAAACAGAACACCACCAAGCAAGTTTTCAGGGAAAAGAAGCTATTGAGAGCTATTTAGAGTCCCATGGTGGCAAATTCATGGAAGATGAGAGAGGCATTGGAGTATGTTCCCTGTTATGCTGTACATTGTGTATTTGCTGCTGGCCACTGGTGGAGTGAGCTTATGGAGTTTACAAGGCTTGATTTGATGTGGTACAACTGTGTTTGTTCCATACTGTGTTGCTCCTAATTACCCTCTATTTTCCAGTGTAGCTCTAACTTTCTCAATAAACAAACTTCAAGCAAAACAAAAATATCCTTTTCAAAGTGTGAACCAGTTGCAGGCTGTTACAATTCCAAGAGAAGTCCTTGCTGTTCGTATGCTGGTCCATTCTAAATAGTGGCTACATGATTGGTTTGCTTTACATTCCCACTGCTGCTTGTCAGCTTTTCCTAATGGGCTGCTGGGGCTGGTCGGTTCTGACTCCTGCTGTGGGTTTCAGCAGCTGTTATTACATCAGATCCCTTCAAAGGCATTCATGAAAGAAATGGAGTTAAATCTACAACTATGTGATAGAAGCAGGAAAGAACAGTTTGGGTATAGCTCTGTGCTATGTGTAATTTAAGGAAATAAAATAATAAAAGGCAATGTTTTAACACAAAGAGGTTGGGTGTGAAAAAGAAGGTAAACTCACTGTACAGCCATATAATACAATATGACCTTAATGTGCTCTGTTACAATTCCTTTATCAGATTTTCAAGTAACCTGCCACTGCAATATGTGCTCCCTGGTGCAGAGTATAGGAGTTTATATGACAGAACATTTGCTTTTCATAAGCTAAAGGGAACTCTGGTGCTGTACAAGTGCCACATCTAACGTTTGAACAGCAGAATTGGAAATCAGTACACATTGGGTCTCGTCTATGAACACTGAACTTGTATTAACCTGTTTCTTTTAGGGCTGTTGTGCAAGTGTGTGTCAGCTCTGCGCAGGGGCACAAAGTTGGTTATTGTACATCAACTCAAAACAACGTACAGTGAAACAACTTAAAATCACACTTTTGAAATGATCCTGATCTCTGGATTATAGATTTAATTTCCAGGAAAAAAATATATGAGTCTCTATTAACCAAA
Source organism: Pachyramphus minor (assembly GCA_013397135.1). Taxonomy (NCBI): domain Eukaryota; kingdom Metazoa; phylum Chordata; class Aves; order Passeriformes; family Tyrannidae; genus Pachyramphus; species Pachyramphus minor. Next base: position 172,180 of record VYXB01008540.1, read on the forward strand.
TGTGTTTATGAATCCTGTGGCTTGTCCTTAGCAGCTGAAAGGCTCTGGACAGGAGTGCAGAGCTAAAGCTGTTTCTGTTTCTTTAGGCGAAGCTACAGACTTAAATGTTTGAGACCTTAAAGAGGACTTATCACATGGTGAATGAAAGCTGGTGAAAGTACATCATTTGACTTAAGTACTATCTCTTGTTATGTATTTGCAGTGAAAGATTAGATTTGAGATTTTCTCACTGAAATCTTTCTCAGTGAGAGTCCTGTGCAATAAAGACACTGGTCTCTTTTGCAGCCTGGCCTCTTTCCCATGAATGAGATTAATGTGTACTGACGTGCCACTGACAGGCTGGAATAGGCTCTAAATAGTATCTAACATTTTTACAAGTATTTTCACATGATTTCATGATTCTCTGCATCCAACAATTTGACCTGTTTTGTAGTTCTGTAAAATGAAGTAAGTTACAGAAAAACTCTCATGGCCATAGAAAATTCCTGGGCAAGTGGCATTAATATTTCAGAAAATGAGTTATTTTAAACAGATTCTCAACTAGTATGTTGCAGTGTCTTCAGTGTCCTATGTTACTCCAACTAAGTCCTTTGACTTAGTTAAAACACAAACACGTTATAGCAATATTATAAGTTGTGCTTTTCCATCTCCATGGTGAAAAGTCCCAAGTATTAAACGACCAAGATTTGTTACGTAGTGCAAAGGCTTGAAAGGAAGGCAGTGAGAGATGGTTTTTTAAGGAAAAAATGTTATTTGTTTCAGGATTTTACCAATAACTATAGAGATGCAACTGTTTCAACTACCATCTTCTTAATAACAACTAAACTTAATGGAGGCCTCTCTGTTTCCTTTATACGGATACACACACAGAGGCACAGGCTACTCAGCAATACAACTGCAGATATTTCAGTATATTAGTAGTACTGTTGAGTGTCATTTCATTTAAATGGTCATATGTACATGATCCTCCTAATCTTCCCATCTGCTTGATAGCTTCAGCCAGTTTTAAGTCATCTATGTTTATTAAAAAAACCCCACAAACATCCCTGATACTGATCGCAAGAACACTATTTTCAAGAAGTGGAAGCTAAATATATGAATAGAATGCTGGCATCTTATTTATTTATTTATTTATTTATTTATTTATTTATTTAGTGGGGAAGTAATTTCTTCTGTCTCCGTACCATCTGTTCTGTCTCTGCAAGGCATGAAACACTGACTGACATACCTGGACCTTTCATTATGCATTCATTATCTGTGTGCCCTCACCTGTGCAGCCAGCGCTGTGATTGTCCCTCACAGCCGGGACTGTAGAGCAGAGCAGAACTCTGGCCTCTCCAGCTTCTCTTGTCCCTTGTGCTGGCCCTGCAGACAGAGCTGTGGATCTCCAGCTTCTCTTTACTCTGCCCTGCTGTAACACTTCTGTCAGCTTTGCAGCCAAAACCCTCTTCCTTGCATCTTCAACCCTTGAAACCTTTCTCACTAATGGTTTTTCTTCTTTTCTGCTTAACCTGTTTCTGCTCCAGTCAGCAGGGGCTCTTTTTCATTTTAATGACAAAAATGTCTCTATGTCCATCCCATGTGCATTTTTCAACTTGAGAGATTGACAGACACCTTGTGTAATTCAGTTCTTGCTCCTCACTGTGAACCAGAGAGTGTCTTTCTTCTTTTGTTTTAATAGTAACGAACCCTAGCAGTTTACTTATGTGTAACGCTAAAATTCTGCACAAGTCTCCTTGCCTGTAGTCTTATCTAGCTTTTCTCTGAGGTTAGGAGGAAGAGATTACAACAATTTTGCTTGCCTGCATAATTATTTTCTGAACTCTCTAAGCTGTCCTCTACAGTTTCTTTGCTTCTGTCTTTAGAGGAGACTCTTCTGATTATTTGTGCTGAGTCTCTTTATGTAAGCTGCTCATAGCACACAAGGCAGCTGCTCTGGTCTTGTAGCCTGGGAAAACCTTGGCATGTTTAAGAGAGTTCTTTTTGGGTTTGTTTTTTAAGGATTCAGGGGGTTGGGTTTATTTTTTTATTATGTAGCTAAAGCCATGTCATGCAGCCTGGCTTATGACATTCATCACTCACTCACTGCCTTTTCTTCAGACCCTGTGTTTAACAGTCAGCTGCTGAATTTTGCCTTTTAGAGGTAGCTTTTAGTCAGCTGAATCACTTCTTCCCTAACTGGTCTACCAGTTGTCTCACAGACAGGTTGCCCCTCTAGGAAAATTAAGGAGCAGCTGTCAGGCTGCAGTGAGGTTTCTGTGGCTATGATAGAATTATCCATTACTGACTTCATTGACAACAATATATCATCACTTCACATTTTGAATATAATCAATGTACACAATTCACTATAAAAGAGTAAATATTATAAAACATGCAGAGGAACCTTCCAACTGTTTGCTACTCCTGCATTTGATGCCTTGTTTTCATGAGAGTACATATTCTTTCATGCAAATCCACTTTCTGTGGAAATCATAAGCTGGTATTTGTTTGGGGGATAGCAGAACCATAGGAACATGTCTAATGTGCTGCTCAACAATCTTGCCATTGACCTTTGGAAAGGTAAGAAAGGAACAGCTGCTCTGCTCTAGAGCACTGTCTGTCTCCACATTTTCATTTTTTTTAAAATTTCTCTCTGGAGAGGGGAGTCACTAAACAGCTCTGAAAGCCATGGAGCCTCCTTGCCAGAGTATAGCTAAAACCACCTTTTCCTTTTTGCTGAACTTGCTAGTCAAATTCAGAGTTTATTTTTCTTTTCCTGGGTAAACTATTTACCTGATGCAGTGTTGACAATTATTTTTGGCATGTGTTTAGTTTTGGTGGTTTTTTTTTCTTTAAGCTCATACTTTCTTCAACAGCCTGTAATCTCTCCAGTCTACCATTATCTCATGATTGGATAAGTTGTTTCTCATGCAAAGATGCAGTTATGGTGATAACTTTTGTAAGAATGGGTGTTGAACTTGGTTACAGATGTGTTGGTTGCTAATTTTGTTTTCTGGAGAGCTTAATTGCTTTCCCTTTTTTGTTTTCTGGTGAATTTCTAAGAGTTTGGAGCAGTGTATCTCGCCAGCTGTCTGGCAGAGGTGCTGTTCAGTAAGCCCATAGTGGAATGTAAATTGTGCACCAGGAACATCTTTTTTTCCCCCAGTGTTTATTCTTCCTGGCCCGAATGGTGGTTGGATACTCTTTGTAATTGATCCAAAACATTTTTCTTAAACTTTGTGCACTAATTTTTTTAATAAAAACATAGGTTGCCATCACTGTTTTGGAGGTGTTCCATCATTGGTTGGGGAATGATGAATTAGTAATGTTATAATATTGCAAGATGTATGTCTAATGTGCCTTTTTTCATGTTTATTTCTCTAAACCCAGATTTGTGACTTTGGATTGGCTCGCGTTGCAGATCCTGATCATGATCACACAGGATTCTTGACAGAGTATGTGGCCACACGTTGGTACAGGGCTCCTGAAATCATGCTGAATTCTAAGGTGAGAGACACAGTGTGCTGCTGTGTTGCTTCTGGGGCTGGTTATTCCTTTGTGCGTACCAGCTGTACCTCCCCCTCTCTAGGTTTTTAGGGTCAGAATGCGTGCATAGTCTTGGGGAAAAGTGGTAATGGATTTGCAGTACAGCTACTGGCTGGCAATAAGTTTGTGATTCCAGAATCAATTATTGGATGCTACAACTGGGTAATCCTGTGCAGGACTTCCCATGTCTCCAGTTCCTTGGCAGTCACAGGGCTGCTTCCGTCAACTGCTCTGCTACTGAGGAGGACAGTGGGGTTAGGAATGAGCATTCCACTGCTGCCTTCGTCAAGGCTGCAAGTGCTGTCTTAATGTTATCTTGACATCTTAATTTAGGTTCAGAATGTATAATGAGAATGAATCTGATTCTGAATGAAGGCATGTGATCTTTGTTATGTGTCAGTCTTAATTGCATTCCCATACTGCCCATGAAATCATTCCTTTGGTTTTTATATACTTGGAATTACTACTGTGTTCTTCTGTGGCCATTTTAAGGTGTGTCCAGTCCCGGTGTGCTGTGGGTCATGGCTGTCCTTCAGAACCCCTGCCTGGGGTTCCACAGCAAAACACCTGGGTGACACCTGAGGTTGTATTGGATATTTTGGGAAGACTGTGTTGTTTCTGTAGGATTTAATGTGTTGGGTGGATTTAGTTTATTGAGGCAATAGTGTGTCTTAGGTGCTTTTAGAAAACAGACATCTGACCAATCCAGGGCTCCACGCATGTTCAGAGCGCTGTCAGGAGCTGTGAAATTAAGAATACTTGGTTTCCAAACTTTGTTAGTTTAAATTTGCTATAAAAATCAGGAAGTCTCAAAAATTTGCAGTTGGTAACACATATAGCTAAACTTCGAGAATCCTTTTGGAAAAGCATGTCTTGGCTACTTCAGTTCTTGCTAGCCCTTCAAAGTAGAGTTTTGATAGAGGATTCTTAATTATTTCATTCTTTACAGAGAAAACAAACAGCATGAACAAGCATGACTCATCTAAAAAAAGAAAAATATTATTCGTGTGCACTCTCACAATTTACTAACATAACATGTTGCTGCAGTTATGCAAAAATCTGACAAAAATGTGTTTCTGCTTCCCTACAGGGTTACACCAAATCTATTGACATCTGGTCAGTGGGCTGCATTCTGGCAGAGATGCTCTCCAACAGACCTATCTTTCCAGGAAAACACTACCTTGACCAACTTAACCATATCCTTGGTAAGCTTTACGGCAAAGCAGCATTTCCACATCCATCTGTCTCTCTGCATCTTTTCTACCAGTTGGGCTGGTGTTTCTCCTGTGGGTCAGTGTATAAGGTATGGATCATGTAGGTGTATCAGCTGTTCCCTGTAGTTATTGCTGCAGGCATTTCTGCATCTAATCCTTGGTTTGGGAACAACTAGAGGATACTTACTTACCAATGTGTTTACTACATCAGCAGAGATGTTTTTAAAGTAATTTTTTTTTTTAAATTACTTAAAAAGCTCATATATTATTAGATTCAGGTCAAATTTTTAAAAAATTTCTGTAGATAAATCACTTACTTGGATATTTTAAACAAGTTACTGATTATTAGAAAACTCAAATGCATTTGTTTATTAAAAAAAATGTTTTTAGTAAAGGTTTCTAAAAAACTTCTGAGGTATTCTGTTGTCTTAAAACATTTAGTCTGAAATCCTCTTCCCGGTAGTTTTAATACTGAATTTTACCAGAGAGATACAACTGTATTAATGTGCTTTTCACAGAATGCACTGTTGTTTTAATTAATTTTTTTTAGGTATACTTGGATCCCCTTCCCAAGAAGATTTGAATTGCATAATAAATTTAAAGGCCAGAAACTACTTGCTTTCCCTACCACACAAAAATAAGGTACCATGGAACAGGCTGTTTCCAAACGCTGACCCCAAAGGTATTTTATGCTCTATTACATTGTATCAAAATAATGGCAGGATGGGAGTTTTTAAAACCATCCTAAATAGAACATGCAGGTCCTTTAAAACAGCACTGTAAATCTAGTATAAAATCACAAACCAGTATGAAATCCTTGTAATGGCTTATCTTTTCAAATTTAAATTTTTGGTAACTCTAAGATTACATGTTGTGGTGTTTGATCTCTAACTTTACATGTAAAATCCAAACCCCAGTCACTGTGCGGAATAGCAGAGCTGGATTTTGGCATCAGCATCAAACAAGACCTGAACTTTGTTTCTGACATCAGACAGGAGACAGCAACTTGTTGCTGCCCTTAGTAGGGTTTGCACAGACTGGGTGTCAGTTATAGGTCAAACAGGGTCATGTCAGTCAAAGGGAGTGCCCTTAGGCACCATAAAAGATTACAATCTGGTTGGTTAAAGAATTCAGTTATAAATTGAGCAAAAGTTAAGAAAGCAAGGAGCGTAATATTCGTTGCCTTTCTTAACAAGGCTTTAGTACAGCGTAAATTTGATTTTGTTTTGCTAGATAGCAATTAATTTGCCTTTTAAACTATTTCATACAGTTTAAGGGTTGTTTTGTTCACAGTACAGTGCTCTGACACAATTCATAAGTCACTCCTTTTTTAACTGATATGATACTTTACTCTTACTGGATATGATCAGGTACTAAGTATGATGTAGAAGCTAATTTCTGCAGATGGAACTATGTCGAACTGATTATCCTTGCCATTGAGAGAAACAGCAATGATTTATTCTGCTTTTATAACAGTGCTCATCAGTGTGAGGATTTTTCCTGTGGGCTTTGACAGCTCAGATTGCAAATGCTGCTGCCTGAGCTGAGAGGGAATGTGCCGTTTGCTGACTTGTGCAGCACCTTCTCATCGACATTCTCAGAACAGCTTTTGCAGGGCAGCTTTTCCAAGAGCTGGTTGTCAGTCACTCCAGGAGCAGAACTGTGCACAACATGCTCCAGCACAGAGTGAGCATGTGAGCTGCCAGCACTGGGAAAACCGCAGCAAAATACTGGCTGTTAATTGTGGGGCAAGTTTGAAGCTTTTGGAGCTGCCACTGAATGCACTGAATGCTGGGTGTGCACGTCATCCCAGGGCAAAGCTGCAACTGCTGTTCTGCAGCCAGAAACCTCTGTTAACGTTCTGGTTCATAAATCATGTGGTGAGGAGAAGAAAGGTGATGGAATTTAGGATACTGCAGATATCTTTGGGCTTCTTGCTCCTGTAATCATTCTGTTTTCTTTTCTTGCACTGATGTTTGTCCAGAGTTTCATCAGACCTCACTCGCTGTCTTACTGGATCTTCAGGTTCTCTATGGATTCTTTACAAATTGTCTTCAACAGATTTGCCTGAATCTCTTGAATATAAATATATTTGCATCTTCTCTGGAGAGTATTTTCTGGGCTGCTGGTTGTGCTTGAATAGTTTACTGGGATGATCTAGAACTCCTAATGACTCTGGATAACATTTTTGTCCAAAGTTTTCTTTTCACAATAGGAATATGTTCTTAATTATTTATTTCAGAAAAGCTCTACTTTGGTTTGGGTTTTGGCACGAAAATCCAAAGCATTTTTATGAGAGAAGAAAAAGTCTTATCTATTTAATTTCTGCTGTAGTTAAAACCAGATTGTTCCATAGGGGTCTATGCATTTGTTCCCTGGACATCTGCTCTGAGGCTGCAGGGCCTGTGGAAGGGTGACACCTCTGTTAGACAGGTCATGCCAAAGGCAGCTGTAGCCCAGGAATGGTGATGGATGGGCAGGCAGAGATCTCTGCCCAGGTTACAGCTCACAGTCTGCTGCTTCTGTCACTGCTGCTCTGACCAGGGAACTCCAGATGTACATTGATGACACTGGCACAGAACTCGAGGTGCTGGGTGTTGTTCTCTGTGTAAGATCTGTGTTTGTAACACTTCTGTGGAGTGTGTATTAAACTCTTGCTCACTTTTTTCCCTCTTAGCACTTGATTTATTGGATAAAATGTTGACCTTTAATCCTCATAAGCGGATTGAAGTGGAACAAGCTTTAGCCCATCCATATCTGGAGCAGTATTATGATCCAAGCGATGAGGTAAAGACATTGTTAAAATGTAAATGTTGATTAAATTGTACAGCAGGTTATTTCCTACTTTAATTTAAGGGTGGTGTTTCCACTGCTCTAATGGACTTGAAGAAGGAATTCCATGAATTTACCAAAATGTTATATTTCTCACTGTAGTACAACATTGTGGAGGCACCACACACTAAAGAGATGCTAAGGTGTCCTCTCCAGGAAATGGAGATTCTCAGCTCATATGGCCTTGTATCACAATGTCTGACATAAAGATAAATTAATGACTGAGTTTGCTATTGGATTATGCTTTAAAAACCCTGAACCAGAACTTGCTGTAGTTCAGTGTACAGTTCTGAGAAGACTTCTGATTACTTTTGGTGAGGAACTAAGGGAGGAGGAAATAAACTAGTTTTCCCTTAAGGGGCAAATATGTTTATTCCAAGAAATACAGTTTAAGATAATTTTGTCTGCAGGTAGATACTGAGTTATGAGCCTGTAACAAATATTTTAACTTGTGGTTTAGATTTGAGTAGCTACTTGCTGTGATTTCATTTAAAATTTGGTAAACTAATATGTATAAAGCACACACAGGACTAATAGAAGGAGTTCTGCCCTGAAGGCTGCAGTGTTGGATGTTTTTGTAAAGGGCCTTTTCAGATTTTTTTTCCACATCTGTACAAGGACTGCATGAAATTCAGCAGAAGAGTAATACTAAAGTAATAATATTTCTTTGCATTATCAAGCCTGTAGCTGAAGCACCCTTCAAGTTTGATATGGAGTTGGATGACTTGCCGAAGGAAAAGCTGAAAGAACTGATTTTTGAGGAAACTGCTAGATTCCAGCCAGGATACCGATCTTAAATTGTGTGTAGGTAAAGTCACACCAATGTGGAACCACTTGGGCAGGGGGAACAATTTGGGACTTTGTTGCCACTAGTGAAAGATTTGCCTTTTCCAGTGACCCAGTAACTCCCTGTCCAAGGACCTGACCTCAGTCCTGTTCTCTTATTGAAGGAATAGTTTCTGTTTGTCCACGACATTGAATTGCCTGTGTGGAATCCAGGCAATTGTCTCAGAGGTTTACCTAGTTTGTAGATTACCTTTAAGGGACAAGAATTACATTTCAATAGCTCTGCTTGGAATGAAAGCATGGTAACCCTTTGAAATTGAATTTTAAACATTTTAAGGGTCAATGTCCTTCATATATTACAGATTATTCTGTCATATGGCTCCAAATGCTTTTAAAAAAAACCAAAAACCTCCTAAATGTACTGTACAGAGGAGAAATGTCTTAAATTATTTAAAAGGGGGAAAAAAAACCCATGAAGCTTCAGTATGAATTATCTTGGGTTGTAAGTAACTCAGAAATAGTGTGAGTAAATAACAGGTATCTAAATATTCATAAATTAGTTGCAATTAATCTTTATACTATTTCAAAGATCTAAAATTTTAATTTAAAATGTAATGTACTGATATTCACTAACTGTTTTGTGGGTGGGGGTTTTTTTTGAATCAATGAATTTAACTGGTCTTCCTGTGCCACAGGGCTTGCACATCTCAGGAGTTTCATACAAAATTGGTCAAATACTGACTTGAATAATTTTTATAATACTTGTGAAACTTCTATGATGCTAATAGGTTAAAGTACCAAAGTTTTATGACTGGAAAAGAAGAACAAACCAAAGAGAGGAGCCTGTTGTGGGCTGCCTGGTTCATGCTCTCTGTGTTGTCCTCCATCCAGCAGCATTCCACAATCACCGGTTTGTGTGGGCAGTTCCAGTAGGAAGGGGAACTTTTGAGCTAGGGAACTTCCTCAATGCCAGAAACCCTAGCTCTGCTGGCAGTGTGTAGGAGCTTTGTGGCTTTGCTTTAAGCAATAATTCTTCTGCACTAAAAATGGGATTTCGGTTTCTGCATTGCATATACCCCCAGGTTTTTATTTAATGATGAATTCATAAGAAAGGAAGAAAAAAAAAAGTGGGGGGGAACTTCGGAAAATACAGTTTTTACTTAAATAGGGTAACTGCTGTTACCACTATCTTGAATATTCAGACACATAGAAGCTCACAAATGAAGTAATTTTGATTTTTACAAATATTGCATTCTGTTTATTTGAGCTTGATAACTGCAATTGAAACTATCGTAATAGTGGTATGTTGGAGAAACCTGAGGTTCAGATACAGCTGGCTCTTAATAGCTGGGCATTGCCAGTAGGAACAGACCTGGGACATAGTGCCTTAACTGGTGTTCATTTCCTATCCATGTTTTCTGAAGCTGATTCTGTTCAAGAGCACGAGCTGTGCATGTACACACTGGGGAAGAGAATTAGATAAGTTTTTCGGAGCAAGATGAAACTGTTGCTAACAGGCCATAGGTCAGGGAAGGGACAGCGAGTAGCTACTGCTGGTAAATCATAGTTCGTGATCTCTCCTGCTTGCCTCTTTGTCCACACCACACCTAGTTTGTATTAGGGATTAAGGGCTAAAGGGATTAGGGATAAAGATATCAGCGATCTGTTGCAAGTGGAAATTTCTGGTTTACTTAAAATGTTACCTTTAAATGCCACTATGCAAAGTTGGTTTGGCCAACACAATGCTGAAATTCAAATATTGTACTGAGCTTGATAAGGGTACGGTGGTAATTTGTCCAAGTCATTTGTGGTTACAATTGCCAGCTATGCTATAGCACAACAGCTGACATCCTAGTTGGGGCCAGTCCCCAGGAGTTGGCTTAAAATGGACAGAAACAGTCTCCTCCTGGGCACTTCTACTCCCCTACACTCCCCCCAGGCTTTACCAGCCAGCTCTTCTCTGGGCTGTTTCTCAAGATGCAAAGTGTCCCCCTGGGTTGTAGTTTTTTGATTTGAGAAGCAATGTGAAAATAACAGACTTTTGGTTCAGACACCAAATCATGTAGTTCATTGATTAGTTATGTTTATTCCTCCTAATCTTTTGAAGATTGAAAATTTTAGTTTGAAATGGAATGCCCTGATATCCACTGTATCTGACTTATTTTTTTAACTTACACTGATCCTGCTGTCTGACTCACGGTAAACAGTGTGCACAGAGCACAGAAATAGGAAAGTGCTTGTTTTAAAAGGTGGTGTGAAACTTCCTTCACTGAAATATGTCTCTGCTCTCTTTTGTAGGACAAGGACTTAAAGGACTGGGCATGCTCAAACGTTGCTGTTCCTCTTCCCAGTTCTTTATTGTTGGTCATGTCTTGTGGCCTCTCTCAGCTTATCCACTAACTCCTTTGAGCCATTCAGGAGGGCGGTTCCTGGTAGTTTCGGCTTTTCATGCTTTCAATGAATCTTTAAGGCTGAAGAATTGTAATTGACACTCCTCTGCGTAATGCCCATTGTTGACCTGTTGCAGTACTGTACTGTACGTGCACCTACTGCTGCCCGTGTTTTAACTGCTTGCTTTCTGGTTTGAAAGATGCAGTGGTTCCTTTCACTCCTGGATCAATATCCAAGAAGATAATTGATTAACCTGTAAGACGTTTACACCATGAACTATGTTTTTCAGACTTTACCGAGGTCACTGGCATTTTTTTTTTTTTTTTTTTTTTTTAGAAAAGCTACTTTTCAGGGCACTTTAAGTCAGTGGCATCCCAGATCTTTTTTGCACGTCCTTTTTAACTAGAAATGGTTGGTTGGCATCCAGCGGAGTGTGTACCATTGTGCTATGGATTGCAGCATAAGTCATGTTCATGTTAATCTTGCTTATGCACTTGTTTGGGTGTCCTGTGCTGTACATGCAGGCATTCTATACAGTGTAAGAGCCACATAGGAACCCAACTTAACTGAATTCATCTAAGAAACATTGTTCCATGTATTGACAAAATTTGTACCTTTTTTTCCCTGCTTTTTCTGAAAGAGATCATTTGAAGTTTAACCATATTGGAGACATAGTACTCCCGAAGTTCATCCCGTGTAGTGGTGTTTATATGAGCAGCGTGGCATCACCAGCCTCTGTTCCCCTGAGGTGGAAGGTTAGGAAGCCCACAATGGTATGATGACCCCATGGCCAGTGCTATTCTCTGGGGAAGGCAGCCCTATCTGGTGGCAAGCAAGAAACCAAAATATGGTGTTAATAAACTCAGTCTGCATCCTGCATACTAATGAAGTGCTTCAAATGAGGATTGATAGTTTTTACATTTGAATCTAATCACTGACATTCAGAATTCTCGCAGAGAGGAACACTGCATCTTTAAATGAGAAAGTTTGATTTTACTTTTGCTCCTACAGCATGTCAGCATCTCAAGTTCATTTCTTGCAACCTACACTATGGTGATTTGTAATCAAGCCTCCATGAGCTCGTGACATGAAGTACTGTTCTGTTGTCAAGTACTATCAAACTTTTCTGATAACGCTGAGTTAGGACAACCAAACAAAGCTAGCACTAAATAACGTTTAAAATTGTATATCTTTTAATGATCTTTTCAAGTATTTGTTACTGAAATTGTATAATGTGGAGTTTACTAGGTGTTATGTTCCAGTGCAGTGCCTCCTTTTCTTTCCCCACTGCTCTCTGTGGTGAGAAATTTGCCTTGTTTAAAATAATTACTGTGCCCTCGCATGACTGTTAAAGCTTTCTGTGCAAAGATGATTGTCTAAGTGCCACATGCCTATGATTGAAAAAAAAAATAATCTATTGTTACCTCTGAGTTGTGTTCAACTGAAATGCTATTCAACAAATAACTTAGGAAAAATAGTTCTATTTTTAGCTTTTCATATCTCTGCTGTCTTTCTCATTTTATTTTGGCAGCAGTGAAGAATGGATTGTATAAAGACTGCTTGCTAATATTAACAAAATGCACTTGTAATTCCTGGAAATAAATTTAAATCTTATATCTTCACATTAACATTAAGAATTAGTTTTTGGTTTCCTCTTGGGTAATGTCTTTGAATGGAAATCAGGTTCAATTGCTACTGTAGTATATAAGGATGCTGGCTGGTTAATAACTCCAGGCTTCCTCATACCATTTAGTCTGCTCTTCAGAGAAATTAGAAAGCCATTAACTTAGACTTCAGTAGATAAGGGTGCTTACAAGACTCCGTTTCAAAATTTTCTTTTTCCTCTGTTTTAAGTGTTAGTCTGCCAAAACTAATTTTTAATCAGCAAAGGTTCATCATAAAGGGCATTTTCTATTAGGAAATTCCTCTGGTACATAAATATCTGCTGCGGGGAACAAATTTGGAGCATTGTCAGGACACTGCACAAGTGACCATTGGATCGTGGTGTGGAACCTATGCTAAAAACATTTCTATAGAAGAAATATGCACTTGACTGTTGATACTAGTGTAGAAATTTCTCTTGACCTTTCTACACATCTTTACCAAAATGCTTTTCTCACTCAGTTTTGAAAAGCTGGAATATTTCTAGATTCTCTGCTACTTGTATGATCATCAGTACAACAGGAATCATTTTTGGCACGGTTGGAAAGATGACTGTTACTGAAATTAGTTTGTAACACCTCAGTTTTAATTTATTAAGGAAGAACTTTGGCAGCTTACTTCACCCTTCTCTTTCCCAATTCTTTTTTTTAATACTTTCTTTCATTTTGGATGTTTGGGGAAGTGTAGACTTACCCTTGCATCCTGTCTCTCCGAGTGAGAAGCCGAGGGTTTGCTTTACCTAATGTCTGGTGCTTTCGAGCTTTCTTCCTTAGCTACTCTTGCTGAATCCCATTGGCATCCATCAGGATCCATAACCATCGATCTTCTACCGAATTCAATAAACATTGGTGGGTTGAATTTGTTGATGTGTCACATGCCAAAGCATGGTTTTATTTTTGGTCAGATTCTGAAAATAGTTTAAAAGAAGGTGCCTCTAACAACACTGTGTTAGGTCAGTTGTTCCATCATTTTACATTGGGTTTTTTTCTTTATGCATTTTTTATATTTTAGAGCGGAGAACAGCAACTCTTAATCAAAGTAGCATGCATATTTCATGGTAAAGATGCTTGGGAGGAGGGAATGTAAACAGTTCACTGTCAAAAACATTCCAACCTTACAGCTGAAGAAAAATATGCAAACCCAAAATTCTCATGGATGCTTTGGCAAATAAGTGTCTGCCTCTGCTGTCCTGCCTGTCGCCAGCCTCTTCCTCACCCCTGTGACACGACACCAGAGCCTGGTTTGTGCCAGAGCTTGGGAGCAGCACTGGTGACATAACTCTGCAGTGGCCAAACTCGAGAAGCCGAGCAGGGCTTTCCTTGTGGAATAAAAGAAACTAAAACCTGTTGTTGCTGCCCACTGTAATATGCTACGATGTATTTATACCATGTCAAAGTTGTTTGCTGAGCAACTGTACTATAGATTTAAACTTTATTAATATATATTTGCTTATGTTAGCGTAGTTTATATAGTCCTTGGTTATTGATAAATTTATTGTGTTGTTACAGCACAGTGATATGGTATAAATATAATCTCTCCATACACACCATATACTTTTGAATTTGGTCCCTTGCATAGTACTTTTATATTTGTACAGCATTGTCTTCAAGCAATCCCAGATTTTAGGGGAAATATTTTTGTAAATGCAGTGGTTTAAATGAAGAAGTCCAAACAATCCTTTTACTAAGTTTTAAATACATTTGTGGTTCAAAATGATTTAGTTAACAATTGAAATCAAGACACTAAATTAGCGAAAAGTGCACATTAGTAAAGTGAAGCTTACAGTGGTTTTTGTAGCATGTGCTGTGATCAAACCAAGTGACACATTGGCAGAAATGTAAAAGTTGGACTATGTGTGTAAATCTAGAACAAACTTCTACAGGTTGCAGCTGGTTTACTTACTATTGTTGCCTTTTCTCGTGTTGTATCAGTGTAGAGCACTCTTAAAATACTCAAACTGCTTTGTCTTTGCTTTGTACTGTTGGTGCCTTCTTAGTCTTGTACCCCACAAATCCTGCATAGCTAATTTAGTTAATGGTAAGTTTAAAATAAACAAGCAAAGGAAGATTTTATAAAAAAAAAAAATCTTTTTCTGTATGTTCTTATTCATTGTAACAATTAAACATTTATATTGTGACAGATTTGTGATTTGGTTAATCTGTATAGATCAATTGTAAGTAGCAAAGGTTTATATTTCGTCTTATTCTTTTGATGTTGTAAACGTTTGTGATTTTCTTTTTTAAATCAGGTAACTTAATGTTCTGTTTTGTTTTTGGCATCTGAATCTTGTAAAAACAAATGCAAAGAAAATCATTAAATTGTGTCCCTGTATTACCAAACCAGCATAGTTCTGTGCATATATAGAACGACTGGGACTTTGCTTTGCCCTGAGCTGCTGGTCCAGAGGCTGGTGTTTATCATATTGGCTTATCCAAAACTGACCCTCCCTGCACAAGGAGCAGCCTGCAGTCAGTGTTTGTAAATACTCAAGAGTGTGTGTGACCGACTGTAGAACTGTATCAGCTTGTAATTAAATTAGGGAAGCCATCCAGAAAAACCACAGGTGAAGTTTCGTTATAGAAGGGCAGAAATGTTTTATCTTTAAGTTATGAAATCATCAGCATTTTGATCTGTTGAGCACACAATCAATGTGACTTGATTCCAGTGTATCTGATGATTCACAGGCTTTTTTGACACTTTATATGAATATTGCACTGTTCCCATGAAATCTTGAAAATTGCTACTTTTACAACCCTTAGAGACCACAGGGCTTGAAATGTGGGATTTCTGGGAGCAGTGCAAGTAAGTTACATCACTGTCATGGGCTTTTAATGAATTTCTTTTAATATTTTTTAGTCTAAAATCAGACTATGCCAAAGAACTGAACTCTTAAAAGGTGTAGCTGGATAATGGCAGCTAATTAATATGAAAACACAGAAAATGTGACCTGAAACTAAAGAGAGCTTACCTGTAACTGACAGCTCTGTAACAGCTCTGAGAATTGGCTTGTCAAAATGCATATATCTCCATCCCCTCTTTGGCTTTCACTGCAGTATACGGAATTTTTTCCCAAAATAATACAGAATTTGATTCGTGACATAGATGGGTTTGTGTGTGTTCTTACTTTTTGTTGGCTGTGGCTGTTCCCCTGGCAGAATGTGTGTTCACTATAGCGTGTTCTTCAAGATACAACTGCACTGCAGCTTGGCTCCGTGGAGGTTTTGACAAGATCCTGACTGACTTCATGTTGTTGTGTTGTTTCAGTCAGGTTAGTTTGAAATACCACACAGATTTCCTGTATTTCACCAGAACTGGAGGCTGATCCTCTCCATCTGTAAATCTTCAAGTGTAGTGGGTACCCTTGGACTGTTGGAGTCCAAGCTGGGTGTGTGAATTGGGTGGGGGCTGGTGGTTCCAGGGAGAGCCGCTGGGTTCTGGAAGCTGAGCTGCCTGTGCTGGGGCAGTATTCTGCAGTATCCTGCACTCGAATACTCGGGAAGGTTGGCAAGGAGCTACTGAGTACAAGCCCTACTTACTGGAAGAGATACTAGTGTAGGTCTGGTGGCATCAAGCTTTGTAGAGCTCTGACCCAGGTATTTCTCTGCAGACCAAAGATGCTTCTGTGTCGTGCACGTCATCTTCAGTTATTCTGTCTACAAAATTGCACGTTACACTTGACAAGCTTAAAAAAAAATTTGAGGTGTGTAGAAGACCTACAAATGTCATTGCATCCAAGTGTGCCATGTCTGTTGATGGTTTTCTTGCTCTGATTTGTCTTTTCACCACACGGGACTCTCCAGTCTTCAGAGGAGTTCTAGAGCCTCAGCTCCGGTTCCGAAGGCAGCTTTGGTGAGTCTGCAAACAGCCCCCTAGTCCTGTGCAAGTGCCAGAGGTGGCCGGTGTTCACATCCCTGTCACGGCCCCATGGCCGTGAGGACTGATCTTGGGAGTTATATGTGAGAATTGTTCTGTAACCCCTCTGTCTTTCTCCTTTATAAATTATACTGACAACTTTCCTTCAGGTGTTTTCCAGAACTCTGCCTGTTTTTTCAGTATATCTTGGTACTGACAATTTACTTTTCTCTTTGTGTTCAAACTCAGTCTGAACAAGTTCCAGTTATTCCAAAAAGTGTTTCTTCTATAGGATTTGTGAGCTTCCTGATGACAAACAACTGGTTATTGATCAGGTTACTTAAACTGATGTAAATCCAGGCAAGAGGTAAGCAAGAAAACTGGAAGGTCTCCTGAGACTCTTCCTGTGGAAGCACAGCATGTGATCTGTTAACTGTATGTGGATTTCTGGGAAGGCAATATACAAATAGAGATAAAGATCAGGAAGGAACAATGCATTTGGCTGACATGGGCCATGAAACCCAGTTCTGCTGGATTGGTTGTTAGGAACTTTTGCCTGAAATCCAGCAGTCCCTGGTTCAACCTTTACTCTTTTTGACTAAATCTTTGAATGCTGTGTGACTACTGAAAACTTACTGCTACTTTGCCAGAGTTGCCTCTCATCTTCCTCTCGGCACACACACAGAGCCCATTTTTCCTGAAGTTCCTTCTCTTTCCATCTAATTATTTAGTGTGGTGTGATCCTTCTGGCTTTTCTTTGTGCTTATGTTTGTGCATAAGGCTGAAAAGAGGAGCCCTGAGGTATTCCATTCCTGATGTCCCTGAAAAGAGCAAGAAATACCTTAACAGGGTATTGCAACATTTTCTCATCAAAAACAGTGTTAAAAAACCTTTCATTTATCTTCCCAGTCTGTGAGTTTGTGTGCACTCAGCTGCTGACTGAAATCCCTCTCCTCCCTTTCTAATTCTCTTGCTGCTTGGACTGGGCTGACCTTTGATCTTGCTGAGTTCTCATGTAGTGACACTGCTCTTCCTCAGGGGTTTGCACTTTCCACGTTGGTACTTTTCTCCAGAGTCCCTTGTCTGCTATGACTGACTCAGTGACTTCACTCCTTTGTTTTTACTTTTCCTTACCTTGCACACTTGGAGATTCCTACAGTCTCACGATTTGGCTTTTGCTTTTTAATTTTTTTTCGGTAAAGCTGAGCTAAGGACACAGTTGTGCTTCACAGAGCTGGGCCTGGGTACAGGCAGCTGACCCCAGGGGCCCTGGTTAAGCTGCTGGCTCTGGGGAGAAAGTGTGGATAGTGCAGAGCAGCTCTGGTGCCGGGTCAGTCCTGCCATGCCTGGGATGGCACTGGTGTTGGCAGTGCAGAGATCTGTTATTCCACCTGCCGAGTTTAATGCTGACCTTGAACATACAACCTAGAAATAACAATGGAAAACTGTAGTCTCTCTAGCTATGATGTGTGTGTGCTCCAGCATGTATGAAAATTTAGGATTTTTAGCAAAAGAATAATGAAGCAAAAGCTGTAAGGGAACACCAGGCAATACTTTTAAACTTACTATTGCTAGAAGACTTGAGATGCACCTTTTAGGGGGTTTTGCTTGGTTTTGTTGTGGTTTTTTTGTAACATGCAAGACTAAATGGCTTGTTGAGAAGATGTTTTTCTGCCTTAAAACTACAAATACAAAAATGCTGAATATTTTGAATTTTGGCTTGAGACTGAACTGAGCATATAACAAGAGAGCTGGAAGGTTTTTTAGTCAAGCCTTTCTCCTAGGTCACCTTTAATTTCAATAGCTAGTACTTAAAGGGAAATTTGACTAAAAATACCTTCTACTAAAAATACCTTCCTAAGTCATAAAACTTGCAGTATAACTAACTTGTAGTTGACATACCATAGGCTCGAGACTTTTTAATGTATTTTGTGTTTTTGAAAAGTTTTTTGTTAGTTTTTGTACATGTGTACCTTTGCAGGCTTTCTGACTAGGTGTGCCACAGGTGTGAATGGAACCCAAACTTGCAGGCCAGTTTGCACACTCAGAAGCACTTCAGTGGATGTTGTTGCTGTCACTAAAGCTCCATGTTTTAATTCTGTGTTTGCTCTCATGCAGCATAAGTGCAGCACTTCAAACAAAAGTGGGGATTAAGAAAAAAAACCTGGTCATTTCTTACTCATTCTGTTGTAGATAAACTTAATTTATAAACTTGCTTTTGAGCGTATGTTTAGGATTTTGGAAGAACTGTATTAAGCTGTTTTTAGAGCTGATTTGTTGACGTTTCTGTAAGTAAAATATGCTTGTTGCGGCATGGCAAAGCTCTGCATAATTCATGTGTGCTCAACTTAATCACTGGTTTTCTTCTTGTGACAATAAATGAATTGTACCAAAAGCAATATATCCTGTGTGTAGTTAGTAGTGGAAATAATTACTACTGTGCAGCTTGTATTCTTATTGTCTTTGCAGCCTCTAGCATGGATCATGTGCATTGACAGTAGCTCCAGGCTATTAAAGATGTCTGGGGGGAAAAACAGGTCCTGGATAACACTTGTTTGCTTTCTGGAAGCTGCTGCTTTGAAGCAGAAAAGGGTCACGCCTGATGCTGCTTTAAGCTTATTTTCTTGTGAGTCTTATCATCAGAATACATCCAGGTCTAGAGTGTTTCTCTGGATTTGCTCCTCCACATTTTTCCTCTTGAGAAAGGCCCAGACTCAACACCAGCATCTCATTAGAGCCAAGGATTTTAAGAGAGTGGAAGGGCTTTTTTCTCTGCTTGATTTTGGGATTCTGCTAAGCTGTGCCTTAGAGCACAGCACTGTAAAAACACTTGTGGAATGCTGCAACTGGTTTTGCTCACCAACTACTTAACTCAAGACCAGATAGGACCTTGCAGGCAATTTGCAAAACTTGGGAACTCTCTAGTCCTAAGTTCTTTTCCCTCCTGCCCCCCAGTAGCAATTGTGCACTACTGACTTTGCAAGTAAACAAACCCTTGATGACTTCCTTCAGAGGGAAATTTGGTTTTCATTTCTGGGTGCTCAAAAGGGCAAGATATTAAGACAGTTCTCTCCCATCACTTGCATTTGACTGCTAGTGTAGTAGTCATCATACTGAATTGTCACTGTATTCATGCTATAGAAATAACAGGGCTGAACAACCTGCTCTTCTCAATGTTTATATTCCTCCTCGCTTTCAAAGTCTGTGGAAAAATACCTACTTTGAGTTACAACTAAATAGCTTTCCTGCATTCTCTGTGCATATTTTTCTCTGTTGCCTCCTACTCTTCTTAAAAGTGACTTATTTTAACTGCTAGTGGTGTTATAAAAACTGTAGTACTGCAGGTGTCATGTGGTAACTTGTAAATAAAATTACTGTAAACACACGGTCAAGGTCTTTGTGGTGCTGCTCTGTACATGGTGTGACCCTACCTGAGCTGTCAGTCCTCACTGTGCTTCCCTGGAGGACTTGTGCACGGCACTTGATTACAAAGCCCATGCCTTTTAAAAGGAGCCTTTTGCTGACCAGCCTCAACAGCAATCTGGTCCTACTAACAAGTTCCAGGCAACTCCAGCATTGACAGGATTCTAGGCAGGAACTTTTCCATGTCATTTGCCAACTGACAGCAAAGTAGCCCTTCTGTCAGACTGATAGTCAGTGGAGCAATAATAGAGTTTATGTAAATACCTCTAACCATTTGTTTAGCAAGTACAGAACCTAAATTATTTATGATTGGAAGCTGGTGAGGAAGGTATTGCTGGGGTGGTGTTTTGTCCTTGGAGCCTGTTGGCGCTAGCCAAGGAGTGACTGTTTCCTATCTAAGTGAGAGGGTGGCGGAAAAGAGTGGAAGAGGTCTGACCTGTGCAGAGAACACCAAGTGCAGTGTTTTAGTGAAGAAAATAGACAGGCTGCTCTGCTGTGCTCTCTCCGGGGTTGTCGAAGTCAGCAGTGGCTGGTCCGGGGCAGAGGGATGGCAGGACTGCCAGGAGGTGGAGGGGGGGCATGCTCAGAGCTCCCTCCCTCTCCAAGAAATCAGTCCTGAGGAGATGCAATGAACAGCCAGGAGTGAAGCTCTTCAGAACAATTTGCTTTTGTGAATGCATGTGTACATGTGTAATGGAGGGCCTGTCACTGGTTGGTACAGCAGTAGATTTAAAGGGTTTCATGCCTTTTCTTTGGGGGGTGAATAGCCAGTCCTATGGAATACTTCAAGGAAATACTCCAATGGCTGAACTTTCTGCAGTGCATGAGAGAGAAGCAACTTGTCATTTCCAACTCCCTGAGGCTCCAGTCAGCTACTTGTGTATGCATGTAAAAGCCACTTCCTACTCCACACAATGGCAAAAGGCTCTTTCTGAGAAGCTGCCTGAGCAGGGGCAGGTGGGTCGGAGAAGCTGAGGGATCTGCTGTGGGAAACACTGGCCCTTAGCACTGTGCCTCCAGTTGGGGTGCCGCTGTGGAATCAGCCTCTTCCACAACCCTCTGGCTTCATCCCCTTGATTTTCCTGTTGCAGACCAAATTATGATGCTTGTTGATGTCTTGGTGTGACTCATTAGATTTTTGTCCTTCTTCCACTCTTGAAGTTCATCTGGAAGCAGAGTTCACTGCAACTTTGTAATTCTTCACCTATTTCTTTCCTTTATATCTCCTTCCCTGCAACTGTTACATACAGTCCCTAGAAGCCTGAGTCTTTCAAAGGTATTTAAGTGAACTAAGAGGCAAATAGCCCATAGAAACATTTACCTGGAAACAATTACACGATGTGGATAAAACAGTTTCTCTAAGTAGGAGCTTGTGGCCTTTTACCATGAGGGGTAATAGAGTTTATTGACAGCAAGCATATTAAACTAACCACTTAGCTCAAAGAATAAACATACTCCAAAAAATACAACCCTTTCAGAATAAAATGTCGTGTCCATGATAGCTTTTGAATTAAATCCGACCAAAAAAGGGGACTAGAAAACAAAAATATCTCCAGATCAATGCACTTTGAATGAATGAAATCCATGTGTGCAATAGGGATTCTCTGAAGGGGTTGATTATAACCCAGGCAGGTTTGGTGGGTATCTAGGTGGGCAGCAACAATGAAACCTGTGGCATTTCTTGTATAAACATTTCTATCTGTAAATTGCCACACTCCTCCTCAAAGATAGCAATTAATTAACCAGGAGATCCATTTCAGTTCTTAAGGTGCTCATTCAGGATTCTCAAGAATTGTCATTCACTTGCACTGAGAATGGATTCATGAAGACATTTTTGTGTTAAATTACTGAAATTTTGCATGTGTGTATTTTCATTTTATTTGAATGTATGAATCACTCGAACATCTAGTAATTTGCACTGTGAAAAGAGGTATGATTGCGCTTCAGTGATCCTGCCTTGCTACTCCTTGCTAACTCTGCTTGATTTTGGAGCAGGAGGAGTGAAGCCTTCCATGCCTGTGAAGAAAATAATCTTCAGGTAAACTAGTAAAAATTACTAGTTACATACTTTGTATGGCCTGTTCAAGGAAAATAAATACATCCATATACCCTTTGCACCTACTTGGGCAGTGAAGAGCTAGCTAATATCTAAAAAGCTTGAGCAAAATAGATAATGTAAACCCAGCTCGTGCTCTTCTATGAGCACAATTTCTATACCCTGCTGCTGTACCCTGACTACACCATGGGCTGTCAGCCTCCAGGGCTTGGGAATTAGCAGATGTTACGATGCTACTCAGTGTTTTTTCCAATGCCATATTGGTTTCCTTACACCAGCCCAAGTCAGAGATTTAGACATGGAATTTATCCTTGGATCACTTTTTTTTTTCACCCCTTCAGTTGTCTGTAGGCACTACCCCTTATATGCTTTTTTCTGTTTTGACTGCAAGATATTGGGAGCAAAGAATGTGATTCCCATTTGCACAGAGCTGTTAGCTGCTGCAGAGATGCAAACACTGAACCCCTCCTTGCTGTACAGGCTGCCCTTCCTGGCACCACCCGAATTTGTGCTGTTCCTGCTCTCGGGCTGAGCTTTCATTCTTCTCGTGCCACCCGCTTGCATGTTTCAAGCACTGGATTTTACACATAAAGACAATTCATATTCAACAAAACAAAAGCCATTTTGTGTAACATTTGCTGTTCATTTTGTCCACAGGTCAGATTTTTCAGCAAGTGTGATACAGTCTCCAGAAAATAAAAAGAATAGAGATAAAATTGACCCTAGAAATTATGTAATGAAACCTTTCATTCGGCCTGCCACTGGAAACCTTGCCTCCATAAAAATCCAAATAAAAGCTGTCGAAGGAGATGAAAAAGCATTACCATAGCTCAGACCTCTGCTTCAAAGCTCTCCTGCCTCACCCGGTAACCACAGAGCTGTCGGGATGATCACGGGCTCTGCTCATGCCATCTGCTGGGGAAAAGTTGCCATGAATAGCATTTATGCAAATAAAAACCTTGCTGATGACAGTCAAACATGATCATTAAAAAGCAAACTTATAATAATACCTCTAGCGTTCTGAAAAATGTAAGTCTTTTACAATTATAGCTGCAGTGTTTGACGAAAGCTAGCCTAGCAACAGGTTAGAGCATGAACATACCTCTGAAACTGTAAAGGGATGATTTTTATCTTTATGTTGGGTTTTTTTAAGCAGTCTGACTCTCACAGTGGGTGTGCACTGTGACTGGTCAAGGCAGTAGAAATAAGGATTGAAACAAAATTTTGTTGCGTACAACTGATTTGATAATTCTTCCCCCTTTTTCCCCAATTTCTGGTGTGGGTCTAGGCAATTCCGTCCAGCTACAAATAAAGCACACCACCATGAAAGGAATGAAGCACAGAGGCATTGGGAACTTTCTTACTATGAATATTAATCATGATTATTATGCTAGTTAGGATTGTCAAACTTTGTACAATCTGTTCTTCGCATGTCCAAACCCATCCACCTTCTTCACACATCCTGGCAGAAGTATCAAAAGAGCAATTCCAGATAAAGGACTGAGAGAACACCATT
Source organism: Pachyramphus minor (assembly GCA_013397135.1). Classification (NCBI taxonomy): domain Eukaryota; kingdom Metazoa; phylum Chordata; class Aves; order Passeriformes; family Tyrannidae; genus Pachyramphus; species Pachyramphus minor. The sequence goes on from VYXB01008540.1 coordinate 195,440, forward strand.
ATAGCTTGTAACATGAAAAATTACCTTTACTAGACTGTTGCTGTGTTTTATGTCTCCTGCTTGGATGTGACACTTGTTTCGCTCTTGTATCAATATCCCAGGGATTGCAAAATCTTTTTTATAGCAGCAGCAAAGTGTCTTGCAGTAAATTTCTGAATACTGATACTCTGCAATTCTTTGACCTCACAAAAGGGCAAGTACCAGTTACGTTGCCTTGTGCTTCTGTGCTCCTGCCAGAGCAACTGGTTTGGTTGTGTCCTGTGCCCCCTTGAGTTGTGCAGAGGCTTCAGGTGACTCTTTTTAGAACTTAAAAGTTTGAGATACCCCAGAAATGAGGTACTGGAATGTAGATATTTCTAGCTGAACAGGGTCTTGACAAGGATCCCAGGGAGTACAAAACAAAAACCTAGGACACAAAGTGGGTTTCAGAAAGGCAAAGGACAAGCGCACCTGTGACAGTTGCTTTGCAGGGTATGCCAGCATTAGCAGAACTTTTTTGGACTATACTGATGCAGAAAAGGATTCTGAAGACTGTGACCCCCAGCTAGTGTGGATATATGATCCACCTGAGTGCTGGCCTCTCCAGAACTCTGGTACTGGTTTGCATTTCACAGCTTTGTTACCTTCTATCCGGGGCACTGCAGAAGCATTGCATTACCTGCACTGGGAAGTAGCAGCATTACCTCTGTCTTTATTTTAAGTAATTGTTATTATACTCTGTGACACACGTCTGGGAACTTTTATGCATAGTGCTGGATGCTGCTGTCTCGAGCAGATGTAAGAGGGTCTTTGACAGCTTCCTCCCGCCCATGTGCCAGTCAGTTGAAACACTAACTATGCCGTGGCTGCAACAGCCCAGCAACCCCATTCTTCTCCTGTGCTCTTCCCTGTGCTGCCTTCCTGGGCTACAAAAACTGCCCAGGCTCAGAAAACATTGGGACAGACGTGAGTACCAGAGCAGAGTGAGCCTGCAGCAGCTGTGTAGCACAGCCCAGAGCTCACTGGGTCTGCGCAGTGTGTATGGTGCCTTCTGACCAAGTGGCACACTTAATGCACATATTTTTTCTTGGTACAAAATCTAGCAAGGAATTCTGTACAGCTCTGAGCAAATTTGCTTTGTGAAATGCATATGTACTGAACACACTGCTTCTAGTTCAGGGATGCCAGGAAGAAGATGAAAGGTATCTGGTTTTGTTGGAGTCTAAAAGTGCTGGTGGATGCCTGTTCTCCCTCTCCCTGACTGAGGCTCTTCTAAAGGTAAGGGGGAGGATGTGACCAAATACTACTGATTGATAGTGCTGCACAGGGAAACAAGCAGTGCTTGCTTGAGCTAAGCTTGTCTTTAACCTGTCTCCCCATTTCTCCATTATCAGAAACACTTGGCCCGTTTGTTCTAAAAGTTACAAAGGAAGTTCACACACTTTTTTATCAATATTTATGTAAGGCTGATGGTAAGAAGAGTCAACCTGTTACAAAAGAATCCGTGCAGTTTCAGCCACAAGATGGAGCCAGTACGGTTCCAGGCACACCTTCCGAGTTACAGAAAATGTTACAGGCTGTATTGTCTCCAAATCCTTCAGCGGCTTTAAGAGGATTGTTCACTTCTCCGTTACCGAGATAGCCTTGGAGAAAATGAAAATTCAATGGAGAAAACAAAAATCATAATTATCTAGTATTTAGGGTATAGAATTGATATATCACTCATTCCAATCCACAAATGAAACGTACAGGTAATCTGATCGAGAAAAATAAAAATCACTGATGCTTCTTTCTTGACTCTAAATAAAACTAATCTTTAGACCTAGTTGCATTTTCCAGGGGTTTATGGAATTAACCAACTGTCCTAGTTACAGGGGGCGGGACCAGTTTATTACTATGTGGGTATAACCAGGACTATGTATTCTACACCTTCTCTGTCATTTCTGATGGACTGTTAATAATGGCTCATTTGCAGCAGCTGCCCAGAGCACACCTAATGACTCAGCTGTGATAACTCCCCTCCGGGGAGGAATTAGCACCTTCATACCCAGCCTGAGGGGTCATGTCTGCTAAGGAGCCATACGGGCCTGGCATAATAGGCAGCTGCAACAACCTAGACCATCAGAGACTCCAAAAATATCCCAAGACTCACAAGAGTTAAATCACCCATTGTGAGAATCCCTGCCCTGGGGGAGGTACTGGACATTCCCACCTGAACCTGAGCACATATAATCTCGGAGGTTTGGGACTTCTGGTACCACTCATTGGATCGAGAGGAGGACCAGAACTCCAACAGGACTGCCACTCTCGACAGGATCATTGCCTCAACAGAACTGCCACCATCACCTGGACCAACAGGTTTTCCTTTCCTTTTACTTTGCACACGGGGGAGCCACGTGGTGCCCAGCACAGGGGCTAACGAGGTCAGAAGGCACCATACACACTGCGCAGACCCAGTGAGCTCTGGGCTGTGCCACACAGCTGCTGCAGGCTCACTCTGCTCTGGTACTCACGTCTGTCCCAATGTTTTCTGAGCCTGGGCAGTTTTTGTAGCCCAGGAAGGCAGCACAGGGAAGAGCACAGGAGAAGAATGGGGTTGCTGGGCTGTTGCAGCCACGGCATAGTTAGTGTTTCAACTGACTGGCACATGGGCGGGAGGAAGCTGTCAAAGACCGTCTTCTGTTCTTGTCCTCAAGGGCTGGGTTATACATCTGTTTTTGTGGGTTAAAACCAATTTTTCTCTGTATCGTTTCATCTATTGTAATTTGGTTTTTTAGTAAATTATAATGGATTTATAATCTTTCTAGAGTTGGGTTCATTTCTCCCTTCTCTTTACTTTTAAGCCAGCAAACTGACTTTAGAAAAAGAAAGTAGGAAAGACTAAGGGGAGAAAAAAAATTAAAGCGTAGCAAATAAGGCCCTTGATTTAGTTAACGTTACAGAATCAGGTGTGCCAATACAAGTAGTAAACCAGCAAAGGCAGCTCCAGCAGCTACCACAGTGAACTTATAACATTGAAAATCCGATTAAGCAGGATAGGAAGACAGGAATGCTCTGTACATTCTCCTTTCAGCAATCTTTTTAGACACTTTTTAGAAAATTCATCAGTTAGGCCTGCCTGCTGTGTCAAGTTACAGTGTACAACCCTGTGCTCTGATAGTCACAAAGCATCTATATTTTTTTCTCATTATTACTATTCTTCTCTTCAGTCTCCTCACTTAATTTCAAAGTTGCACTAGACTCATACCAATTATAATAAAAGCTTTTATTTTTGTCCTTCTCAGAAAATTTCCATGGCCAGCATTACTTTTTACTTTGTATATTCATCTCAACATTGCAAACAGGATCAGCCCTTTAAATCTGTCTTCATATAATTCCGGAGAGTAGTGTGATGCCTTGTTGCATTTTGCCCTGTAAACAATAGTCTGGCTACCACAGCAAGTCAGTCCTCCTAATCAAAATGTGTTTGATTTATTTTTTCCTGGAGTATAGCTTTACTAAGGAAACCTCTGAAAATGAAATGAAATTCACCTTCTGTGAAAAACTCCACGTGACCTGTTAGTCATTCTTGAAAACAGATGCCCTCCTGAGTGTGGCCAAGGTTTTCATTTGTATGGTAGGTCTGGCCTGATTCAGGAGAAAACACTAACAAGCTGAAAATGTTAGCTAACTTTGGGTTTGCTTTCCCTTCTCAATAAGATCCTCAGTAGCCGAACTCTTCCTTAAAGTCAACAGGCAGTTCATACCCCCACTCCTTTCAACTTAAAAATGGATATGTTTGTACAGCTTATGATCTGCACAATGGTACTCCTTGTAGAAAAGACCAAAGTTAAACATCTGTAGCACTCATTTAATCTTTCCTATGTTGTTTATTCAAACAGCTAACTATATTAGAATAGTTGCTGTGAGGCTGATGGTTTAATAACAGATTAATGGTAACAGATACATTTTCTTCGTATTATATAAGCTATCGTCTAAAAACATCTCTAAGATGGGATGTGTAGGGTGGGCTAACATTTTTATTAGACCAATTACCATGCAATCTCTTCCCAAAAGTCCATTTTACTTATATTCTGTTACACATCAGTGATTTTCAAATCTAATTTCATTCAAGCAACTAGAGAAACTTTACTATGTGCTCCTAATAAGTTACTGAATGTTGTGTTACAACTTAAGAAAAAGACAAGTCAGTGTCTCTGATGTATCTGGAATGCTATTTGTAATCAAGAGAAGGTAATACCCTCATTGAGATTTTGCTTCCTTCTCTATAAGGCTTTAAACTTTGCAAAAATCTCCTTGCTTTGAAAGAAAGGTGGGAATAGGCAGATTTCCTGTTTTTGAAGTGAGAACAGCAATTCTGAAATGGCTTTGGGGATTCCAATGAAAATCAGTTGAACTTCTGGCAATCAAGCAAACAAATAGATATGATCAGCTGACTGTCTAAATAGGAAAAGGACAGTCCATGCTTGAGAGGGACAAAAATGGCTGCTGGAATCCCCTCAAGAAACCATTTGATAACTCAGAGACGGTTCTGAGAAGAGATATAGAAACAACTTAGAAAATGAAAAATGTGCTTTATAAAACGCTATTACTCAAAAGGATGACTTGCTCTTGTGTCTACAGTGAGTCCTGTTGTCTCCTCTGTCTTACAGAGATGAAGGAAAAAACAGCTGACAGATAAAACTAAATACATTCAAGGGAGAAATATATATATATTTCTCAACGAGAGTAATTAATGATTGGAACAAGGAATTAACAATTTGTAGAGACAGGATATTCTAGGATGTTTCCCTAAGTGATGTTGTGGTTTTAATGACTAGTAACATCACCAGTCGCACGGTTTCTGTCTGACAGTGAGTTGTACCACATGATTACAGTAATCCCCTGGCTCTATTTATCAGTGAAAGGACAGAACATGCTTGTGCTGGATGCCCTAATCTGGACAGGATATAAAATGAAGATGGAAATATGTCTACGTTTTAAGATGAGAAACACATGTCAGAGAGGAAAGGAAAAAAAGCAAATTGAACAATCTCAAAACAGAAAAAGCTTGAATCCCTGTCTCTAGCCAACTGTTTTGCATATATAGGCAAGCATACGCAGAATGTGCTTTTACAAAACATGTATCAACAGAAAATTAATCTCTACTTTTCTACAGCTCACCAAACACAGGTTTAACTTCTCAGATTAGCAACAGCTGGCCAACAATCAGCCAAGGAGTTGGTAGCTGCAGGAAGTAGATGACAATCCTACGTAAAGGTGGATTTTTTTAATATGTGTATGTACATTGAAAAGCTTATGTAGTTCTCTTTAATCTACCACATTTTCCTTTTGCCTCAGAGAAACATGTCTTCTGTTTTCTTTACTGCTAAATGCAGACAATCCCTGCCAGCATCTGCTTTTGTGCTTTAAATGCTAGGGTCCTCATCAAGTGCAATCAGTTTGTACGGGTTTGTTGTGTTGCCACTCCTGTTTACACACTAAATATTCCACTGCACTGTAAGTGTAATTTACTTACCAGGAGTAAAGAGCTGGAAAACTGGTGATGCCATTTCCAGTCTCCTGGTAAAGTGCAGTATGATTCCTGTCTACAGTCTCAAAGAAGGCAGAAGGCACAACCCCCAGCCCTCTCTGCATTCAGAATCAGCCAGCCGCTATCAGGGGTTCAGAATAGTTCTGTCTTTTCAGTCTCTGGATATGATCTAGACATTGCCCTTTGCAAAGCAGCTTGGAACATCTTAAAATAACTACTGCTTCTTTTTCAGAGATGAGGGGGAGGTTACAGAACTATGGGGGTAAGGCTCCGGTTCACTGACAGATTTGGTCCAGTTCAGTCATTTTTACCAATGCACTTTCATCATCAGAAATTAAGTCCAAATGCTGACTTCTGAAACAGGTCATAGACAAATGTAAAGACTGCTTACTGTTTCATCCTGTTTTCCATCTCTATTATGTTTTCATGATGTTAACTACTAGAACAAGTCCGTATTTGATACATAAAATGCTTATGCTTATTTCCCATACAGACATACTGAGGTAATTGCACACAGACAGTAAGATCTGCAATTCTGGAGTTAGGACCAAGAGATATAATATGCACCTTAAACCACTGTCTAGATCTACAGTTTTAATTAAAATGGAAAGACCTTTTAATATATATTTTTGGTACTGCTTTTTGGTCTTGAATCTTTTTTTGTAATGGTCTAAAGCATATTAGAATGAGTCCAAACACTTGTTTGGACTTCACCCACTTTTACGACTTTGCTTTACTGTATCTCACGTTTGGGTCCTGACCTGCGAATCTTCCAGTTCCAGAAGTTGTAATTGATTGACTGTGCCAGATACAAACACAAATGGAACTTTTTTAAATTATCCCATTAGAAAAACACATTACAAGTTCGAGAGAGATACACACATGTACATGTAAACACTCTACAGTTGTCTGTTTTGCTCTTGAGACTTTCAGCAAAGCCAACAACAGCCAGCAGGAAAAGCAGAAACAAACAGTTGCAGTGAGTAGCTCACAGTTCCTGCAGTTGTCTCTGCTTTTGAGGACAGACAGAACTTCATCTGTCCATAGCTGGGTTAGTATAAAAAACAATTTTCAACAACAAGAATGACTGACATTTGTTCTTATGATTACCATTTTCATTACTGTGCTTATATCAAGATGACTCTTTTTGTTGGCCTTATATTTTTGTTTAAAAACCAAAAAAAGTATATAACAAAACTCAACTCTTGCTGTTAGCCTGTAGAGCAAGGTCTAGACTTTCTAGTGAAAGTTGATATTTAAGTATGAAAAGACAAATTTGGGGGGGAAAAATAAATAAAATTTAACCTAGCTACTAAGGCATGCTGAAGCTTGAAGTGTTTCTATGCTGGCTAATTCCCTCGTGAGCTTCTCTGCTTTAGGCAGGACACTTGTACATCTGTCAGTCTGAATATTAACATCTGGTTTTGCTATTTCAAAAGTCACACAAGAGATAAAGCAGATCTTCTACAGTGATGGTGGGGATGAACAGAGCAATGCAGATTTTGCAGATGACAAATTGCCCTCCAGTGGTGTGTATTTCAACCATCTGATTAGAGAGAATATATATTCTTCTGAATTAGGTATCTAGAATTGGCTGATACTGACTTTTTTCCACATCACACCCATTTATATGTATATGAGCAGATGTCTGCATCATATAAAAAGCATGATATAGATTTGTTTGATTCATAGCCCCCGAACAAATTCCTCTGCCAATTCTCCACTTGAGGATAGCTTGAGACATCAAAGTATTTCAGGACAGCCGATCATATTGCTTGATATTCTCTGATACACTGAAGACTTAGTTCCACTGCATCTTTTCTGGGTTTGCAGGTTTTACATTGGCATATGTAGGACAATTTAATAGTTACTTCTACTGATTTCTAACAGCATCCCAAATGAAAAGATACTAAATTATTTGCTCACCTGAAATACCTCCCTACACATGCAGTTCCAGACATATAACTAAAATACACTGTGAAAATACCAGTATAATTTATGATGTAAAAAGAAGCTGGTTTACAATTAATGCATAATGTAATATAATCAGAAGTTTGATATTAATTTTCTCAGTTATTTCTAAATTATACTCTCTAGGCCAGCTGCTGCCATGTCCAGAGATATAAATGCATATTTCTTTTCCTTGGAGAACTTTGGAGAACACAATGTTACAAACCTAAGTAACTGTGAAAAGAAGATCAGACTTTTTGTTTCTCATTACTAAGCTCACATGCATGGCAAACGTATGAGAAAGAAGTTAAATTAGTGTAAAAAAGGTTTTTTTCTTTCTTTCATTGGTCTTCTTTCAGCTAAAACAAGAGAAACTAGAATTCCACATTCTAAGACAAAGCAATTTTTTAAAAATTTGGTTAAAGTCTCCAAACTTTTGAGACTTAACATATCCTGAAGAAGCAAAGGAGTGATTCAGACATTGCTTCTCAGTTTAGATGCCTCTAATGGTCTTTCCTGCCTCTACCTGTCATGTTTTCAGTTTGTCTTATTTTCAGAATGGCTTTTTATGGTTTTGGATAGATTCATCTACTGGTTCTATTTCTATTGTGCTAAACCACACAAACAATGACCGCATTCCATCTCTCCAATTCTCATAACCCAGTGAATTCCACAACTACAGACCATAACCATAACCTCAACTAGAATCCTAACAGGAAACAGCAACACCACTCCCTCCCATAATTCCATTACAGAATTATATTTAAAGAGATGTTTCACAATCCAGAACTCATGACAAAAACATAGGTGAGAGTTGTCCCTGTCAAAATCAGTCACATTCAAAAGGTGTGCATGATGTTACTGATGCTAATAGGAATGGGATGTAATTAGGACACTACACATGATTTAATAGTAGTTCTGTGCCATTTGCTTTGCTAAGCAAGATCAGAGCTCTGCTGTTAAAGGCAGATTTCACCCTAAGAGTTTACAACCTAAAGAGTATAGAAATTGAGATGTAAGCATTTTACCTCCATGCTTTTTAAGTTATTTCAGTATCTCAGCCACTGACTACATGCAGCACTTTCAAGTACATCATGCTGTATCAGAGGTTCATTCGTACCAGCAACCTTAATGCACTGAATAGATCCTCAACGTGTCTTGATCTTCAAAAAAAAAAAAAAAAAAGAAAAGAGAGAAAAGGTTCTAACAGTGCAGCTTGTGTATTTGTTACTAGGGAAACAAACAGCAAAGAGAAAGAAACCCTCAGTGTCTTTGTCATTTGGATCTTCCAGTGGAGAAGTGGAGCTTGTGATAAAACAATGGAAACACTGTTCAGCTTTCAGGATCCTTTGCTGTCCTTGCTGAATGACAGACACTTCTTTCTCCACCTTGTCCAACTTGTCATCTCTGAAAAATAGAATCATTCTACATTCCACATTGGACTGCTGGTTATTTTTTTTACTCCTCATGTAGACTTTAATTCCTGATGCTGTGTAACCTGGTCAGATCCTAACACCTAAACCATGTCTCTTGAGGTAAACAGAAGAGAGAAGCCTGATGTTGTGTTCATATCTGTAGAAAAGCACATACAGCAGCACTAGCAATTCCAAGTTTGTGCTTTTTTGGGTCCTTACTGAATGAGAGCGTCATCAGGACCCTAGAGAGTGTGAGAGGTATGGCAGCAATCGCTGCAGTCCAACATCAGGCCCCTGTGCAGCTGTGATCCATGGAGAGGCCTGTGCATGTGTAATATCATTGGCTCTGAGGGTCAGGGGCTGTGGATTGTGGTGGGAGCTTTGCCACCAGCTTCAGTGAACCAGTCAGGCCATGTAAGCCATGACTGACACCTCCCTGGTTTCAGCCTCACTGACACAGTGAGGTGTCAGTCATGACAGGTACACTGACACCTCACTACGTGGGTTGGGAGGACAACACAGAGATTAATGTTCACTTTATCACGACTTTCTGCTCATCGCTCAATATTCCTGGTTCCTAATTCTCAAAAAGATGATAAAGGTAGGAACTGTTGCAAACATATTGTGGAATGATACTTAGAGCCTGTCAAGTACAATATATGTATTAACTGTTACAAAAAGGTCAAAGCAATTAGTCCTAATGCAACATAGAGGAGAGTTTTTATAGGCAATTGCATAAATGAGGTAAAGGATCAGCCCTGCCGGATGACAACAGCCACCTATCTAGTCAGGTATCTTTTGACCAGGTAAAGAAGAATGGACTAAAAAGTCCATCTTGTAAATCCATTTTGTAAAAGAAACATGAAGTAAAAGAAACAGCTTGTTAAAAATTTGTAAAACTCTTTATGGTATATTTATAACGTTGAACTGGCTGCAGCCGTTTCTCAGGAAGCATCTCAAGATTGATCTACTCTCTGCACCGTCTCAGATTTAATGGAACTTCTCTACCAAACCATGCTGTTTCTCTGTTCTAGTTATTATCTTGTTGTATGTCTTTACCATATACCTCATCTAACCCATCTGTGGGAACTGGATTAGGAAGCTGGATTTGGTGCACTCTGAGGTGTAGCTAATTAATTCAAAAGGATTATCACCTTTCCCCTTTTTTTATGAGACTACAACACTAGAGCTGGAGAAATGATGGGAAAATCACAATAAAAGCCCTACTTGAAATACTCTCACAGATGTTAATTTCCTGATGTTTTGCCAAAACATTTCTTTTTTATTGTGCAAGTCTGACTTTTTTGTTTTGTTCTTCATGACTGTCCATTAATTTGCCAATAAGAAGGAAGAAGCATATGACAGAAAATATACAAACATGGGAATTATATTAAAAAATGGATAGGCAGCATAAAATCAACTAGCACAAGGTTTATTGATTATAGCCACTATCTGAATTGTAATGGATTTTATCTCTCTAATATTTTGCCAAGTACCAAAGCCCTGTGAGTTAAAAAAAACCCAAACACTAGATAAAGATTTGAAAAAGGGAAAAAGATGTCAGGACTGACCAGAAAAGGAAGCAGAGCCCTGCCTGGGGGTACAGGGTAAATGACAGCTTCATCACAGGCTCTGGCAGTTTGTGTCCCGGCACTCTGTCCATGGAAATAGAAGGGTACAGCCAAAATAAACAAGGGGCTGGCTTTTATTGACTTTTTTAAGGAAAACATGATCATTGCCAACAGACTTGATATGCTTCGAAAACCAGGAGCATGTGAGTTGTGTTTTGGTCCCCTAATATTCAAAATTGTTACAATCAACGAGCTCTTCCTGAAATCAAGCGCTTTGACCAATCATACTTTTCTTTCAGCCTCCAGCTGTGCTTTTTTCCTTAATGTTTTTCCTAGAGCACTCAAGTTTTACCAGACCAGTATCACCTCCCAGGGTATCACCTACTTCGAGTAGAAACGCGGAGGGCAAATACTTTCTGATGTCCGTCATGACTTAGGTGGACTGACACAGTACGTGTATTGGGACAACAAATTGTGACTTCGGCGAGGGGGCTTACCTCGTTCTATTCCCTGATTCTGCGGGTTCTCCCCCGGTTCTCCCCTCAGCGGCCAGGGCCGCCTCAGCCCTCAGGGCGCGCGCTCCACCCTTTTCCCGCTTCGCCCCGGGAGCGGGGGGGGGTGACGGGGGGGCCCCCGCGCCACGCGCCCAGCAGCACGCACCGCCCCGCCGCGCGCGCAACGGCCAGTGGGGCGGGCCCAACCAGCCCCCTCGCCACGCCCACCGAGCCCGATTCCCTCTTCGACAAAGCCCAGAGAATGGGGCGGGACCGGGCGCGAGGGGTGCGCGCGCGCGGGACCGCGCGGCGATTGGCTGGGGCGGCGGAGGGGGGGGGTTCCGGGGCGCCGCGCCCCCGGGCCGGGCAAAGCAAAACAAAGGCGGCGGCGGCGGGAGCGCGGGCGGAGCGCGGTGCTCGGTAGGGCACGGCACGATGCCTCGGCCGCCCCTCGGCCCTTGGCGCGGCACACGCGGGCCTGGCCTTCGTCTATGACCCGCCCGGCGGCCACCGCCGAGACGGTACCTTCGAGGCGAGGGAAGCCGTCTTGTTCCCCCCCCAAATCCCACCTCTTTGTTTGAAGGTGAGGGCCCGGCGCGGAGCCCTCGCTGACCGCCGCGCGAGCAGCGGGGCCCCCGCCTCCCCTGCTGCCCGTGCCTCCTAAGGGAGAGGGCCTCGGGAGCTGCTCAGAGCTCGGGCTGGGAGCGGAGCCGGCGCAGCGGTGAGTACCGAGCGGGCGAGGAGCAGCCGCTCTTCCTTGCGCTGGGGTCGGGGGGCCGGCTGCCGGAGGAGCCCCGAGCTGCCCCCGGCCGGGGGGGCCGCGGTCTGGCGTGTGCGCGGAGCCGCCGAGGCAACTTCGGTGGCGGGAGGAGGCTCGAGCGCTATTTATAGTGCCTGGAAATGACGGCAGCGCTGTCTGCCCGCAGCCTCCTCGGCACGGGGCGGGTGAGGGCGGTTTATATAATTGGGGGGGGGTGGCGAGGCTGAGCTCGGTGGGCAGGGGTACGGCGCGGGACCCCGCACTTCCCCCGCCCGGAGCGGGGCCGGGCGCGGAGCCGGCGGCTGGAGCGGGGGGTAGAGCCGCCGTCCTGCGGGAATCGCTGCGGGTGGGAAGGGAAAAAAGGTGGCGGCGTCACCCGCGCGGCGATTTCGTGCTCCGGCGTGAGAGGAAACGGCTGAAAGGCGCACGGCTCTCGCCCGGCTGCGGAACGGAGTGTCAGCCGGTAACTTTCTCCGCGCACCGCTCCTGGTATTTCCCGGTACCTGACGTGAAAATGAGGCTCCCGTGGCTCAGTCTTTAACTTTGTGAGCCTTCCCCTGCTGGAGCAATCACACCGCAGGTTAGCGAGAGCGCGCGCACCGGCCGCGTTCGCCTTTGTGCAGCTGCCCAAAGATTCTTTAAGCTTATTTCGCGTCGTTCCGTTTTTTAAACGCAGAAGGAACGACGCGGGGAGGCCGATTTCCGACACGTTTTCCCTCTCTCCACGCGCAGCAGGAGGCCGCTGTTTCCCGGCCAGTGCCGGGCCTGCACCGCTCTGGGCGCAGCGAGGCCCGTGCGGGGTGTCCCCCCACCACCCCCGACCCCGCCACACTTCTCGGGGTGTTTGTTTACACATCCGGGCCTCGCGCGGGGCGGGGCCCCCCCCCCGCCCCATTGGCCGCCCCGCGCGCCTCCCCGGTGACGTCACGCGGTGGGACAGGGCCGCGCATCGGCCGCCCCCGGGGGCGCCGAGGGGGGACTCGGCTCCGGGGGGGCCTCGGGCTCGAAGGGACACGCGGGGCCCGGGGCGGCCCCAGCAGGAGCGCGGTGGTCGGAGTAGCCGGTGCGCCCGGAAGTGCCCGTGGATGCTGGACTGGTAGGTGCGAACACACGTAGATCGTGGGTAAGGACCACTGTGCTGTGGTCAGACAATTAAGAAGTAATTAGTTATTTCAGGTTTTTACGCTGTTCTCCTTAGTGTAATGGACAGCAGCCGTGGAACTGCTACCAACTGTCAGCGGGAGGTGAAACTGGGTTTATTCACCCATATTTTAGAGGAAACTAAGAAATGGTTTGTTTTGAGTTTTGCCTTTAACAGCACAAAGCAACAAGTCTCTGGTTCTTAGGATATGTATCAAACACAGTTGCCTTGTTGAATCAAATAAAGTTTTGTCAAATGAGCGTTGGAATTTTTAGGATCGTAGAATCATTAAGGTTGGAAAAGACTTGTGCGATCATTAAGCCAGCACTGCCAAGGCCACCACTAACCTGTGTCTGCCGCATCAACACCTATTGAACTTTTGCAAGGATTGAATTTGTGTTTCAGTTACGGATGAAGGGGGTTTAAGCCAAAGTCAGGACATGTTTGCATGTGGTGCCTTTCATTCTGAAACCCTGAGAGTGGTAGTGAATGGTGCTGTATCCAGTTGGTGGCCAGTCACTAGTGGTGTCCCCCAGGGGTCAGTGTTGGGCCCAGTTCTGTTTAATATCTTTATTGATGATCTGGATGAGGGGATTGAGTCCACCATTAGCAGATTTGCAGATGACACCAAGTTGAGGGAGAGTGTTGATCAGCTGGAAGGCAGGAGGGCTCTGCAGAGGGACCTGGACAGACTGGAGAGTTGGGCTGATTCCAATGGGATGAGGTTCAACCAGGCCAAGTGCCGGGTCCTGCACTTTGGCCACAACAACCCCTGGCAGCCCCACAGGCTGGGCACAGAGTGGCTGGAGAGCAGCCAGGCAGAAAGGGACCTGGGAGTCTGGAGTGACAGGGAGCTGAACAGGAGCCAGAGTGTGCCCAGGTGGCCAAGAGGGCCAATGGATTCTGGCCTGGATCAGGAACAGTGTGGCAACAGGAACAGGGAAGTGATTCTTGCCCTGGACTCAGCACTGGTGAGGCCACCCCTGGAGTGCTGTGTCCAGCTCTGGGCCCCTCAGTTCAGGAAGGACATGGAGGGGCTGGAGCAGGGGCAGAGAAGAGCAATGAGGCTGGGGAAGGGTCTGGAGGACAATTCCCATGAGGAGAGGCTGAGGGAGCTGGGGTTGTTGAGCCTGGAGAAGAGGAGGCCCAGGGGAGACCTCATCCCTCTCTACAACTCCCTGACAGGAGGTTGTAGCCAAGTGGGGGTTGGTCTCCTCTGTCAGGAACCAGCAGTAGGACAAGAGGGCTCGGACTCAAGCTCTGCCAGGAAGGTTTAGGTTGGATATTAGCAAGAAGTTTTTTACAGAGAGGGTGATTAGCTGTTGGAATTGGCTGCCCAGGGAGAGGGTGGAGTCACTGTCCCTGGAGGTGTTTAAGGTGAGACTGGATGTGGCATCAGTGCTGTGGGCTGGTGACACGGCGGTGTTGAATCAAAGGTTGGACTTGATGATCTCAGAGGTCGTTTCCAGTCCAGTCGATTCTGTGATTCTGGTTTTTGTCCATTTATATGAACCTAAATAGGATCTGTATCTAACAGTAAGTGTTCAGACAGAGAATTTAATAGGAACCTCGTGTTCTTAGGTAATCTTCCTCCTATAATCTCCTACCTCTTATAAATGTGGCTTAGTATCTAGCTGTTCTCCAAAAGCAAACTGTTTTCTCCAAGGAATGTATCATTCTTCCCTTTGCAGTTGTAATTAAGTTATCTGGGACACGAAGTATTTAGTATTTGTTTAAATTAGTGTTACTATTTAAGTTCTACTCTTCATGCCAAATGGGTGAATACTTCAAACATATTAACATATCCCTTATCAAATGTGTTTTTGTTTTCAGGGACAAAAGCCCAATCGTTCTAATGTGTGGATAAGTAATTTGGATGGCAGTTTGTTCCTTTATTCCATTGTTGCTTTATTTCTTTTGTTTATTTCTTTGTTCTGCTACATGTGTTCTTTGTGGCTTACCTCTGCCTTTGCAATTCTTTGTGTAAAAAATTTCTTGTATCAAGTCCTTCAGTAGTTCAAGTTTTCTCTGCTGTTATCATCATTTTAGGATTAAAAAACAACTAAAGCAAACCCTTTAAATTTTGCTGTGGCCATCTCATTTGCTAGGCCTGCTGTACAGATTACTTTCTCAAGACTTCTTTTGAAGCACAGTGAGTGCTTCCTGTAAACTATCTTTAATTTATGGGTCTTTCATTATCTGCACTAGTTGTATTACTCATATCTGACTGCTAGAAGAGTGGCTAGCTGCTGCCCTGCACACAGTTTAGAACTGTAATAATTGTTTTGCATGCTTAACTGGCTAGAGATACTGTAAATTCCTTATATTGGCTCTCATTTCTGTATTTGTGGTATTGATCTACTCTGTCAGTCACCTGATAGCTAATGACATAAGTGACTGGGCAGTGTTTCATGTTTGCACATAGCATGGGAACTACTGGCCTCTGACAGATCAGTAGGTGTTGTTATGAGTATTTGGAATCTGTAGTTTTCAGGCAAACCAAAGAGATTTGCTTTCCAGCCTAGTGGGAGGGTCTGGCACACTCTGTACACATACTGCCTCTAAAATGCACTCCGAGCATTAAGAATTAAGAATGGGTGTTCTCTGTGCAGAATTTAGCTTTTAGTGTCTGACTGTGACTTTGGTAGCACCTATTAAGACTATTCTGGTACAGTGAGGAAGTACCTAATTAGCTTTGATCAGGACACTAGTCAAGAAGGTCTTTGCCTAAAGGCATAATTCTGCTTGAAAGAGGAGTTGGTTGCAGCATCTTAGTTGGTATTTGACTTAAAGGCAGGTGTGATACTCCAGGATTTTTGCTGAAAGCTGAAGTGCAAATATATCTTGTATGTGTACTGTTGGACAGAGCAAGTGTTTTCCAAGGTGCTGTGTTGGAACTGACCACTGGAACTTCAAAGACAATTAACTTTGTCTTATTCCCTGCCTTTTTGCTATAATTTTCTGCGTGGATGTCTTAAAGAGAATACCTGGTATAAGGTAGAAAATGCTTGTGTTTCTTAGTGAACTTCTAAGTCTTCTCCCTCGTTAGAAGTGTGGTGGAGTAGAAGCCGTTAGTGGAACAGAGCTGCTTGTTACTGTGTTGAATGGAACTTGAACTGCGCAGCTTCTTAGAAAAAGGGGCCTGTAGTGCAGCCAGGCATTTGCTCCAAATAACACTTTGCTTTATGGCTGGAGTTGTTGAATAACAAGTTAACGCTGGCCTTGTTGTAAGCTGCTAATTGTTCTGCTCTTTTCACCTACAGGTTGTGACTGTTTCTCTTCTGTCATTTGTGTGGAAAGTGCCACACACACTCCAGAACAACAACGGCTTTTGCTTGCATATTCCAGTGTTTCTTTTGTCAGCGAGTTCAGCAAAGTTGTAATTCTTCAAGTGCCAGCCCTGAGCTGAGTGAGGAGCCACCAGCAGAGATGGTAAAAATGACAAAATCAAAAACGTTCCAGGCTTACCTGCCAAACTGTCACCGAACCTACAGCTGTATCCACTGCAGAGCCCATCTCGCCAATCACGATGAATTGATCTCCAAGGCAAGTGGTTTCTTTAGAGACCTGAATTATTTCTTAACCAAAGTGGTTATCACTGAGTCACTGCTCCCGGTAGATAAGGGATGTAAATTGATGCATACTTCGCACTGTCTTCCCTGGGTTTTGTATGACAACTGGATATATTCTGGAAACTTCTGAATATGGCATAAAGGTTGATCTAATATGTTCCCCATGTTAAGAGCCTTGGTCTGCTGTCAGGTGGGTACTCTTTGTGAGCTGTCCTATCTGAAAAGTCTGCTAAGGAAAACTGCCAGAAGAAAACAAAACATCCATCTCTGGGTAGGGAAATGATTCTGGTTATGGTTATGCCAGATAGAGATTATTTTTGACTCTATTGGACTGACAGCCACAAAACTGGCTGTTTCTAGAATGTCTCACTTGTGTTATGGAATCTGTAAACACACGTCTGCTGTATACCGGTTCTTAAGGAATATGATTAGCCAGAGCAGTTCAAAATAGTTGGACTGCCTGAACTTAAGCTTAGAGGATAGGTGGATCCTTGAAACAGGTGAAGCCTGCTCTTCTTACGTGTTGCCAGAAGAAACCAAGACATGTGGTGTATTATATGTGTAGGAAAAGTTGAAGTTTGGGATAAATACTAGACAGACTGGTTCATTCTTTGCTTCAAACAAGGTCCTGATTAATTTACTCTTACTGGTGTTCTGGAGAAAACACTTCAGTTGCTTTTCAAACCTATTAATACACATTGTTTTCTATATATCTATTTTGTCAAATAAAGTTAATTATAAGGGGTTTGCCACTGAAAATATTATCTATTGCTCCTGCCTGTTCGTGTGTTCAGCAGCACTGAGGTGATGCTGCTTTTCAGTGCTGAAGAGATGGAAAGGGTTGAGAATGCTGCTACTTCTGAATTTAGGTTTCCTTTGGATGAGGAATTAGTATACCTGCTTGCTTATCCTTGAGAGGATTATTAGGCAATATTGGGGAATCCCCATGCAGTTTTTTCCTGTGTTACTAGTGTTTTTAATTTTTGCTTAGATCTCAAGACAACTTCTTGATTCAAACAGTAAAATTGATGTCAGTTCTTGGCACTGTTATTGTTTGTTGCTTGCTTACTCCTGCTCTGCCTTCAGTCTTTTGTCCTAAACAATTCTTTCCCTCAACTTAGTACGTGTATTGAGGCATGGAACTGCAAATGTGACACATCAAATGTGAAACAGTGAGCAAGCTACATATGTGGAATTATGTGAAGAAGTTACAAGGGAGGACTTGCTTAACTTTTATTAACATGAAGGAAGTTTCTCGATTTATTGTGATTGATCTTACTTTAAGGTCAACAAAACAAAGAGAAATGTGAATGCACTTGAATTTAATTTTTTTCCATGTTGATTTCAGCATTTAAGAGGCCTTTTTGCAACACTAGATTATAAATTGCAAGCATTCATAGCTTCATTATTCACTATGCGTTCTGGGTCAAAAAGGGGGGGTCAATCTTTCCTGAACTTCAGGCTGTAGATATCTGTGGGAAGAAAGATCCTTTCTTGCTGTGTCTTTTGAGATGTATTAATTGAGAAAATGCAATCCAAGCACACTGACTTAATAAGGAGCTCTTCTTTTTATGAACTTAGATTTTTGCATGCAAACTAAGATGCCACAGTTGCCATATGAGGCAGTCCCAAGGCCTTGGGAATGTTGATCAACGGAATATTTTGAATATGTTAAGCAAATCATGTGTTCATTTTGCAGCTTCATAAGTAATTTCAAACATTAAAAACCAAATTTTCAATTCAAAGAAAACATGGAGGACTCTTAAAAAAAAAATCTATCTAGTAAATACAAATAATTACTTCAAAGTTGTTTCTGATGGTGTTGGGAAGAGCGTTAGATGTGCATTCTGCTTTATTTCTGGCTGCTTTAATTTTTGGTGAAGACACCTTACAAGAGTCTTTGTACTTGCAGGTTGACCATATGCTTATTTGACAGCTGATCTGTATTTTGTCAAGATTTCTTGACTATATTTTGTTGTCTGAATCTGTATGGTGAGATACATTTAAATGTGAAGTATATCTTTTTGTCTGTTTGTAAAATAAAAAAGCATATTTCTCATTGTACTTGTATTTGGGACATAGCTTTTAAAACCCAACCTTCCTTAGGCTGAACTTATATATATTCAACACTGGAGAAGTTCTTCTGATGGAAACAACTGCAACGCAATAGATACACTTGGATCATTAAAAAAAGTACTGCTGGCCTGGGGGTGGTGGGTGGAAATAAAACTTGATTTATTATGAATCTATTTTCTGAACTTCTTTTAAAGTGCCTTCATTGAGATATATTATGTGCAATGAACTTTAGTTAATGAAAGATAAGGGATTTTTTATTTATGCTGACATATGTAGAATGATGTAACTACCCAGCCACAGGGGGGAAAACCCCAAACCAGAAAATCTCCAAACAAAAGCATAAACCAACCTGAAGTGTAGCAAGTTGTTTCTATGCAATCGAAAGTTAACTACAAAGGGTGTGGTTCGAGGGCTGGTTTGGATTTGCCTGATGGAGCAGAGTTTGGCTATTCAACTTGATTTCCTTCCCACTGCCTTATTTTGAGGGCCTAGTTAAAACCTAAAGCTCTGTGTTACACTCACTAAATACAATTTTTGGTTGCAGATTGTCTCATACTTTCTTCCAAATGCTTCCTCTATACTTTCGCTCCAGACCCCTGGTGCCACAGGTACTCTGCAGCAGATAAAGGCAAACAGTATTTAATGCTTGGCTGTGGCTACTTCCTTTGGAGGTTGTTCACCCTATGTTTCCCATGTGCAGAGTGACTTGCTTCCTTCTGTGTGGTCAGGGAAAATGAACCAAAACACATGGTGCACTTTTAATTTAAAGCAGCTCCAAGTAGCTTTCTAATGTGCTGTGACGTACAAGGATTTATTGTATCTGACACTGTAGTGTTTCCAACTTGAAGGTGAAAAGATAAGCTGTGCTGTGAAACGAGTGGTGTTTCTCTTAAACGTTGGTCTGTTATGGAAAACCAAAGAGTGCTCCATATTTCTGTCAATCATCCCTTTGATTCTGATCCTCAGAATATTAGACTTAAATACAGATTTGCAGTTCTGCTTTTGAGAACTGTTAATGCCAGTTGTCTGACATGGATGGCAGCCTACACAAATCACCTTTTCGTTTTATTTCTGTTCTCTTGGAGCAGCAGGATCTCTTTCTTGCCTTGGAATTAATCATGACACTTTCTTTTTTTTCTTGTTCCCTTGCTGGTCATAAAATGATAAGCAAGAGTCTTTGCAATGGTGTAGATCTAAGAACACAAACTAATGAGATAGGGCAAAAGTGTGTTACCTGCACAGGTGAATTCAGCGTTATCGGTGGTTTTAATTTTCTCTGCAGGTATGAAAGGACTCGGTGTGTTGCCCAGTGTTGAATTCAGCTTGGATGTTCATGGTTAGAGCATACGTTTCTAGATGTTTTCACTCTATAATCTTGTTTTCTGGTGCTGGGGAGGAGCTTGGGGAAGGGGAGGAATGGGAAGAAGGCTGGTTGAGATTAGGTCATTGGCCATAGAGATTGTGTCAAACATTAGTCTGTACAGCTAGACACATGCACACATGTATGAACAGCTACCATAATCATTTATAAATCCAAGCTATCTTGAGGAAACCATTCATTTGAAGGATACATACACAGTAAGAGAACTAATAAACTGTAGATGACTTTTAATTGAAATAAGTGAAATTTTGAGGTTGTGTTGGTATGTGTTAGGCATGACTTCTTTGCGTTGCTAACAAGTCTGCAAGTGATGGATTTCCCGTTTCTTTGGTGAAGACTTCAAAGTGGATATTAAAATATTTTAAAAAACAGTATGAGAAGGAGTGTAGCAGTCTTCACTACACTGGGGACCATTCAAAGGACAGGAAAGAACCTACAGCTTTTTTTATCTCTTTAAAAAGTAAATGGGTATTTTTTAGAATCATATCCTACTGTGACCACAGGCCCAGAAGAGAAGTAAACTAAGCAAACAACCACAGGTCTTAATAAAGAGCAACGTAAAAAGCCGATGCCATAGGAGGCACTTACTGGATTTTAAGTGTTCGAATAGTACAGAAAAAGTGACTGTTAATAATTTAAAAAACCCCAACATAATTGAGTTTTGAGAGAAAATTTCTGCAAGACTCCTTGAAGCACAGGGGTGGTTGCCAGTTGTGTGGCGTGTACAAAATGTTACATGTTTGCTGCTCTTA
This sequence comes from Pachyramphus minor, assembly GCA_013397135.1. Taxonomy (NCBI): domain Eukaryota; kingdom Metazoa; phylum Chordata; class Aves; order Passeriformes; family Tyrannidae; genus Pachyramphus; species Pachyramphus minor. The sequence continues at coordinate 216,064 of VYXB01008540.1, forward strand.
AACCCATTCTGAAGTGAGTTTTGTGAGAGGGTTAACTGGAAGAGCTTTCTTCTGAGTTGTTTGTAAGTAGTAAACAGTGTGCAGTGATTGTTAGCAGTAGGTAATTTTATAGGAGGCAAATGTTACTTGAAGCATGTAACTTCTGAAGCACTTAAGGGGATTTGTAGCTATTCAGTTCCAATAATTGTTTAGAAATTCAGATATGATTCAGCAAATTACTAAGAAATACAAATACTTGATAGAAGTCTTGGAACCTAATGGATATACTGCAAAGGATGATGCTTTGTTACTCAAGGTTGACCTGACTGAAAGACTTGAATCATCTTACAGTGTGCCTTGATGCTGGGAATGGAAGAAATTTTGGATTACTTTGTATAGATGCCTATATAAATACTGTCACTTTCTTCTGTCTTGTTCATTGCAAAGCATATCTGACCAGAGGGGGAAAAAGTCATGTGAAGTTACAGACAAGACTAGATGTTATTTTCAAGAGCAAGTTCTACGTAAAGGTATATACGTATATACGTACGTAATCGTTATTGACTGCACTGGGAAATCCTTGTACCTTGTGAGTGAAAGGACAATCTTGGTGGTAAAATGTAGTTCTCCAAGGCATTCAGTATGGGCTGCTCTTCTATTATTGATGAGAAGGGAGAGTCTTCAGCCTGAATAGATGCTAAAACATTTTTAGCCTTGCTTGGCAATCTGTGGTTTTGTCCTCCACTGTTTTACTGATGAGTTCAAGAGGAATCTTTTTAAAGCGTTTTTTATCTTTTAAGTAAATATGCAATGCTTAGCTTGGTTCAATTTTGTGATCCTCCTGTGCTTATGATATAATGGGTATTTGAAAAGATAATTGGGCCCATTGTGTGCTTGAAGGTCATTTTTGTTCCCTGCCTAATTTCATAAATGTGATAATTATTTTCTCGAAGAAGTTTCTAGGGTTTTTTTGGATTCTGTTTTTTTCTTTTGGGGGAAGAATCTAGTTTTTGAAAGAGAAGCAATCTTTGGAAAACATCTAAGAATAGATTTGAAGGCTTAAAGGAACTGGAAAGTGCAAGGGAAGTGTTCTACTCTATGGGTGTTTTGACATAATTATTTCTGAAATCTGTTCAAGATGCTGTATAGGTCAAGATAACTTGTCCTGCCTGACCAAGTTTTCACTTTGAGGAAATATCATTTGCCAGATTTGCAGGCATGCGGGTTTTGGGGTGGAATTTTTTAAGGTTATTCTCCACATATTGAATTTTATTACTTTATTGAAATCAGTAAGTAATTTAATGGAAATACACTTCAAATTTATTTCTTAACACTTATCGTGGAATCTTCTAGAACCTACCTAGGAAGTAGCTGAGCAGCATTATTTCTACCTGTATTGTTGAGGAGTTGGGTCTGAGAGAAATACAAAGGGGAACACATTTTTTTCCCCAATTATTTTTTTGTCTGTAGCTTATGTTGAATTCAATTTTCTGAATCTATTTTGCAAATCTTGAAGTGAGAGGATGTCCTTACAGCCTCTGCATCTTGCTGAGAAGGTGATTTCAGACATCAGAGCGCTCATGTGTGTTCCTGGTTTACCTTAATAATATTGCCCCTACAAACACTGTTTTCTGTACTTCCCCAACGTACTTATTTGTTCAGAGTACTAACTCAGGTTGCTCTATCTTAGCTTCTAGAGGAAACTTCAGCTAATGAAATGAAACTCAGGAAAATGAAACTGAACAAAAACCTATGGACTTTCTTAGTTTTCGTTCTTTAAAGTGACCGTTGTGTGTTATGAATAACTTGCAAGCTGTGCGTAAGGAAGATGCTGTTAATGACACTGTGACTTGCTTGGAATGATGTCTGTCCTATCCTTAATACACGCTAAGATGGCAGTTTCTCTGGACGTGGGGCATGATCTCTAGCCATGTAATCTAATCCCATCTGTAGGGAATAATAAATGACATAAGCTTTTCAGTAGCACCCCTTCCCCCACCCATGCCTTGAGCTATGCCTTAGGGCAGTAAATACATGTTCTGCCTGACTGATGCTTCCTTTTCTCCTGGGTAAAACAGCTAATCCTGGTGTTAGAGGTGAGGATGGGTTTAACTGAGAAGCATAGATCAAATCTAAATCTGCAGGTATGTATTAGTGTATCAGCAATATATGTATAAAGCTTCTTTACTATAAAATATATTGACAGAGGTCTCAGGTGACTTGGAAAAGATCATAGTTCCAAACTCTTCTTGCAGTCGACCTTAGTGTGGTTCCTAAGCACAGTTGAACGTTTTTGCTGCCTCAGTGAGACATTCTAGATACTTTCAGCAGTGCTGAAACAAGAAAATGTGATGGATCTTGTAGATCTTTCTGTATAAATCGAAGAGCTAGTCAAAGATGTGGATTTTCTAAGGAATAAATTAACTCATAAATCAAGCCAATATTATTAATTGAGGACCATGAAAAAGCAGCCTTAAAGAAAGTTTAAATTTTAACTACCAGTATTAGTTGAACTGATAAATTGTCCAGCTTCTGAGTAAAAATCCTAGTTGCTGTGAGTGATTATTGATGACAGTTGATCACACTTGCCACATCTTCTAATTCCTCTCTACTGGGTAAGACACATATTTAAGACTCAATTTGAATAGAATGTTCTGGTTTAGTGATGACTGATGTAAAGTGCCAGTGATCTTGGAAGAGCTGAACAAATCTTGCAAAGTAGAAGTTTGTGTTTGCATAGGTGATGTTTATTCTGTCAAACATGGAGGAACTTCCTCTTTGCATCTGGGCAAAGAAACAAGTGTTCTGTGGCATGTAAATACAATATATGGTGTCTAACCATGTGTGTAGGTAAGAGGAGATGATATCCAGTGATATGATTTCTTGGTGCAGTTTGAAAGAGGATTTGTGAATTTTAATTCACAACATGGAGTTTTTAAAGCAAGGGGAGATGACTGCAGCTTTTTAAAAAATTTTAAGAATTTTTACGGTAGCTTAACCAGGTGTCATGGTCATCATGACTTTGAAAGTTCTTTTTCTTAATTTCAGGTACATGAAGCAGGGAAGTTCTAGTTTTACGTTTGCCTAATGAATAAGAGGATTTTTAAAGTGTACCCTTTGCTTTTTCTTAAATGTTGGGGTTGCACAACTGTAGTTTTCTCTAGACTAATGTATAGTTTACTCAGGCTAGTTACTCATTTGTTAATGAACAGTTTTTGAGAGTATGTATCTGAATAGCTTTTGGGTTCATCTGCAGTAAACATTCTCTACTTAGTTACTGGCTCTAATCCTAGTTATTCTGTAGAAACTACAGACTGTAGGTCTGCACCACTCTGCTGGTTTTGTGATGAGTGTTTAAGTATCTCAGGAGAACTGAACTAGTGGTGGGGTTTTGTTTGTTTTAAAGGAGTAAATTAGAGGCATTCATTACTTTCTGGCAGAACTGTTCAGACCCTCCTCAACCAAGTCTCCCTTTTCAGAGTCAGTGCCACCTGAAGTTTTGGCTTTCACTGTACTGCACAGCCTGTCTGTTTTTCATTGCCTTGTGAAAAATAAGAGTTGCAGTTCCAACAAGTGGAGACAGTACCTTTTCTTTTGTCTCTGCTCTGGATAGAACCTCCTTAGAGTCATTTAGGTTAGAAAAGACCTATAAGGTCATTGAGTCCAACCATAAGCTCAACAGCGCCAAGTCCACCACATCATGTCCCGTGGTGCCAGATCTACACGTCTTTTAAATACCTCCAGGGATGGTGACTCCACCACTGCCCTGGACAGCCTGTTCAGTGCCTGAAACCATTATGGTGAAGAAATGTTTTCTTATCCAATCTAAACCTTCTCAGGTGCAACTTGAGGCCATTTCTTCTTGTGCTGTCACTTGTTACTTGGGAGAGGAGACTAAGCCCACCTTGCTACAACCTCCTTTCCAGTAGTTAATAGAGAACAGTAATATGTTCTGTCAATAATTGTTTTAAATGATTGCTAAAATAATAAAATATTAGCACTGTAAACTGTTAAGTAGAATTTCTCATCCTAATATAAGATTTTACAAGTAGCCAAGTAAGGGCTGTATGTTGCTGCAGTGCCGCCATTGCTACTAGAGTAGTCCAGTTATGGATTTCTTTTACCACTCTTTATTGCCATTTATAATCTGGTTAATGTTGATCAAAAAGTGTTGATTTACACACATTTTCCTTTTACATGTTCTTTTTTTTTTTCCCCCCAAACTCTTCTGAGTAAGTAGGCAAGTGACAACAGTTACTGCTGTTGTGTTGCTAGTTGTTAGACTGGCAAAATAAATAATGATTTCTAATGACTTGTAACGGTATAACTAAATACATGTCAGAAATAGAATCCATTGTAAAAAGGTCCTTCTGCCTATGGTTTCATGCCTGATGTTATTAAAACCATTCAAAAATATTGAAGGTGAAATTTTTCTTCTAAAAACCTTCCAGGTTGATCTAATGTAGGCTTCTGAAAAGTTGTTCTGTGATCTTAAACACTAGAACTGTGAGGATTCTTAAAAACAATTGTATTATCTCTGCAGCATGGATAAAATCATTATTTTCTTGGAAAGTGGGTTAGGGAAGGGAAAGACTGGAAAAAAAGGAAATTAAGGCAATTTAGGGATTTTTTAAAATGGAATTCAGTGTGAAAAGAGAGAAAAGAAAAACTATTTCAGTGTGATCCTGTTTGAATGGGAAATAATGGGAGTGTCTAAATTATCAAGTAATCTAATACAGAAGGAACAAATCAACAGATGGAAGCAGCAATGTGTTTGACATACACTTTGAATGTTCTCTCTGTGGCTGGACCTGGTCTGCTCACAGGTTCTCCCAGGGTGTTGGTAGCTTAGGATCATCTGATCCCAGGTCCAGGCCCCTGTGCCTGCATTAGCATTGCAGAGTGCCCAGGAGAAGAGCTGCTGGTTCAGTTTGTACAAAAGGAACAAGGATGCAGTTCCCAGGCACTGAAACTGCTCCACAAGCGAAACCAGGCCCCCAGTAAGCGTGGTTGATTAGGGGCTTTAATGCAAAACTGAGCTACTCCTCTGAACTAAAACATTTCTTCAGGTCTAGCCAAGGAAGTCCTAACAGTCATCTTCTGTCCATAATCTGTCAGGAACGTGAAAGATCTGAAACCGTATGGCTGTGTTCAGGCATTTGATGATAACAGTTTTTTATTAAAGTGAAGCTGAGCTTATAAACTGATCAGATGCATTTTCTGAGTACTGTATGCTGGATTTATGCTTGATTCCTAATTTCACTGCTCTTACATCAAATGATGCAATGAAATTGAAAGAAATAATCTTTTGTGTGCAGCTGGAGAAGACAGAGGAGATGGAAATAATTCACTTGAGTTAAAAGCAGATTACTTTAATTAGCATGAAGGATGTCTAGGAAGAAGAGATTGATATCTTGCAGAGGGGTAGGAAAAAAGTATGCTTGGTTTGCATTACAGACATCTAATTTTGAACAATAGCCCTTAACAATGTAAAATCACTGCTAAAAATCTAATGTGAGTGAAGACTTGGCTGACCAGGCTTTCCTATAAAGAACTGGTATAAAATAATTGATATGCAGTAGTTTATATCTGTATTACCTTAATATGTTTACTAATACACCCTTCAGGAACTTACTTTTTGTTTGGTGGGACTTCTTTTCTGTTTTTTAACAAGTGGAATTTTTTTTTTTTAATGCAGTCCTTCCAGGGAAGCCAGGGACGAGCCTACCTCTTCAATTCTGTGTGAGTATGGTGTCACAGTTCTGCACACTCCTGCAGAGTGTAACTTTATGCTTCCCAAGTGGAAAACAGGAGGAATTAATGTAGCTGTACTTTGCCCTATTCCTTTTAACGCTGCCTTTACTTACCAGCAGTAGTATTAAAGAGCTACTGGGCTGCTTCTGAAGTATCCCTTTGCACATACATGAGTTTATCTTATATTTTGAGTAATTTTGCTAAGAGCTGAAAAATTAGGGAAGTGTTAATGTGAAATTCCTTTTGTGTATATAGTGGTGACTGTCTTGAGTAGAAGTTGCTCTTCTGAGATACTCCAGAAGTCAGATTATACTGTGTGACTCTAAATATGCTTTAGACAACCCAGCTGTAGTCTAAAGAAGAATTTCCCAGTGTGATAGTTGGATACATTTACAGGTTAATGTTTCAGTAAACTCAGTACATCTTAAATGACCTTGAATATTGCAAATGCACTAGAGGCAAAAGGTCTCTGTGATCTTGTCAAGCCCAATACTTGCAGTCTTAGGCATGTCCTTCCCTTCACAGAAGGCTCTTTGCATTTGCTAACGGGTGTTTTTTAAGTTTTTAATATGCAGGATTGCATTTTTGTCTTTATTTTTCAGCAGTTTTTTGCGTTGCAGCATTTTGAAAATGTAATGCAGTTACGTGTCCTGGTCTATTTTTGAGCAGGATAATGGAACTATTAACTGCAAAGGGTTTGAATGTAGGTCCTTGAAATTCTTTTTATATGTAGTTGTTCAGTGGTGACGTGGAACTTGAATTATAAGTGTAATAGTAAGAAGCTGGTAATACAACAGCAAAACCAGCAAAATTTTTCTCTTGTTTAAAATGGCCTAAAAACTTGTTCTAGTCTTACCTTGTGTTTTCTGCATGGATTCTTATTACTGATGAAAAAGCTAGCTTGATGCAGTACTTCATGGCATGTTTTGTTTTGATATTGCTGTTTGTTCATCATGGCTTAGTCTGCTGATATGCAGCAAAGAAATATTTATGAGGCTTTTTCCCTGCTGTTATTTTGGAGTTGGTTCTAAATTCAGCTGCTGGTGCTGATTTAGTGGTACAGACTTCCATTACAGAGGTCTCAAATTGTTTTTGAAGAAAGGCCTGAAATTGGAGGAGTATCCAGTTACTGCTTAGTGTTCTGTTCTCTGGAAGTTTAACTGTGTAGTTGTCCTCGTTGCTGGGAGTGAGTGGGTATCACCTATAGTGACACCACCAGACACTTGAAAAAACAAAAACCAAACCCTTATTTTCTTCCCGTCCCTGTGCTCAGTGTAACAGAGGAAGTTCTTTTTACAGCATCAAATAAGTCAGGCACTTTTTAAAAAAAAACACAACTATTTTTTGTCCACTGGAGAAAAGGTGGGGAACAGAAAGAAAAGAAACATAGTCATGCAGTTAATGTAATTTCTCCTTTTTTTTTCAGGGTAAATGTGGGCTGTGGTCCAGCAGAGGAGAGAGTTCTTCTGACAGGTTTACATGCTGTAGCAGATATCTATTGTGAAAACTGTAAAACCACTCTTGGATGGAAATATGTAAGTAATATACTTAAATCTTCAATAAATGTTTACATGTTGAAGCACAGATATTTGAGTAGGCCATTGAGCAGCACCTATACTGATAGTTTAAGTGAGTTAGCTCCAGTGCTTTTCTGTATATCAGGGTATAATATAGTTTTGCTTCCTTCCACCTGCAGAAATGCTGTAGTAGCTAATAACTTTATTCTGGACTGGAAATCAAGCATGAGGTATAGGTGCTGTTACATCTATTAACATTCCTGTAAACTTTTTGCAAGATTACCAAGCACACATGCATTAAACCAGATGAAAGAAATTGTCAGAGTGGGTCTTTCATTTCTTGTTTTGCAAAAGTTGGTTCATACAGGAAAAATATGAATTGCAGTAAATGGTGCTGAGCATGTTTATACTGCTTATAACTAATGTGGACTTGATTCTGTAGTTTGAAAAGTTACCTGTGCACTTGCACAGTTACCTGTAACACTTGCAGCTGTGTTGGAAGTTTGATGGTTTGCAAATGTTAGTCTGAATGTTGCATGTAGGATTTTTCATTGATTCAGTATAGCTTCAGATCTTACAGCTTTTCCAAATGCATTCCGTGTGATCATGAATACAGACATCTTCTGAAGAGGTTCCCATTTCCTCTTTTCATTACTACTGGGAATAAGGAAACAACACACATAACATGCCATTTCCTAATCTTCACTTAAAAAAAAAGCATTAAAATTCCCTAAGCAGTGAGAGGACTTGGAAAGTTCTAAAGCAAGATCTGCTGTGCAGTGAATCTGCTGATTCCACTTAGAAGTTTACTTCTATTTCCTTCTCAGTGCTTTTCAGCCTCTCCTTTGTCCCTCCCTACTCGGTGTAACCAACATGGGTTGTTAACTGTAATGTCTTTTGTAATGTTTGTAATTTTAATGCAAGTTTGATGTTTAAAGTGCTTAATTTTCCCAGCTTAATTCACTGTTGTCTTGATTATTTTTTTCTTTCTTTCCAGGAACATGCTTTTGAGAGCAGTCAGAAATACAAAGAAGGAAAATTTATCATTGAACTTGCCCACATGATAAAAGACAATGGTTGGGAGTGAACCATAACCTTTTTTTTTCTGTTTGGACTCTATTTTATGGAACAGGCTTTACAAAGACTAACGCAAAGTAAAGGAAGAGCTTGGCTAGAGTGGCCCTGAGAATATCACTGAACTCTGAAACCTCACAAATGAGTAGTGTAGTGTAAGTGGCTATTTCAGGCCATGTTTGCCTTTTCTCCTTGTGTAAGTTCCCTCTTTTTGTACGTGTATTATTGTGTGAACAGTTGTTTTGGAACATTTTGGAAGACCTTTTTCTAAACTCTCTTGTCTAGAGAAACAGTTCACTAATTGAAAACGGATTTTACTGGTTAGCATCTCTCTCTGACCTATGCCTTTAATGCTACCTTCTGCTTGCATGCTTCTTGCCTAAACACCTACACTCCAGTCCTGTAGAAGTTCTGTATCTGAGCAGTCTGAAAGAATGTATGGGATGGGGTGCTTTTTTATTATATGTAGCAATTTCTGATGTGTTTGGCAGTGAAGAGGATGCAGTATTGTAGTTATTAATTCCTTTTTAAAATTCGAGTGTACCACAACCTATGTACATCTTTTAGGTGAATTGGTTAAAGGTACAGTGCTCACTTCAAAAGAAAGTATTTCAGTTGCACTGACTGAAGTTAGCAGGTCTCAAGTTGTTAGGAAAGGTTATGCCAGAGATTTGGTATCTTAATGAAGTAACATAGATTTTAAATCAATAATGCTATAGAATGTTCATTAAAACGAACGTATTCCCTAAGGAGTTTGCTGGATAAGAAATTTATAAAACTATAACTTGCAAGATTAAAAAGAAATATATATGCATCTTCTATTTTGGAAAAAAACATTAGTTGGTATATTAGAAAAAAACAAAGTTTTGGTACTGTACCTTTGCCAGTAACAGGGACTTGTGCATCAGTAAAGTTTTATGGCTGGTTCCATGTAACTGTATAGTCCTAATGCACTGGACAAAGAGGTTGATGTCAAGGAAACTTGTTGAAGTATTCTACTTCTGCTACATTTGAACAAAAATATTTATTTTTGTGAGAAATGGCCAGAGCCTATGACATGAAAATTAATATAGTACCTGTAGGAAAAGGAGAAGGAAGAAGAGTGAAAGGAAGCTAGACTTGTTTTTTCATAAAATAGCAAGGTAGTTTTTAAAATTTGGGGGTGGGGAAAGGGTTTCCTGGTTTGCTGGCTAAATCATCCCCAAGTACCTTTTTATAATAAAAGTTTATATGAAAGTCACCTTCTCTTTTATTCTCATGCTGTTTCTTTCATGGAATCAGTTAATGAGAGAAACTTGTGGAAAGTGTATGCACAATATGAGCTGTTGGTATCTGAGTAATGCAAACTGAGCAACTGTGAAAGAAGCGCTACATAAATTTCCTAACTTAAGTTTCAAATTAAACAGACTGAAGACCTTTTGTATTTGAATCCTTTTAATGCTTCAGGATAAGATGTTTGGGAAAAAACCCCTTTAACACTACGTAAGTCCTATCACTGAACAATACAGAAGCCTTGCAATACGAAATCCTTTCCTCTCAATAACAATTCTAATATGGCACCTGTGAAGCTGGTCACAGGTGCTGCTGCTGCTGTTACGTTTTTGGGAATCTCTGATAGGCTTTCTGAACTCTGCTGCACTTTAGAAACTGTCATACATGAAAAATTTTGCCAATGGGTAGAGGCAATACAAATCTTCAAAACCAGCTTTCCAGTGTTTCTGTGGAGAGGAGGAGTGGGAAGAGCATTCGCCCATCTGCACACATTCTCTGTGATACAGGCTGGCTAAACTGCATTCAAGATGTTGTCGTGATCTATTGCTATAAATTAAAAATGTAAGAATTAGAGAAGTAGTTGAAGCTGTTGGGTTTCAGTCCAGAGACCTGAGGTGGTACAGTCATGTTCAACCTGGATTTTGTGGCTTACATGTTACTACTTCATGTTCACATCAGGCTTTGAGCTCTCATTTTTAACAATGTCATTGATGCAAGATGGGCTTGGGTGTTGCCTGTTTTATGATCTTTTTGACCTGGAATTCTTGGGATTTTGTTTTCCACCATTGTAATGTATGTTGCCAACAAAGAAGGCGCTCAAACTTCTATCAACAAAAAGCTTATGTTGGCTTCAAAGTCCTGTTGCAGTGTTGATACCTGTGAACACGTTTGTGTGAAGTTTGTGTATCTTTGGGCTTTTCTTATTGCCTGGCTACTGATGTGTTGAGGCAGTACACTGGACTGAAGACAAAAGTAATGGATGCTTTTCCATAGAGAGTTGAAATTAAAGAGAATATGTAAAGTATTACAGATTTTTCTCTCCAAAATTGGGGGTTTGACTCTCTCTTGTTCGTAAGCTAATGTCTGTAACACAGTCTGATTCTTAGAAATTCAACCTCTTTCTTCAGTGCATTATTTATATTTCAAACTGGACATTTTCACCAAAACCTTAATTAACTTTGATGCCAAAGGTTGGGACTTCAAGTGCTTAGCACATACAGCTTCAGACTACTGGCATAGAGTTAATGATCTATATGTGATGCTTATGGCTTTTAAGAGAACCAAACAAAGCAATATTCTTTTTGGTCTGTTATTGAGAGTGGATGCTTAGGAGTAAAGAGCAGAACTAATGCAGAATTGCTGTCTTTTTGCTGCCATGTAACAATTCTTGAGGCTCATTCTGTTGAGGGAATATGTGAATTTTCTTCCTGTGTTGTTTGGCAGCGTCGATAATTATTTTCTCCCCACACAAAGATGTAGAGAGTTCTTGTTATTGGTTTTGGTGAAAGTTGAATCCAGATAGCAATGGCTGCTGGCTGATGTGAAAAGGTCAGTCTGGTCACTGAACCCTCCAGCAGTCATTTGAAAGAAAAATAAACTTACTTGAAAAAAAATTTTACTAAAGCATTTTCCCTCTAACCAATTTTTGTAATATATTAAAGATTATATTTAAAGTTTGTATGTGTTTGCTCTGGGCAAGTCTACTTCCCCTCCAACTTGAGCACTTTTGTTACTTGTACTGGTTATTTTTATTGTTGGTCTTAACATTTATTTTGTATTTTGTTTTTTATAAACTGTAACAAAAAGCTTTTGTGAACCTTTGTTTCCAGCTGGCTCTTTCTTGGACCAAATGAACTGACTATGAGCTGGCTTAGAAGAAATGTTCATTGGGGTGCATAGGAATTTGCTAGCAAAAACGTACACGTATTGAAAGTTTTTTTCCACTGAACCTCTAAAGCCACACCTGTCCTAAAGTAATTAATCATAATTTGGTGTGACTTTAGTAACCTGATCACGCATTCTCTGTCTAGGTCCAAAGTAACAGCTTTAACAATGGTGTTCCAGGGCTGAGTCTGCCTCCAAACCCTAGAGTTCTCCTTTGGCTGGTCACTTTTTGATTAACAAAAGGCAACCCTGCCATCTCTAAAAATTCTGTTACATTGCAAACTTGCTGTGAAGTAAGCTGAAGAATTTGGTGAGGGATTGCTGAGGCTACAACCTAACCACTCTTGCTGTATGCTTTTAGCAGTGTGGTAATCTTAATTTTATCTGCCAGTTAAAAGGGCCAGAACGTGAATTTCCCTAGTTTACTGTATACATTGTACACACTGTAAACTATACAGTGGCAAACTGTGTGAAGAAAGTTTGTTATAGTTCTATTTTAATTTCCCACTAGCAAGGCCCAGTGTAATGACCAGTCTGGTGGTGTGCCTGTGTGCTTGCAGTCCAAGGAAGAGGAAGGGGAATGCAGTTTATGAAATTTCTTTGAATTAAAAACTGGCCTCAGAGGCTCTGACAAAGTCATCACTGCCCATAACCAAATGGTATCTGTACTTACTACTGGTGTATCAGTGCAAGAGTTCCCAGAGGCTGTGCACCATTTTTGGTGGATTTATGCTTCCCTCCAAGTAATGATTGAGCATGCTCCTGCGTGCTCGTCTCAGCAGTCAGATTGCAACAGCAGTGACCTACAGTCTCACAGACCAAATTTCAACCATCTCCATTCTTGAAGAAGCTTCAAACTATCATTGGACACTTTATTGGACTTCATTGAGACTCATGTGTAGCCAACCAGCAGTACAAACATTTACTGGAAAAGGAACAGATGCTTCAGAGGTTTCTTTTAAAAGGACTGTTAAAAGTGGTTTAAGGTCTAAAGCATGAGTCGTAAATGGCAGTTGAGTTGTGCCTCATTGTTTCTTAAACTCTTGAAAATGCTTTCTTTTACAGGTGACATGGCTGTGTTGCTGTTTTGTCCTAGCAATACTGTACATCATTTGTTGTTTCACTATATTGTATCTACTTGAGGTATCACAATAAAAGCTTTCAGTTGTTTTGTTGGGTTACCTCTTGGTTTTGTTCTGTCTTTTCTTCCTCATCAGATTCTTATGCTTCATCCTCTGATAAGGCCGGAGAGAAAAGCTGGTGCTCTTAGCTGCTCTTGGGAATTTCTAAATTGGTTGAATCTGTTTTTTATGTGGTTTTAAGACTGGCATGAAACATTTTGGGTTTTTTCCTTTCACAAATCTGTCCAACTTGTGTTGCTACTTTTAGAGGTTTTGCCCATTTTGAGCCAATAATGGAATATCTGTGAAGCGAGAGTCAGTCTCTTCACACCCCAAAACTGACTTTGAGAAGAATTGAAGGAAGTGTGGTATGCTTTTCATTGCATTACCTTGGCCAGCAGACTAGAGGAGCACTCTGAGCACATGCTCACCCGCTCTGTTCATTCTCCTTTTGTTGGGAGGAACTCCTGTAGTTCCTCTGATCAGATTATCGGTCTTGTCAGTGCATCAGATATGACCCCTCTGGACTGCCTGAGGCTGAGAATGAAGTAATTCAGTGCACACTTGTTCATCTTCTCTAGTAATCCATCATTTAATCTCACAAAAGGATAGGGTTGCTCTTCGTATGCGTGTTTCCATCTTGAGAAAGTGGAGGATAGCCTGCTACCCTTTCTTTTATTTGAGTGCTGTCTCGGGAACAAAATAAGGATCTTTCCAGATCTGAAAAAAAAAGTAGGGATAAAATGGAGATCTGAGGTGGTATGGTATTTGTAGTATAAAAACTTAACTTTTGACATGGATATTATCAAAGTACTAAAGATTAAAATACCACAGAAGTATAGTTCAGATATGAGATGTTCATAGTAACATCCCAATACATTTTGGTGTAGTAAAGGGACTATAAAAACACCACCTGTCAGCAAGTGGGTTACCAGAATAATTTTGGAAATGTGAACTTGAGTGTTGTGTCTTACCAGCTGGAATAACTGGCAGGATATCTGACTTCCAGATAGACAGAGGTGGGCAGATACCTCATGTAAAGCTTGAGAACTTTCCATTAGATGTGGTTTTGCCCCTGTTAAATTTGAATAGTTGGACAGGGGTCTCGGTTGAGGGTTCTCCACACACAAAGTGCTGTGGATGTGGCACTGAGCTGTTGTAGGTCTGCATTTACAGAACCCAGTTAGCCAGAACAGGGAAACAGTTATGACTAGAGCTTACCCTCTGCACAGGGCTCCAGTTGAGTTGCTTTGCCCACATGAGGTTCTTTCCAGTTTTACCTCTTCCCCTGTCCCTGCCCTTGGGTCCCCCCGAGGTGGGTGTGACCCGGGGAGCCGGGCACCTGCGCTGCCACGGGCACTCACCTCCCACAGGCAAAGCAGCTGTGGATTAACTGGGGCTGGGTGAAGTAACTCCTGGCTGTGAGTAACTCCTGGCTGTGCAGCGGCTCGGCTGAGCCGCAGAACTGATAAGCATTAACTGTTTCTAACTCTAGTAGGGGGTCAAGCTAATCTGAGGGTTTGGCTCATTCATTTCTGTAGTATTGCTGAATAAGAGTCCAGCTGAGGATCTGAGATGTTCTATGATCCCTGCAGCAGTTTAGTCTATGCTTATGTTACACATAAACATGATTGCTCACAAATTTGACACGGTAAAGATCACCCTAGAAAGCAGACAATATAGGTTTTTCAGTGTTTAATGGATTAACGGATGGTCTGATTTCTATATTCAAAATGGAGTTCGCATCCTAGCATTAAAATATGTACATGTGTGTGAAGTACATCACTGCATGGAATATCATGGCTTGCCCTGTACCTGCAGAAAGGGTTGTGAATGTTATTTAATTTTCAGAACACCTTCATGACATGGTTAGCAATGATCATCTGCTTTATTTTACACCTGATGGAAATTGTTAGTTTTACAACATGAGCAAAAGCCTCCAGTTTGGGCCTTAGAGCTGATGACAGCGGCAATGGTATATTGGGCATCTGGAACATTTTTGTTATGTTACGAATGTTGTAGAATTAAAACTCCTGTGGATTAAAGAGCCTGATTGTGGTAAAAGTTTGGAGATCTTTTTAGCTGTTGGTTGAATGGCATTAATCAGCTGTGTTTGAACTGTGAGTCAAGTAATTTGTCCATTTAAAAGTGAAATTAAATAAGCTTTATTCTGCAGAAAAGATTATTCAAAATGTTTTAGTACTGAATCATATAAAACCATGCTCACAGAGGTGCAACACTAAAAGGAGAAGAAAACAAACCCCAACTGCAGGAGCTCTGTGCCATTGCCTGTGCAAATAAACGTTTTTTCCAAAACTTTCTTTAAAAGCTCACTAGAAGTCTGGGATCTTGTGACAGGGAGCAGGGCTGCCAAGGGCCAGAGCAACTTGTTTTGCAATTGGGCCTGGGGGAAATTGCTACATCTGAGGGCTGAGTTGCAGCTGTAAAACATGTGCTTTTGAGGGCTGGGGGGGGGAGCTTTTCTAAACAAATATATTTCCTAAACAAACATTAATAAATTCTCTGCCATGTGCAGGGGAAACCTGCTGATGTTATTGCAGTGAACCTTCGATCTGTTGATCTGGAGCTGCTGAACACAGTGAAATCACTTTGAGAGGCACGTGCTGAGTGCTATAAAGCCTGTGTGTGAAAGGTATGTGGGGCACTGGGACAGGAAGGTGAGTACTGGCCTCAGTGCTGGGAGGGTGGCTCTGCTGCCCAGGAAAGAACTGAATCTGTAAGGCTCTTAGAGCCTGCCCTTAACAACAAGCACAAGTGAACTTCAATGGGAAAAGATGGCATTTTGTGACACTTCAGGCCTCTCCCAAAACTATCCATCTCTGTGCCTTGTGTTAAATGGCAAATGAAACAGGTTTTTCTGTGGCCTGTGGAGAAGGATGACCAAACACCCTGCTCATCATCTGTGTTTGGGTGGCACCTGAGTGGTGCCTCCTGTGCACTGCCCCAAATCAGGCTGGACTGGGAAACCCACAGCTCCCAGCAGCTGCTCTTTGGAGCAGGAGGCTGTTTCTGGCCGTAATCTCCTTACAGGACTCAATTAATCATCTGCTTCCCATTGATGGTCAAACAAGCATTATTGACTGGATGGGGTGCTCTGCTTTGTTATTAAGTGTAACTGATAAGACTGTAAATCTGCTTGTCTACTTAACTTTTCATCTTCCCTTCCTTTCTTCCTCTTTTATCTTCCTCCTTCCTCAATTCCCCACTTTTTTATGATACCCATAACGGTCCAAAGTCTGCAGCATTTTGCTTTTTGTTGTTCCTCTTCTTTCCCCTCCAGAATGTGTTACCCAAGGGGCAGTGTTAACAAGTTGTGGTCAGGAAGATCGATATTTCCGGATGTTTGATTCAGTGCTGAGCCAGCCCGAGGGAGCCCCTGTGCTTCCACCCTGCCCCCGGATGTGCTGCCCTGTGCTGGGAGCCAGCTTAGCCAGTCCTTGAACCTCGTGGGCAGAGTACAAGGTGCTGCTCTTTGCTCCTAACCTATCACTGCTTTACTGATTAAGCTACTGCAGCAAGTTTTAGGTCTGAATACAATTTCTTTGGCATGACAATCAACAGTGAATGAGCACGTATGAGCTGCAGCCTATACCCCTCCAGCAATGCTGTGCTGTACTGCCGCTGCTCCTCCTGCTCCCAGACTGATGAAGCCAATGGATTTTAATGGTGCTTTTTTCCCCCTTTCCCCCCTCTTCTATAATGAAAAGTTTCTCACAGCATCGAAGCTGGAGACACAAATTAATGCCCTATAACTACCTACTCATAATATACAAAAACAAAAGCTTTCTCACGTCATCCTTTCAATGTTTACTAAAATAGAGACTTTGCTCTGGCAGACTTCTCCTTCACTGGCCAAAACTCACGCTGAAGGTTAACAGCTCCCAAAGTTAAAGATTATCTTGCCTTGTTTGCTCAGTGTTTCAGAGTTAAAACATGTAAATATGCCTCCCCCATGTAATTGCTGTGATCAGCCAGCGATGAGCACTGCAGCAAACATAAACACAGCTCTGAGCAGAGAGAAATGTACCTCCCTGGCCTGGGCTCCCAGGGCTCCCAGGAGTGTCAGCTCCTCCAGAAAACAGCCAGTGCAGGAGAACGCCATCCCACGCAGGCTGGCGATTACACAGAACCTGCTATGAAAACCCCCTCTCAAAATAGCAATTTCTAATCTCCCCCGAGGCCGTTAATCAGGTTTCTAATCCTGCAAAGCTGTCCGTACTGTAACAGGCTGCGATCCCCAGGCCCTTATTAGAAACCCCTGCTGATTACAGCGTTTACTGGGTCAGGGGACCGATGGCCACGCCTGTGTGGGCAGGAATAGCTGCATCTATTTTGTGAGACAGATCTGTGATGATCATTGATGCCAAGACCTTCCTGCACCTCACCTGTAAGCACTGGACTTTACCAAAGGCTTGTTGGCATAGAAATGCATCGCAATGTCAGCTCAGGTTTGGTATTTTCTGAAGACTTAGAGCAATCTCTGCTTTTCTATATAAATGTAAACTTATCGCTCACCAGGCGCAGCAGCATCCCCGTGCAGGCTGTGCACAGGCAGCAGGCATATTCTTTCTAAGCTCCTCCTGTCAGGGGAGCTCTAAGAGGCTCCCGGCATCCTGGGGTTCTATTTAGAATTTGAGGTGCTGGCTGGAGAGATCCAGCTCCCAAAGGGGCTCAGCTGGAGGATGCTGTGAGGTCAGTGGGGACTGTCGCCAGGCTCAGCAATGTCTTGGCTGCTTGTGGACGGGATGCTGTGATTGAGCCCCATCTGAGGATTTGCCTTGCTGATTCCTGGTCTGTGGGGCTGTGTTGTGCCATTGTTCCTGCCCACCTGGGAGAGGATACAGCGGGACAGGGAGGCAGTGGGGAGCTCAGACTGGTGGGCAGTGCTTTCTGTGCCCCAGGGCTTCTCATCCCACTAGCATCTCTGGCTCTACAAAGCCATTTTGATCAGAACCAGGTTTGCAGGGACCGATAGGAAGATGTAAAGGCACCATACACTGAGACCATGGTGGGGAGTGGCAGTGAGTGCATCGAGGCACCTCCCTACCACCAAACCCAGGATGTGGCAGGAAAAGTTTACTAAAACTTGGGAAGTGAGACGTGTGAGAGCCCTGAATAACTGAGCACTGCTGGTGTCATTAGGATGTGTACAACTGGGCATCTCTCCAGGAAAGGCCCCCTCCACCTCCCCTCTCCCCTTGACACCCCAAACACAGCTGCACATGCTGCAGCAGCTCATCTGCAATGCACATTCATGGGGAAAATGGTACATACAGTGTGTTTGGCTTCTTTATTTAGCATGTTCCTCCTGAGAGGCCCCAAGATCTTGAACATAGAGTTTTACTGAGCTGGCTCTTCATCCACCTGGGTCTGTGTGCGCATATGTATGTTGGGGGGGACCTTTTGGTGTCAGTGTTTCCTCCATGGCAGGACAAGCTACAGAGGCCAAGGGTTCTGGAGCAGCCCTGTCCTGCAGCTGATGGCCTGTTAGCAAAGCCGATGGCAGCCTCTGCCCCATCAGCACCCTCATCATGACCAGATCAGCCTCCCCCAGGGTTTTGCTTTCTCATTGCCCTGTTCATGTTTGTCCTTATATTTTAGCCTGATTTTGCTGTTCCTTTCCACCCCATCCCTGTCCCCTCACTAACATTGTTTAGCCAATGCTCAGGAAGTCTCTCATGCCCTCTGAAGCCCAGTGCCCCTATTGCTTCCCCATCCTTTCTCCTTTGCATCTGTCTGGCTCTATGCCCAACCTTTTAATATGTGCCCTGTCCTGTCCTGAAGCCTGTCCAGCTCCAGACTGCACATAAGAGTGTTGGGAGGGAAAAAAAAAAGTTATGCAAAGGCTAGTGCAGGTAAGCAGGGCAGCTGTGTGGCTGACATAATGATCCTGCCTCCCAACACAGGTTTTGCTAGCTGGAGTTCTGAGTAGTGTAGTCAAAAGGAGAGCCCCCACCTTGCTCAGCCGCCCATCCTGTCCTGAGCAGACCCCATTGGTGTGGAGCCAATGTGTCCCCAGTGTTGGATGCTGCAGGCACAGGGCAGTGACTCATTTTGTCATTTGGAACTCCAGGTGTGGATGTCTCTTATTTCTTGCTTTGGCAGCAGCAGCTTCTCTTGCTCGAGGGCTTTTGCTCCTGCCCAGCACAGAGCAGTGGCCGGCACTCATGGTCCTTGTCTGCTGCGCTGCATCTCATCCCATCAGGCCACAAACTTGCGTCAAAACTACCTTCCTCATCCCTTGGTTTCCTAGAACTGCAGCAGCTGGCTTGGCAAGCAGAGACCCAGCACACAGGGCTGGTTAAATCAGCACAGCAGTGACCATCATGCAGAGTTTTGCATGACGAAGTGATTGCAGCTGTGCCAGAGGGTGGGGGGTGTTTTTAATCTTTGCTTTTCCCATTTGCACTGTAGATGCAGAACAGCCCTGCATGCACAGGTCGGGATCCAGATCGAGATCTGGATCTGTGTCCAGCTGCTGGAGCCCAGAAGGATCCTTGCCTGTGACCAGCAGTGCCTGGGCACAGCTCCTTGGCTGTCAACCTCCTTGGCTGCCAGGCATTGCCCAGGGCAGCAGGCAATGAAGTTGGGAACTCCCTTGGGAAACCAGCTCCAGCCTAGGGGAACACACTGCCAAGCACTGTGCTGGGCCTGTTAGATGCTCAGGCTAGTGGTGCTGAAAGGAGAAATTATTTCAGTGCAATGAACATAATCTGAGATGCAGCTGCAGCAATGAGACTTAGGCAGAGTGCCCGGCTGTCCTTCTCAGGGGGTGGGAGCCCCCAGAGCCTTTTTCCAGCCCTGACAGCACCCCTGATCACACAGCAGTGCTGCCCCTTGCCATTCCTTTCCTTTGTATCTCTTGGCTTTTCTCTTTGCCTTTTTTTCCCTTCTTCTTTTTTTATTCTCTTCTCACTTTTTTCTCTTTTGGGTTTTGCTTTTTTTCCCTTTCTCCACCTTTCTTCTCCTTGGCTATTCTTTCTTCTGTGCCACAATCAGACAAAGCCTGACAGCCGTGAGCAAGCAGCTGATGTCCAGCAATACGATGGCCTGACTATCCTGGATGGGACATAACTCCTTCCCAAGGGCTGGATTGGTGCTGGTGCCTGTATCTGCCTGGGAGGGAGCCTGGCTGTTCAAGGTGCAATATCTGATCCCTCTGGCCACATGAGCTGTCGTTCTGGCGCCTGTTTGTGAGCATTAACACGCTACGGTTTTGCCACTCAAAAATCCCAGGGCTTGTAACAAGAGCCAGCACTTCACCCAACACTGTCAGCGTGAAGGGCTTCATGGAAACTTCTCTGGTTTCTGTGCGTGTCAGCTCTGAAAAGCAAGCTCATCTCCAAGCCAGGCAGCAGGTCCTACACTTCAATTATATCCAAGAGGCAAGGGCAGCAGCCAGGCTGTGTAAGAGTCTCCAGCCTTCACAACACAGGGCAGTGAAATCTGCTCTTGGGCTGGCTCTGCCAGGCTCCCTGGGCAGCCAGCAGCAGTATCAGCAGAGCTGGTAGTTACCTCTTCCCCATTTTTCCCCCATTTTTCCTCTCTTTTTCCCATTTTTATATGAAGCTGAGCTGTGCAAATGTTTGATCCCCTTGGACACTGGAAAGAGAAGTGAAGGTAGTTGCTGTCCTCCTAGGGAAATCCTCCTATGGTCAGCACCACTGACTCCAACATTGCCTAAACCCGGCTGGAAATGTCTGTGTCTGGACTTACTGCAGCCTGTTGGGATGTATGGTGCTGGGCAGGGTCTAGCCTGTATGTGGGGAGGTGTGGGCCCTCAGCTGAATGAAGCTCAGGCTGGCGCTGATTCCTCTACAGAGCGTGTGGCCCTGCCGCTGTAAGCAGGGTGTGTGGGAGCCCTCACCCTTGGAAAAAACACAGAGGTGCTAAAAAAAAACAAAGCAGGCCAAGCTCTAGCAACATGTATCTTGTTTTGTTATAGATTAACCACTGCAACAGACCCCAGGCACTGTGCTGAGCCGGATGTTTAACCTACTCTTTCGATCTTTTCTTTTAGGAGAAGAACATTGCATCTGTGTTTTTATGTGGAGGTCACAGGCTGCAGAGATGTTTGCCTTGCCTCTGCAACTCTAGGCAGGGGGTTGGGAGCAGAGCATCCATCTCGAAGCACCCCAACCCTGGGGCTGCAGGTCAGAGCCCTGTGTGGCTGAAGCCCCCCTGCCCCCAGCGAGGGCCATTTGCAAGGTGCAATGGTGCTGAACTGGGTGGTTTCCTTTCTGGTAAGGTTTCAGGTGCCGCCCAGAGTGCAGGAGGGTTTTGCTGACCCTGCAGCCTGTAATCTTACTCCTGGGCTTGAGACACCTCTTGGCCCCATTCCCCGCTCCTCTGTCCCCAGGACAGCCAGTAATCATCTCTTGTCAGGACAGCCCTGACCTGAGTGCTCCAGCTCCCAGCAGATTTCCCCAGCCTCGCTGAGTGTTTGCAAAAACACCCAGTGATTTATTCTCAACAGAAAAACATGTTGCTCTTTACATCTATTCCTAATTTTGTTGATTTTCCTTATAGCAGAGGTTGCCAATAATAATACAGCAGGAACAGCTCCTGGCCCCAAACCCGTCAGTTTTCAACCATTTTTTGTGGCAATTGCCAGCCTGGTTTCTTGCCAGCCCAATGTCTGCTGACAAGTGTCCAGCAGCGACACAGGCAGGATTAGTGATGGTGTGGGTGAGCTGTACTGCCTCAGGCCTGGATTGCAACAGGAATGATGGGTGATACCCAGCCCTTTGCTGCCATTTACAGTCGCTAGAAGGTGACAACTGACCCCTCCCTCCACCCCCCACCCCCAGCTGATTATGGAAATGGAATGGAGCTGAATGAAATGGAAATGGAACAAAATGGAAAACCAAGAGGGACAGACAAGGCTTATAGGCCAGTGCTTCAGGACAGGAATTTTCTGGGAATACATTTATTCTGGAAATCAGAAGGTGGTTCCCAGCCTTTCTGGTTCTGCGGGATGGGGGTGTTGGTGGGGGGAAAGCGACTGTGCCCCTGCAAGACGGGATCTGGGAAAAGCCTCGTTGCAATGGGCAGAGGAGGACCCAGGAATGTTTACTTAGCCCTGGAGAGGTGGGGTTAATTGGTATTACTGGTTTCCTTGTCTGCACTGGGCGTGAGGCTGGCAAGGGAACTCTGTGTCCCACCCCACAGACCCGGCGGGTATAAGCACGCTGTTTTGTCGGGGCGCGGGGGAGTACACATCAGTGTCTTAAAATGTGACCCCTCCAGGTTATTCACTGTGTAAATATATGCTCTTAAGTAAACAAAGCTGTAAAAGTCAGTTAATGTCTTCCTCGTGTCCCTGCCTGCCTCCTTGCACAGCTCTGCAAGGTCTGCAGCCACAAAGCACAGTGAAAAATGAGCTTATTCAGCTGGCCCAGAAGAGAGCTCAGGACTGGTGCAGATGGAGCAGGATGGAGAGAGCAGGATTATTGCCTAGGCTGAGTCTGGCGTTTCCCAAATCAGGGCAGGGAAGGTCCAGCCACGCTTCTACTATCTGGGATGCCTGCAGGACCTGGACACGATGCCTCCCTCTCTGGGCAACGAAAAGCTGCCTCCCTGTGACTGCTGAAGGCTGGGAATCCTGTTCTTCACCAGTCCCTTTTCACAGCATCCCTGCCTCCCCCTGCCCTTCCAGAGGGTGGCCACAGGGCCTGACACCCCTTTGCCGTGTTGCTCAGGGTGGGAGAGGCGAGCAGGCTGACCTCAGTATCCCAATCCCGGGACAGCCGAGCCCTTCTCCCCCTGCCAGCCCTGAGCTCCCCCTCCCTGCCGCCTCCCCGCCGCGGTGCTGGCACATAAACCCAGCTGCAGACCCGGGCTGTGCAGCAGCGAAATACTGGGAAACTGGGCGGGCGCCAAGGACTTTGATCCCCGGCCACGAAAACCTCCTCCGCAAGCTGCCTTCTCTTGCGAAATAACCTCCTGCAGGGGGGTGGGCGGGTGGCTGAGCGTGTGCTGCCCCAAAAAGGGAGTTTGGCTACTCAGTGATGGGGTCGTCGGCAGCCTCATATCGGTGCAGTGCCCGTGCCAGTGCCGGGCAGGCGCCTGTGGCACCACAGACATTTACCTTGGATTGCGTCCAAGCACTGCTGCTCCTCCTTGGTGCATCGGCACATACCAGCATCAGCAAGGCCAGCTGAAAACCTTCTCAGGTGGAAGAGGGCATGTGCCCAGTGTGGCACTGAGACCCTTCTTCCAGAGATGCCTGGCTCTGCGGGACATTGGTATCCTGATCCTTCCTGCATTAGGGCTGTGGGTGCAGCACTGTGGGGTGGGTGGGTGGTGCATAGTTATCAGATGTGGATGTTAGTGTGTGCCTTAAAAACATTAAAAAAGGAGGGGTTCAATTTTTTTAAAATTAGGGTTTTTGCCTTCCTGGGCAGCTCAGCAGTCCCAGCCCACCCCAGCTCAGGGTGGGTGATGCTGAGCTACTGGGTATGAGCATTGTGCTGTGCTGGACATGCAATATCAGCCTAGTTGGGAATGAAAGGGCCACAGGTGCCCTCTGCTAAATGGCTCACTGAGTCACTGATGAACAATTTCTTTTTCCCATTTTTGTTGTCTTTTATTCCAATGCCAGCACCATCCAGCATGCTGGTGAAGGACTTTTTATGTTATTTAAAGGCAAACATGGGAAATAGAGGGATTTTTTAGCGAATGCCAGATTGCAGCTTGATCAAATCAAGGCAGAAATTGGTCTGCACAAACAGGGATGTTTGAATAGAAGGCAGAAGAACATCTGGGGCTTGTCGTACCAGGAAGCCTCCTCATGCAGACCACAGAAACCCTATCTCATGGTCTGAAATGCTGCCAGGTCCACAGTGAGGTGATGGTCTCCCCTGAGCTGCTGCTGCAAACATCCCAGAGTGCCAGGCAGACACTGGTCATGCAGGATGAAGGCTCCTGTGGTCATGGCCAGCCCTGCCATAATCAATCTGCTTTTATTTCACTGTATTGGACTTAAACACAGATCTTTTATCAGCATTTCTGCTACTCTGTTTCTAACCACAGCCTTATCTCTCAGACCCATGGACGCAAGTATCAGAGAGACACCTCTGCACCAGGGGCTTATCATCCTGTGAAAGTGCATGTCTGCCACCACATCCCAATCGTCCCCTGGGGCTGAGGAGTTTAGGACATCAGTGCCTTTAACATCACTCCAGTGTCATCCAGCTCTGGCTCCCCAAGCCCAGCAATAACTTGAAGGGTTTTCCTGCTCTACCAAGTACCCCGAGTGACCCCATCTCCCTGAAGTTTTAATCCAGTGCATGAACTCTCAGTCACGCCTGGATTTATGATTTTGCAGTCCCAAGCCAACCCTCTCCGGGTCAAGGCTTTGCCCGCAGCACCCAGCTGGGTATCCCTGTGTTTTGGGAGCATCCAGATACTGAAGCTCCCGGAGCTGGCTGGGGCCAAGTGAAAGCCAGTGCACTGGTGCTGAGCAGCAGAGATCCTCAGCAGTGCGGGAGAGTTTCCTTTTTCTATTAGCTATGCTTTCCTGCACCCCAGGTTCCTGTGAATCGGGATGAAATTAGTGTTTGGCTCTGTGTCAGTCCCTGTGTAGTGCCTGGGACAGAGATGGGCCTGGTTTTGGTCCCAGTGGAGGGGATGGAGGCAGCATCACCAGTGTACATTCACCCTCCTGCCACACTAACCAGGGCCATGGCACCCGCCAGCTCCACAGAGCTGGGCATGGACATGACACCCAAATTTTTCTCCAGAGAATGGAGCTTTTTTTAACACAATGTAAAAAAACCCCAAAACATCCCAATCCCAAACATGCTTTTTAGGAGAAACAAAGATTAGAAATACTGTAAGCAGTAGAGACAAAACACCAAAAATAGCATCCAAAGTTTCCTCTGCGTGCTCTCCCTGCAGGCAGCCTGCACTATATTTGTCTTCACTTGCCATTTCTGCTGCAGTCAATTTGCGATTGCCCCTGGCAAGGAACCCATCTATTAAAAGCTCAGTTGAGATCTATGGAGAAGATGTCTGCAATAAAAAAATGCGGTCATTCATTAAAAAAAAATAAACAATGTCGTCTGCAGGTCTTGCCTTTCCCAACAAAATCTGCTAAAACCATCTCTGGCCACGTTGTCTGGGCTTGGCAGCAGCCATGGAAGCCCAGTGCAGGTTTCCTTCCATGTGGGGAGGGATCTGCTTTGCAGCCACTCCGAGGCTTGGAAGCACTCGGTGTTTGCTGCATGTTATGCCTCATCTCCATAATTTCTGCAGGCCACCCTGGTGAGGCAGATTCCTCCTGGGTCAATTGCTTTTATCATAAAAACAAATGTTTTCTATCATGCCTCTCATCCAGGATGAAAGCGCAAACAGGAATCACACAACTCCCTGTGCTGCCTTGGTGGGCCCTGGCACTGCTGGGTGCTCGCTCTCCCTCCAGATAAATGGGACAGGAGGGATAGTGAAAGCAAAAAGGAGCCTGGAGTGATCTCTGCCTTTGCCTAAAAAAATAAACCCATGGGACTGCCTAAAGAAATAACCAACAGGACTCCCTGGAGGCACAGGGCTCTGCCTCAGCTCCTGCCCCAAAGCGTCATGGCCAGTGATGACATCTAAATGGTTTCTGCCAGAGCCAGCGACAGGCTGGGCACCCATCTGACCCCATCCACTCGAGGAGGGGACAGGGATGGAGGCAGGAGGGTGATGGGACCCTTTGAGGAGGCTGAAGGCACAGAGCCTGTGTGGCCAAGCACAGCAGCGGCTGCGGGGGGATACAATTGCTGCCTATAAATAGTGCCAGGAAGCAAACATTAGGGAGGCAAGAAAGCTATTCAAGCTAGAGGACAATGTTGGCACTAAAGCAAATAGATATAATTAGCCATTAATAAATGAAGGCCAAAGATCAGAGAAAGTATCTAATATCACAAAAGTGAGAGCTGGGAAATCTTTCCAGGGGGAAGGGCAGAGGAGACCTTGACCAGTGTTTAAAACAGGCTGTGGCTATTTTTTAAAAGCCATTAAGTTGTGAGCTGTCAAACACAGCCTGCTGTGATTGCTGATGAGCCTTTTTTCTGTGTAAAAGGGAAGATTTGGCCTCTCCATGGCATCACAAACAGCAGAGGGGCTGGGAAGCCAGTGCAGGGCCAGCGGGGTCATGAGGCTGAAGCCCCTGCACGCTCCCAGCTCTGGAAAGTACCAAAGAACCAGCCTGGAGCTGTGCACAGAAGAAAACCCCCAGACATGCAACTCCCTGGGCCAGGGACACAGGACGAGTCCCGGTAGAGGGAACAGAGGGGTTCTGTGAGAGATGATTGGTTTTCTTTCCTTTTCACAAAAGCAACCTGAACAAATAGGCAAACAAAGACAAGTGACAGTGAGCACCGAGCTTGCTCGCCTCAGTCCTCCTGACCTTTAAACAGCGACTAGGGGAAGCAAAGTTGATGCTGGTATTACAGCAGCCCAGAGAGTTTGCAAAACTCTGGCTCCTGCTCCAGGAAGGATGGGCACCCACCATGCCCATATGTGCATGGCCCATGGCAGAGATGTCAAGCCAGAGGGATGCACTGAACCAGTGCCTGTGGGGCACCTGCCTTGTGCCCTCACCAGCCCTCTACCCTGGCCCAAGCATCCCAAGCCCCATCCTGGCACTTTTCTCTTGGGAAAGCCCAGGGTGGAGACTTGCAGGGTGCCCCCATGGGAGCTCCAACACCCCCTAGCCCTTGTGGCAGAGCCATAGTTGGGCTGTTTGGGGGTTGCTGTGTGCTGGCCCAGCACAAACCCCGGGAAGACTTTTCTCACCAGTGATAAGAGCAAGAGCCCTGGGCAGGGGCCCTGTTATCTGAGACAGCCACTGCCAGCTGCTGCCATGGCTTTGCCTTGCTCCTGGGGGAACTGTGGGAGTCCTTCCTCATTGAAGCCATTGCAGGGAGCCAGGTGCCTTTTCTGGAAGATGTGTTTTAGCCAAGGAGCTATTATTGGCTGAGTGCAAATTATACCGTCTGTGCTGTATGAGCAGGGGCGTGGATACAGCCGTGAGCTCTCTGGCCTTGAGACCCCATGAGTTCACCAACTCCTGCAGCAGCTTCCTGCTCCAACCCTCACAGGGCCAGCAGCAGTCAAGTGCCATCAGCCCTGTAGCCACGGGGCACCATCCTGTCCTGTCCTGTGTGGAGCAGCTCCAGCATGGGGCTGACTGGAGGGGCTGTTCCTGCCTTGGAGCAGGGGCGGGGTGCAGGCAGCAGTGCAGGCAGCAGGGCAGGCAGCAGCCAGCGCCCGTGTGTGTGCATGGGTATGGCAGTGACAGAGATGATTCCTCCTCGGTTGCTATTTCCAGAGGATGAAGTCACTGGGCTGCAGCGCCTGAGCCGAGCAGAGGGTGAGTCAGTGCCGGCCACAGCGAGGCACCGTGTGCAGCCCCCACTCTGCAGAGCCCACCATGGCCTGTGCACCAGGGCTGAGTTCAGTGGGGTTCAGGTTTTGCAGCAGAACAGTCTCAGTGTGGCTTCACTGCAGAGTGTCTCCTGGGCTCAGCTCTGCCCCCATGGCCCCATCTTTGTCCCAGACAGCAGTATGTCCCTTCAGTGGGCATGTCCCTTATGGGGCCATAGGGTGCCCCAGCCCCTGGTCACAACATTCTTTTTGTTTAAAAATCCCTATGCACATTTCTGCGCACACTCTTGGATGTGAACAGCCGTGCTGTGCCCGTCAGCCCCACCAGCGTGGGACACATACTGTGGTTGGTCACAGAATGGCCCTGAGAGTTTGGCCACAAGTGCTGGCCACATCCATGGCCACAAGTGCTGTTTGCTGGGCACCAGCAGCCACAGCTGGAATCTCCCAATCCCTACCTGGGCTGCCCAGAGGACGTGTGGGAGGTGGGGGCTGTGTGAGTAGGGAAGTGAACAGGCTGATACCTCCCCTCCCCTCCCCTCCCC
>VYXB01008541.1:9383-21258 GCA_013397135.1 Pachyramphus minor
CCCCAACCCCTGGAGGTTCCGCCCTTGGAGCCTGGGGAGGAAGCAGGAAGCAGCAAAAGAGAAAACAAATCCTACAAATTTAATAAAATTCCAGCTTCCCTATAAAATAGAGGAGTTATTAGGGATAAAACCAGGAGTTTTGGGTCTACCCTGCCTTAAACAAGGTGATTTTATGGAAACAAGAGGAAGAATTAGTCCCAAAATTCCCCATAAAGCCACTTTTTTANTCCTCCATGCTGGAGTAAGAAAACACTGAGATGTCCTCCTGGGACCTTTTTTTTTTCTTCCCATAATATTACTGATTTGCTTTTAAAGGAATTATTAATTCTCTTAATTCCTGAGACAACCAGCATCCCAAAAAAAAACCCCAAATCCTTCTGTTCTGGAGTAAAAAAAAAGTTGAAATTCCTTTCTGGGACACCTTTAATATTGTTTTAAAGGAATTATGAATTGTTCCATGAGGCAGCAGCATCCNAACTCTGCCCTGAGCCCCACGTGGGGTTTGGCACGAGCTGCCTGGGCAAGGCTGCCCTTAAAAATCAACTTTTCAGTTTATTTAATTAATTTTTTTCCCCCCCAAACTTGCCTTTAATGGCGAAGTTCAAACCGAAAGGCTCCGGGATCGGAGCGTGTTTGGAATGGGAAGGGAGCGGGAGGAGCTGACTCACCCTGACCCTTCTGGGGAAGAGCCTCCAAAAAGCCTTTTTTTTTTTTTTTNATCCTCCATTCTGGAGTAAAAAAAACCCAACCAACACTGAAATTCCCTCCTGGGCCATTTAAAAATATCATTATATTAATATTTTAATATTATTATTATTATTNTTACCCTTTCACCTCTTCAAACTGCTGGAATTTCATCCAAACACAGGGATTTTTGGCTGGGAATTTACCCCCAAAATGCGATTTTTTTTGTTTTTTTTTGCGGGGGGGGACTGGCTGTAAAAAACTCTCTTTTTCCCTGAGTTCAAATGGAATGATTGATTTAATTTGTTTGGGGTTTTTTTGGGTTCTTTTTTTTTGTTGGGTAGTGGCTGCTGTGGGAGCTCTGAGGGGTTGTTACCTCAACCTTCCCGGAGCAAAGTTCATCCCGGCTGTGCATCCCTATCCCTGGAGCTCCGTGACTCACCTGTGTGCTCACCTACGTGGGGAAGCGCCTGTTGCTTTCCAGAGCCTTCCTTCAGCTTGGAAAAGGCAAAATCAGCGCTCCCAGAAAATTCAGGGTGATCCCTGAAAAGGAAAATCACCCAAACCTCAAAAATTCCCTCCGAATCCCCCAAATCCCTCGGTTTTTAACAGCATTTAATCCAAGCACAAGGTGTTCTTGGCATTCCCGGTGTTGCCCATCCCAGGTTTTCGGGGGATGGATGAGCTCAGAATTTTGGATTTGTTGGGGGGCTTTTTCCTATGGTTTTTTTTTTTGGGAATACCACCAATATCCCAACCTGTTTCTGGCCTCCTGAACGTGGCTCTTCTGCTTGGGGGTGGATTTATTCCGGAGCACCGACCAAATCCAAGCGCCAAAACCTCCCTGATTAGTTGTGTTGGGGCCAAGCCTAATTAATGAGCTTCATTAACGGGCCTGGCTCCATTCCCTCTCCTTTTTCCCTGGGAACTTTCCCGTGGAGGGAGGCGGTGGCCGGAGCGACGAGGTCAGGGAGCAGCATTAATTCCATTATTTATTTAAAAAAACCCCAGGAAAACGGGCCTTAAATATTAAAAAATACCCTTTTTCTTAGAGGGTTAGAGTTGCCTCTCCTGGTTCAGGTGGAATCTGAGGCATGAATCCCTTGGGAATATTAATCCAAGAAGCCTCGGGAGCATCCTTGGGGTGATACCTTGTTCCCCAGGGAAAACCAAACCCCCCCCTCCTTCCCACCTGCCCCCAACCCCTCAAATTAAGGGGCTTATAAATTTCACGTGGCTCATCCCAAAGCTGATTAAGTGGGAATGTCGGATCCTGGTTCTAGTGCCGGGAAAATCTCCTGCCCGGGATAATTGGGCCGTTAACGAAGGTGGCCCAAGCGCTGCCCTGCCCTGACCCCGCTCCCCAACAAGGCTCCGATTGTTGCTCCGGCTCAGGCGGGAGTGAGAGGAGGCTCGGGAAGGCTTTGCCAACTAACCGGGATTTTGCTCGGCGGCTCCTAATTAGGATCCCATGGAAAAAACCTTCGTTAGCAGCAGCCGGAGCATCCCCAGGGTGGGAGAACGTGGAGGCCCCGCCGTGGCCCCGAGAAGGAGCTGGAGCTGTGCCAAGGGTCACGTGGGAGCTCCGAGGGGACCCTGCGAGCCCAGATAACGCCTCGTGCCCGCTCCGGAGCTGAAATTCCTGGAAACCCCGAACCCCAGGTCCTTCCCAACCCCCCCAAAATGATATTTTTAAGGTTATTTTATTCCCCACAAGCGCCTAAAAAAAAAAGCGAGTTTCGCCTTTTCTCCGGGGTGTTTGTGCTCCTCGGCTTCGCTGGGAATGCTCCGGTGAAGGATCCCGGATTTAAGCCCTGTATTCCCTGTTTTCCCGCAGATGACGGCCCGCCTGATGCTGGCTGTGGGAGGAGCAGTGCTGGGCTCCCTCCAGTTCGGCTACAACACCGGTGTCATCAACGCCCCGCAGAAGGTGAGCGCTCCCACATTTCCTCCGGCGGGAAATTCCGGCCCTTCCATCGCAGAATTCCACCCCCCCCTCCCCGTGTCCGAGAACAAACCGGGATCCGCTGCCAGCCCGGCTAAAATAGTACATCCCACTAGGCAGCTTATGGCTCTAATGGGATTTGTGAGGGAGCTGCTGTGCTCCGGCCTTTCCCGGGAGAATTGGTTTCCTCCCTGCCCGGCGTTTTTGTTGGGAAAAATCCCGGGAGCGCCGCAGGATGAGCTCCGGGTGCGGCCGGTGGAACTTTTCACCTCGGCTCTCTGGGAGTTAATCAGGGTTTGAGTCGCCTTGAGGGGCTGCTCCGATGGGATCCCGGAGTTGTGCATCCCGGGAGGAGAGAGGGTTGGCTGGGAAGTGCTGGGAGGGTGTTGGCTCATCCCCCGCCAGCCACTGGTAGATCCATGGAAAACATGGGCTTTTCCCAGATTTGGTGGCTCTCCAAGGTGTTAAAGGCTTGGGAAAGGTAGCTTGGAATTCCCACGTGGTGCTCGTGGAGTTCCCTGGCACAGCTCCTGTGCTGGGATAAGCTGGTGGGAGCAGAGCCGTCCCTGGGCAGCACCATCCCAAGGAATTGAGCCCACGGAGGCAGAGTTTGATCCCATCCCAGGGATTGGCTATGGAATGTGGTCTCAAGCGCTGGAAAAAACTCCTGGTGGGAGACAAGACCCTGTGGAAAAACCTCCCAGACCCCACCGGTGGAGGAAGAGGAAAAAAACCGGGAATTTATTCAAGGTGTTGCGTTGTGTAGTATTGAATCCCGGGATTCCACGCGGCTGTGGAGCCCTTCCAGCACCCACAGCTTGGAGACACCACCCTGCTGAGATATCCCGATCCCTGCTTGGATCCATCCGACCCTGTAACGTCCATCCCGGGATGGTGTCGACCACCCTCCTCCGGGGCAGTGGGAGCAGCGCCGGAGCCCCCGGAGCTGGGAAATCCCTGGAATCGTGTTGAGCAGCTGCTCCCTGGCACGTGCCCTGGTTTTCCCGAGCTCTGGCACTGTGGGAAGCAGGAATGCTGTGATTCCTCCCTGCTCGGAGCCGCATCCCGGGAGAAGCGTCGTCTCCCTGTGCCGAAGGATTTATCTCCGTCCTTTCCCAGCCTGCAGCTCCGGGGGACGTGGGATCATGGAAAGTGGGAGCTTCCCGTGGGACTGAGCTCTGGAGCCTGCAGCCCCCAGCCAAGCCAGACCCTTGCTTCAGTTGCTTCAGTTTTCCTCCTGATTTTTGGGATGAATCCCTTGGTTTTGGGCCAGGATTCAACCTGTGTTAGGGAAGGATTCGGGATGCTCCGTGTGGGGGGCACAAGGAGAGGCAGGATGAGGGTTGTCCTGGAAGCAGGATGTGCTGGACATGGGGCCATCCCACATTAAGGATCCCTGTTAAGGATAGGGATGCAGTGGGATGCAGGATTGGGATGGAAACACACCAAGGTGCAGGATTGGGATGCATTGGGATAAAGTGGGGTGCAGGATGGGGAGCATTGGGATAAACTGGGACACAGGATTGGGGTTGGGATGCAGGATGGGGTTGCATGGGGAGGTGCAGAATTGGAATGGGAATGCACCAGGATGCTTTAGGGCACAGGATTGGGATGCATTGGGACGAACTGGGGTGCAGGATGGGGATTCACTGGGATAAACTGGGGTGAAGGATTGGGGCTGGGATGTATCAGGGCTGGCATGGGAATGCACAGGGATGCACTGGGATTGGGATTGAGTGAGGAGCAGGCAGGCTGGGGATGCATCCAGTGCTCCGCTGAGATGAGAGAGAAGCGAAAAATCCTCCAATTTTTGGGGAAACCAAATTATTTTTTTTTTACCCTTCTCCCTTTAAACTCATTTTTCTCCTCCTCCTCTCCCCCAAAAATTTGGGCTCTTCCATGCATCTCATTTTTCAGGAGGAAGGGGCAGGAGGAGGTGTCCAGGTGTGATTTTCAGAGACCCCTCTGGCCCCAGCCAAGAGCCTGAGCCAGCCCAGGCTTCTCCAATAATCCTCTCAATTACTTATTTTGGGAATGTTGGGAAAAGGGAAAGAAGCATCCAAACCTCCAGGTGAAGCCAGGGGAAAGAAATCTCACGGCTCCTTCCAGCGGGGCTTGGGGGGGGGAATTTATGGAGCCCTTGGATGAGGTGATTTGGGTCTGGGTGACCCTTAAATCCTGGAATTTCAGAAGGATTTGGGTTGGAAGGGCCCTCCAGAGGGCCAGGAATTTATGGAAGCTGTTGGTGGTGGGGCAGCTTTAAAAACAGATTAAAAAGACACGAAGCCTATATGAAAATATACAAAGTAGCTTTAAAAAGAGACGAAGTGTATCTAAAAATAACAAAGTAGATATAAAAGTTTTATATATGCTTTGTATAATATATATTTTTATAGGTAAAATATTTATTATACAATAATATAAAATATATATTATGTATTATATATAATATACAAAGTGTATATAAAAATAACATATTATCTAAAGTATATATGATATATATATAAGTATATGAAATATACAAAAAATATATATTATATATATATATTATANAATATGTATATAATATACAAAATACATATATAATACACAAAATAGATATATAATACACAAAAGAGATATCAAATCTGTATAAAAAGGTGTAAGAAATACAAGCAGGGTGTTCTGTGAAGGTGGTTTCAAACCAGCCCCGTTTGGTCCCAGCACTGCAGCGCTCCAGGATCACAAATGGAATTACTGTGAGGGGGGGAATTACTGTGAGGGGAAACCGCCCTGAAAACCCAATTCCAGGAGTGTCCAAGGGGCTGGGAACTTCTCGGGAAGTGTTCCTGCCCTTCCTCCTGCTCTGCCGGTGCCGGCTCATCCTCCGCGGTGCCCCCGGGGAGCGGCGTGACCTGCCCGTGCCCGGCGAAGCGGCAGCGGGGTTTTGGCAGCGCCGAGCGTGTCCCTCCCCGGGCAGGGCGAGCCCAGAACCCGTCCGGCTGCATTTCCCCCACTCATCCCAGCAGGTCCCTCCCTGGGGCTGGAGCCGGGCCCCGGCGGCCGCTGACGCATCGTCTTGTGAGCTGAGGTGGCCGAGCCCTCGTGGCTCCGCCGGCGGCGCGGGCGGGTTTAACCCGGGCCTCGGTTTCTCCCGGCGTTTTGCAGGTGATTGAGGATTTCTACAACCGCACGTGGCTGTACCGATACGAGGAGCCCATCAGCCCCGCCACCCTCACCACGCTCTGGTCCCTCTCCGTCGCCATCTTCTCCGTCGGGGGCATGATCGGCTCCTTCTCCGTGGGGCTCTTCGTCAATCGCTTTGGGAGGTAAGAACGGAGCCTGGTGGGTCTTTGGTGGGTCTGTGGTGGATCCTTTTGGGTCCTTGGTGGGTCTGTGGTGGATCCTTTTGGGTCCTTGGTGGGTCTGTGGTGGATCCTTTTGGGTCCTTGGTGGGTCTGTTTGGGTACCTGATGGGTCCTTGGTGCATCTGTGGTGGGTCCCTGGTGGGTCTGTGGTGTTTGGGTCCCTGGCAAAACTGTGGTGGGTCTGTGGTGGGTCCCTGTGGGATCCATGGTGGACCTCAATGAGGGTGTTGTGCAGCCTCACCCCACACTGGTGTCCCACTCGGGTGGATTTGGGCACCTCCCTCCTGCCCAGAGCTGATGTTGGGGTTCTCCCCGTGTTCCTCACGGTCCTTTCCCCATCCCTCCCCAGACGCAACTCCATGTTGATGTCCAACATCCTGGCCTTCGTGTCGGCCGTGCTCATGGGCTTCTCCAAGATGGCTTTTTCCTTCGAGATGCTCATCCTTGGCCGCTTCATCATCGGCCTCTACTCCGGCCTCACCACCGGTTTCGTGCCCATGTATGTGGGTGAGGTGTCCCCCACCGCGCTCCGGGGGGCCCTGGGGACCTTCCACCAGCTGGGCATCGTCCTGGGCATCCTCATTGCTCAGGTGAGTGATGGGGGACTTCTTATGGGGGGTGTTTCCCCTGTTTTTGGCGCTGATGCTCAAAAGGTCTGCAGGGATGAGGTGCTGGAGGTCTGCATGGCCCTCCAGGTGGAGCTGGGGTGGGATGGTTGGAGCTGGGGCTCAGCAGGAGCAGGGTTGGGATGATTAGGGTTGGGATAGTTGGGGTTGGAGCTCAGCAGGAGCAGGGATGGGATGGTTGGAGCTCAGCAGGAGCAGGGATAGGATGGTTGGAGCTCAGCAGGAGCAGGGATGGGGTGGCTGGAGCTCAGCAGGAGCAGGGATGGGGTGGCTGGAGCTCAGCAGGAGCAGGGATGGGATGGTTGGAGCTCAGCAGGAGCAGGGATAGGATGGTTGGAGCTCAGCAGGAGCAGGGATGGGGTGGCTGGAGCTCAGCAGGAGCAGGGATGGGGTGGCTGGAGCTCAGCAGGAGCAGGGATGGGATGGTTGGAGCTCAGCAGGAGCAGGGATAGGATGGTTGGAGCTCAGCAGGAGCAGGGATGGGGTGGCTGGAGCTCAGCAGGAGCAGGGATGGGGTGGCTGGAGCTCAGCAGGAGCAGGGATGGGATGGTTGGAGCTCAGCAGGAGCGGGGTTGGGATGGCTGGAGCTCAGCAGGAGCAGGGTTGGGATGGTTGGAGCTCAGCAGGAGCAGGGTTGGGATGGTATCTGAAGGTTTGGGATGGGCAGCACCAGGATATGACGTCTGTTGGCTGCCTGGAAGCAGCACAGCAGCTGTGTCCCCACAGTGGGTGTCCCAGCACCCATGGGCAGCGGAGTTGGGTCCAGCTGGGACTTCACCAGCTGGGAAAGGGTGGTTCAACCCCTCCTGTCATCCTCAGGTGTTCGGTTTGGATGTGATCATGGGCAATGATTCACTGTGGCCGCTGCTGCTGGGCTTCATCTTCGTGCCTGCCCTGCTGCAGTGCCTCATCCTGCCCTTTGCCCCCGAGAGCCCCCGGTTCCTCCTCATCAACCGCAACGAGGAGAACAAGGCCAAGAGTGGTGAGTAACCCCTCCCCGAGCCTGTTCCCCAGCACTGGAGGGTCCTTGGCTGCTCCTCACCCCACCTGTCCCCCTCCTTAGTCCTCAAGAAGCTGCGGGGCACGACGGACGTGAGCAGCGACCTGCAGGAGATGAAGGAGGAGAGCCGGCAGATGATGAGGGAGAAGAAGGTGACCATCATGGAGCTGTTCCGCTCGCCCATGTACCGCCAGCCCATCCTCATCGCCATCGTCCTGCAGCTCTCCCAGCAGCTCTCGGGCATCAACGCGGTGAGTCCCGGGATCACAGCGTATTCCAAGTTGGAAGGGACCCACAAGGATCGTGGAGTCCAGCTCTTAAGTGAACGGCCCACACGGGCGTCAAACCTGAGCTCGTTCAGGGTCAGGTCGTTTCACCCACACCCTGGGTTGTGTGTTGGCTCCAAGACCTGACTCGAGGCACTTCCCTGCCCTTTGTAGGTTTTCTACTACTCCACCAGCATCTTCGAGAAGTCGGGGGTGGAGCAGCCCGTCTACGCCACCATCGGCTCTGGCGTGGTGAACACGGCCTTCACGGTGGTCTCGGTGAGTGTCGGCCCCCTGAGGTCTCACTGGGGGGACGAGGGGTCTTTCCTGCAGGCTGGGGAGGTGCTGATGATGTGTCTCCATCCCGCAGCTGTTCGTGGTGGAGCGGGCTGGGCGCAGGACCCTGCACCTCATCGGCCTGGCGGGGATGGCAGGATGTGCCGTGCTCATGACCATCGCCCTCACGCTGCTGGTGAGTGCTGGGTGCTGAGGGGATGGGTGGGCTGGGAGCGGGGGAGGAAGGACTTATCCTCCTCAGGGTGATGGCTGAGGTCCCAGAATTCCCATCTCCAGCTGGGAGAAGCCGTGGTGGCTCCTCTGCCAGCACCAGCTGGCTGCTGTCTCGCCCTTGGGGTGCTTCATGTCCCTTCTCCACGCTGACCTTCTCCCTCTTCCTTGCCCAGGACCAAATGCCTTGGATGTCCTACCTCAGCATCGTGGCCATCTTCGGGTTCGTGGCCTTCTTTGAGATTGGTCCTGGCCCCATCCCGTGGTTCATCGTGGCCGAGCTGTTCAGCCAAGGCCCCCGTCCCGCGGCCTTCGCGGTGGCCGGGCTCTCCAACTGGACCTCCAACTTCATCGTGGGGATGGGCTTCCAGTACATCGCGGTAATCACGGAGAGACCGGGGGGGGAACAGGGGACACGGGAATCCAGGTGTCTGGAGGGACTCAGGGGTCCCTGGGGGGTCCCAGGAATCTGGGGGCGTTGCAGTCCCACACACCCAGACTGGGTTGGTTCCGGATGGATCCAGCTCCTGGTTCTGGATCAGGGATGGAGGTGGTGTCTGGCTGGATCCTGATGATGGGTCCTGGTGGTGGATCCCTGTGCCAGACTCAAGTGCAGGATCCCGTTGTTGTATCCTGCTGCCAAATCCCAAGTGCTGGGTCTGGTTGCTGGATCCCAGTGCTGGATCTCATTGCCAGATTTTGGTGTTGGATCCTGGTGCTGGATCCCTGTGTTGGATCTCCGGGCCATGTCCTTGAGCCCTAAAACCTGGGNTCATTGCCAGATTTCGGTGTTGGGTCCTGGTGTTGGATCCTGGTGTCAGATCCTGGTGCTGGATCCCAGTGGATCTCAGGGCCATGTCCTTGAGCCCTAAAACCTGGGCTGAGGTGGTTTGGCTGGGGAGATCCCTTGGGAGAGGGATGGGGCTGGGACCTGGGGAAGGAGCAGGGATTGAACTTGATGATCCTGATGGATCTTGAGATGTTCCATGAAAGGAGGATCTGGGTGATCAGGGTGGTCACCAGCTGGTCCTTCAGCTGTCCATCCCTCTGGTGAGTCCAGAGGGAGAAATGGAGCTGGGGAGGGGTCTGGAACACCAGGAATGTTTGAGGGAGCTGGGAATGCTCATCCTGGAGAAAAGGAGGCTCAGGGGGGACCTTCTTCCTCTCTGCCCCTCCCTGACAGAAGCGAGGAGCTGGGGGTGGTTCGGGCTCTGCTCCCAGGGAACAAGGGACAGGAGGAGAGGAAATGACCTCAAGCTGTGCCACGGAAGGGTCAGGTTGGATTAGAAAATTCCTTCCTGGAAGGGGCACTCAGGCATTGGAAGGGGCTGCCCAGAGCAGCGGTGGAGTCCCCATCCCTGGAGGTGTTCCGTGGATGTGACACTTGGGGACACGGTTTGGTGGTGACCTTGGCAGTGCTGGCTTGATGGTTGGACTCGATGATCCCGGAGGGCTTTCCCAACCTACACAATTCCACCATCCCGTCACCTCCACCCGCCCGCTCACCCTTTTTCCCCCCTCTCACTTTCCTCCCCAGCAACTCTGCGGCTCCTACGTCTTCATCATCTTCACGGTGCTGCTCGTGCTCTTCTTCATCTTCACCTACTTCAAGGTGCCGGAGACGAAGGGCCGGACCTTCGACGAGATCGCCTCGGGCTTCCGGCAGGGCGGGGGCGGCCAGAGCGACAAGACCCCGGACGAGTTCCACAGCCTGGGCGCCGACTCGCAGGTGTAACCGCTGGGGTGGCCGCGGGTGGCACCTCGGGTGGCACCGCTGGCACCTCCGCCCTGGCCCCGGGGGTGTGTGTGTGTGGGGGGTGGGTTTTCTTTTTTAAACACTTTGTACAGACCCCAGGCAGGAGGGATGGTTTGTGTGTGTGTTTATGGGGCGGGGGGTCCCACCCTGGTGTGCAGACGCCCCTTCCCGGCCTCCCCCGCTGGTTTACTGGGGACAGACTGAGCTATTTTATTTTATTTTATTTTTGTTGTTGTTGTTTTTTCCTGGCTAGGAACGATTTTTATTTTATTTTATTCCGTAGCTGGTCTCATGTCCAGGATTTCAAAGCCCCCATAGGGGTTTTCCAAACCCACCCAACTTGGCCTCCTCCAGCAGGAAGGCAATTCCCTCTTCTTTTTTTTTTTTTTTATAATTAACGATGCGATTTTAGCTTATTTAACGACGACAAAAATCGTGTAGAGAGGAAGTTTTTAAAGCNTAAACACTTTGTACAGACCCCAGGCAGGAGGGATGGTTTGTGTGTGTGTTTATGGGGCGGGGGGTCCCACCCTGGTGTGCAGACGCCCCTTCCCGGCCTCCCCCGCTGGTTTACTGGGGACAGACTGAGCTATTTTATTTTATTTTATTTTTGTTGTTGTTGTTTTTTCCTGGCTAGGAACGATTTTTATTTTATTTTATTCCGTAGCTGGTCTCATGTCCAGGATTTCAAAGCCCCCATAGGGGTTTTCCAAACCCCCCCAACTTGGCCTCCTCCAGCAGGAAGGCAATTCCCTCTTCTTTTTTTTTTTTTTTATAATTAACGATGCGATTTTAGCTTATTTAACGACGACAAAAATCGTGTAGAGAGGAAGTTTTTAAAGCTGGAAACTTATTTTTTAACGTTCTAATCATAGAGGAAAAAAAAAAAAAGAACAAACACCTAAATTGACTAAACTTAAACCCGACGATTATTTTTTAAAAAAAAAGAAGAAACAAACAAAAAAAAAAACACCACAAAAAAAAAAGCGCAAAACATCAGGAAAACGAGTTACTTTTATATTTTCAAGTCTCCTTGATTTCAAGCCCCGCGGTGGGTTCGTGGACGGGGACCTCCCGCCCCGGGGCAGCGCGGAGGACGGAGCCGTCCCGGATGGATCGGTTGGAAAAGGTCAAGCCCAAGAGTCGCAGGCTCCTCTGCTCCGCCTGAATTCCAGCTGGGATGGAGGGGAGAGGGGGTGTGTGGAAATGGGAGAGGAGGGGGCGGGGAATGTTGTTCTCCTTGAATTTTTGGGGTTAATCTTGGCAATATTTGCCCGACAGTGAAGCACCAGCGGCAGCCGCACGCGACAACATCCCACCATCCCCCCTCCATCACCACCCCCATCCCGGGACTCACCAAATTCCAGCACCGCATGGATTCAGCCGTTTCCTGCTCTGTGTATAGACTGGAAGATATTTATATTATATATATTTTTGTTCAATGGTTGTTAATAGTAGAATTTTAAGTTATAGCGTTTTCTGATTTGACAAGCAAAGTACTGTAAATATTCTCGTATATTCACACTGTATAATGTATACAAAAGGTACAGAAAAAGGTTATAGTTTCTATAGCAACTAAGAGGAGGAAAAAAAAAAAGAGCTTGTACATGGTTAGGATGACTTTTTTTGTATAGTTCTGCACTGTAGTTGTACCTGTTGCACTGAATTTCAGGCTGTAGTATATTAAACAAAAAACCAAACGAAAACAAAATACTGTCCTTTTCAAGCAAAATTGAAAACACAC
>VYXB01008541.1:21362-41586 GCA_013397135.1 Pachyramphus minor
TCGGGTTGGGGGGGGAGGGAGGAGAAATAAAAGACACTATAAAACCCCACCCCGTGCTCAGCTGGTCCCTCCGTGTGGGATTGTGGGTTTTTTTCAAACAAATCCCCTACAGTGAAGTGCCAAGAGGAAGGTGTGTGGTGTGAACAATAAAGGAGAATGTTTGCAGCGACCCAGCCAGACGTGTCCCGGGCCTTTATTTCGTGTCCTGTGCCTTCTATGTCATGTTCTGTGCCTTTATTTCATGTTCTGTGCTTTTATTTCATGTTCTGTGCCTTTATTTCATGTCCTGTGCCAATATTTTGTGTCCAATGCCTTTATTTCATATCCTGTGCCTTTATTCCATGTCCTGTGATTTGATTTTGTGTCCTGTGACTTTATTTTAGTGTCCCATGCCACTATTAGGCATCCTGTGCCTTTATTTCCTGTCCTGTACTTTATTTCGTATCCTATGCCCTTGTTTCATGTTCTGGACCTTTATTTCACGTCCTGTGCCTTTATTTTGTGTTCTGTGTCCCTATTTCATGTCCTTTACCTTTATTTCTTGTCCTGCACCTCTATTTCATGTCCTGTACCTGTATTTCATGTCCTGCACTTTTATTTCATGTCCTATGCCTGTATTTCATGTCCTGTGCCTTTGTTTTGTATCCTGTGCCTTTATTTCATGTCCTCTGCCTTTAGTTTTTGTCCTGTGCCTTGATTTTGTGTGCTGTGCCCTTATTTCGTGCCCTGTGCCTTTGTTTCATGTCCTTTGCCTTTATTTCATATCCTATGCCCTTATTTCATGCCCTATGCCTTTATTTCATGTCCTGACCCTTGATTTCATATCCTGAACCTTTATTTCTTGTCCCATGCCTTTTATTTCGTGTTCTGTGCCCTTATTTCATGTCCTGGGCTTTTATTTCATGTCCTTGGCCTTTTTTTTCGTGTCCTGTGCCTTTATTTCAGCAGAGCTGGGCTTTCCCCTGCCCTGCCCGGGATGGTTGGTGGAGGGGGGGAGGGAATTTGGGCAGTGCGTGTCCCTGCAAAGCTTTTCCACCTCGGGAACGACTCAGCTGGTTGCAAAATACCTGCTCTGGGTGTAGGACCGGGTTTTAATTGCCTGGAGCAGCCTGGGCTGGGATCAGGGCAGGAGCTGGATGGAGCTTTCCTGCTCTGGGGACCCCAAAGCTGCTCCGAGCCGGGACTGAGCCCTTGGTCGTTCCACAAGCAGCAGGGAAGGAAGGAAGGACAGAGGGAAGATGTTGCTGCTGCTCCAGGGGTTTGGCTTTTCCCCCTGGAGCTGAGAAGGTGCCAAGAGCTGCAAGCCCGAACACTTTCAGGCAAAAAAACGC
Organism: Pachyramphus minor; assembly: GCA_013397135.1. NCBI lineage: Eukaryota > Metazoa > Chordata > Aves > Passeriformes > Tyrannidae > Pachyramphus > Pachyramphus minor. The sequence goes on from VYXB01008541.1 coordinate 22,694, forward strand.
TGATCTTGGTCAGTCCGGGCTTTTCTTTCTTTCTTGAAGCAGCTCTTTGCCCTGGAGGGCAGCGCTGGGCACGGCTGGGGGAGGAAATCGCTCTCGTAATGTCTTTTAAAGCTGCCCAGAATGTTTTTGGTGTGCCCGGGGCTCCTGTCCTCGCCTGTGCTGTTCCATTCCTGGCTGCAGGAGCTGTTCAGCCCCTCACAACCTTCGTTTTCCCCCCGGTTTTGTGTTGTTGAACCCCCGGAGCAGCCACAGGGCCCCCCAGGCTCAGCCCCCAACGAGCACCCGGGGGATTAAAGCCACAACCGAGCTCCAAATCCCCGGTGACCCAAATCCGCGGTGCCCTGGGGCATTGTGCCAGCAGGCACAGCCCCCCCGGCTCCCCCACCCCACAGAGGTGGTAATTCCAGACCCCTTGGTGTCCCTCACCCCGTGCAGTTGGTCATTCCAGCCCCTTCCATCATCACCCGCCCCGCAGAGGTGGTCGTTCCAACCCCCCTCATGTCCTCCGCCCCATGGAGGTCACTGTTCCAGTCAGTCCAGCAGCCCCCACCTCACAGAGGGGGTCATTCCAGCCCCCCTAGTGTCCCTCATCCCATGGAAGTGGTTTTTCCAGCCCCACTGGTGTTCTCCACCTCATGGAGGTGGCCGTTCCAGCCCTTTCCAGCATCTCCCACCCCACAAAAGTGGCCGTTCCAGCCCCTTCCAACATCCCCCACCCTACAGAGGTGGCTGTTCCAACCCCCCCCGGTATCCCCTACCCCACCCAGGTGGGTGTTCCCGCCCTTTCCAGCATCTCCCACCCCACAGAGATGGTTGTCCCGGCCCCCCTGACACCTCCACCCCACAGAGGTTGTCATTCCAGCCATGGACACACCTGATGAGGTGACAACACCCACCAGCATCTCCTGTAGGAGTTTTGGGGTGTCTCCCACCTCTTCCCCAGCCCTGTGCCGAGCCCCCTGCCCAGTGTTCTCCCACCCCACAGACTGGGACGTGGCTGAACCCGCAGCTCTCCCTCCCCAGCAGCTCCAAGCCCTCTAATTGCTCAGGCCCCAGCTTGATGGAGCGTTTACAAAGCACACTTGACTCCAGCCCAGCAATTAAACACCCTCGTAAATCCTGCCCAGGAAAATGAGCTTTAATCGGAGCTTAGGGCTCAGCCAGGTTCCCTTCACCCCTTTCCCAGCCCCAGGGATCACATGCTCCGGCTGCTCCAGAGCCTTCCCGGGGCTCCAGCGGCCCTTCCACAGCAGGGTCACCCTGAGGGGCCTCTCTGGGGATTTTGGAATGGTGGCATCAGGGGCTTCCTCCCCCTGACCTTGGTGGCAGAGTCAAGGGAGTCCCAGCTCTCCACATCTCCTTTGGGGTGGAATCTCCAGTTGGAGCCTTTCCATCCTTTCCCTCAGGGCTGCTCAGAGTCCCTGGTTTTCTCTCCTGGATGGAAGTTTTTCCAGAAGAAGAACAAACTAGAAGGGGAACAAACTGGTCCCTCAGTGCCCAGAGTGATGAGAGTCCTCAAAGCTCTGCAGAAAGAGGAAACACTGAGCACCCTGGTCCAGTGGAAGGTGTCCAGGGTGGAACTGGATGAGCTTTAAGGTCCCTTCCACCCCAAACCAGCCTGGGATTCTGGGAAAACCAGTTTGGAGATGGAAGGGGTTCTACAAAGACCTGCAACACCTCTTCAACCAGGTCCCTGGCAGCAGGTGCCCTGTGTCCCTCCCCTGTCCCTCTGTGGGATCTCCCTCACCAAACTGGAAGGCAAAGTCAGGAAACCAGTAACAAACACTCCTGAGCTGCTCTTGGCTCTGGGCCAGCCCAGGTGAGGCCATGAGAGGCTGTTTGCTCATTCACAGCCTGGCTGATAATGATTTATTCATGGTGTGCTGGGGGTGCCTTTGTTTCTCACCCTGGCAGCTTCCAGAGGTGGAGCAGCACATCGAGGTTAACTCAGACCAAAGTGTTTTTACTTGCCAAAGAGTTTGGGACAGCCAGGGAACAACAGCTGGGAAGAGGCAGCAGCGGGAAGGACGGAGGGCTCGTGACGCTCGTGGTGTCCAGGAACCTGGGAAGAGATAACCTGGCCAAACACCTGGATCTGGCAGAGCCAGTTCTTATTTTGTGTGGGAAAAGTTGGCATTAATCAGCTCCAACAGGTGACCAATGGTTTCTAGAGACTCTTGCTGCGGCAGCTCTTTGGCCAGGTCGAAGGCTTTCATCCCCACCTCCCGGGCCTGGAATGAGACACAAGAAACACACAGGGATCATCAGGAATTTGGCTTTTCTCACGGGTAAATACCTGCCCAGGCTCAGTGGAGGAGCAGCCTGGAGCAGATCCAGGCTCCCTTTTCGAGGTGACCTGTACAAGCTGCTTTACAGGAGAGCCTAAAGCTGCCAGATCTCATATTGATGATCCAGTGGTGCAGACAGAAGAGATTATTGACCCCAGCCCCCCATCCTGGACATCACCTCCCATCTAATGTAGCTCATCTGAACATTCCCAAAGTTCTTTCAGGGAAAAAAACCCACCCAGCTAAATTGACTCGGTCTGAACTCAATCCCTCATTTTCCTCAGCAAGGAATTAAATCATTTCCCTTGGTAGCTCTTCCAGGGATTAGACATTCTCACAATTATAAAGCTTTGTCTTCTTTCTAATTTGAATTTGTTTCCTTGTGTCTTCCAAACACTCCCATGGCTGTGGCTTTCTCTGAGACAATGAAGAGACAATGAATATTTCAACACAGTGTTTTGCACTATCTGTATTTTCACTTTCCAAAACATAGGGAGCAACTCAGGGGGTTTTGAGCTGAGTCTGAAGAGCAGGGCCTGATTTCCAGATGGTTTCTGCTCAGTAATTCCTCAAAACCAGTTCTTGGTAAGGCACAGAAGTTACCAGTCACCTCTGGAATTTTTAGCCAGAAAAATACAGGGGTGCAAATTCTAAACTGATTTACAGGCTGCAATAGAGCCAACCCTGAACTCAGAGCAGTCTGGAGTGTGAGGCCCATGTCCTCACCTGATGTCTGAAGGCAGCCTGTGACAGGCAGTGACACTGCCAGGACAGCCCTGGGAAAGGATGAACATGGAACATGTGGATAACTGCAGGGCCTGCTGTGGATGGCAGAGAGCAAAACAGCTCCAGAGGGATTGTCAGCCTTGACAAGGTGCAGGTCACAGAATCCCAGACTGGTTGGCTTGGGAGAGACCTTAAAGATGATCCATTCCCACCTCTGCCATGGGCAGGGACACCTTCCACCAGCCCAGGTGGCTCCAAGCCCCATCCAACCTGGCCTTGGACACTTCCAGGGATTCAGGGGCAGCCACAGCTTCTCTGGGCAACCTGTGCCAGGGCCTCAGGGAAGAATTTCCACCTAAGACATTCTTTGAAGCCACCACTTGCAGATCTCTGAGGCAGCTCCATGCTCTGTCCCCCATCCCTGCAGGGCTCTCACGGGCTCTGGAGATGTCCCAGGGGAACAAATATTCCAGGAGAAGGGGTAACCCCCCAAAAACACTTGGCCAGTCCTTCCAGCCACAACTTACCTTTTCCAAATCCTGGCCCAGGTAGTGGAGCATGGCCAGGGCGTGCAGGACTCGGGCTGTTTCCTCAGGGAGCTTCTGCTTCTCCCTGATCCCCAGCAGGGCCTGCAGCGTCCGTGTCGCTTCTTCCCGCTGGGCTTTGGCTGCACAGGAATGGAAACATCCCGTTGGGTGGGTGGATTTGGGCAAGGGAATACATTCCAAACTGCCCACTTAGCTCTTCTAGACATCAAAGCATTTCTACTACAAACACCAACACAGTCTGAGGGTGCTGAGGCCCTGGCACAGCTGTGGATGCCCCTGGATCCCTGGAAGTGTCCAAGGCCAGGTTAGACAGGGCTTGGAGCAACCTGGGCTGGTGGAAGGTGTCCCTGCCCATGGCAGGGGGTGGGATGGGATGGGATGGGATTTAAGGTCCCTCCCAAACAAAAGCAGTCTGGGACTCTGTGATTCCATGATTCCCAGCTCCATGCACATTCCATGCCCATGAACAGAACTCTTTTCATCAGTCAGTGATTGTGTTGATCAGCCTTTGGTGAGGATGTGGAGCCACAAAAACTGCAGGAGGAGAACAACTTTCCTACTCCTGTCACAACAGTCTCCTGTAGCCCTGCCTTGGTGTGGTTTCTTCTTTGGGAACTCCTGATGGAGACAATGCCAGGAAATGGGATTCACAGAAATGCTCCTCTTAGAAGCACAGAATCCCAGACTGGTTTGGGTTGGGAGGAACCTTAAAGCTCCTCCCGTTCCACCAGTGACACCTTCCACTAGACCAGCTTGCTCCAAGTCCTCTCCAATCTGGCCTTGGACACTTCCAGGGATAGAAATTCCCTTCCCTGACAATATCCCAGTTAGCAGAGATGGTAGAAAGGAGGCAAAAACTAGAGTCTGCTCTGGCTTCAGTGGAGCTTGGGGTAGTACCAGGCTCATTAATGCTTTAGGCACATTTATGTGCCACTGAGAGACCCCCCCAGGCTCTCTCCTGTGAATATTCTCCTGATTATCCAATTCTTAGGACAGGCTCTTCCATGGAGCAGCTCTCTGCTGCTCCAGGAGGATTGTAACCCCACCTAAAGGAGGGGAAATGTCACCTTCATTATTAAAGGGAGACGAAGGAGCTGCAGAGAAATGAGAACGTTCAAGTCTCAAGTTGCAGCAGGGAAGGTTTAGATGGGATATTAGGAAAGGAAATTGTCATGGTAAGGCATGTAAAGCATTGGAACAGGCTGTCCAAGGAGCTGGTGGAGCCATCACCCCTGGAGGTGTTCAGGAGATATGTGGATGTGGCACCTGGGGATGTGGGTTAGGGGGGAATGTGGTAGTGCTGGGGGAATGGTTGGGCTTGGTGATCTTAAAGGTCTTTTCCAACCCCAATGATTCCATGATTCTAGGAAGTGGAATCAAATCCTGAAAGGCAAAATCTTGCTGCAGCCACTGCCAAGGGTGCTGTGAAAAGGAGTATGTGGACAGAGAGGGCAAAGCTGCTGTGCCTCCATGGAAAACCCCCATGGAAAACCCTCATTTCCGAAGGCGCCTCGTGGCACAACCCACTGAACACCAACACCTGGAACACCCACAATTCCCACTGAAGTCGGTCTCTGGGAATGCCACACCAACCCTAACACTGTGAGCATGATCTGTAGGGTGCACAGACTCTTCCAAACCCCACTTTCCAAGCAGTTCTGGGGCAACAGCAGCTCTTACTCATCCTGTGCTCGGCCACCTCCTCGTCGTCAGCCCACGGAGCCGCCTCGGCGCGGACCCGGAGCCACCGGAGCCGTCGCTGGTGCTTCTGCAGTGAGCTCAGCAGCCAGGAATGCCACAGCCTGGTCACCTGGCAGGAAGCACAGGAATTATTTCACTTGTGTGGGTACCTGGTATTCCTTGTTCTCCAAACAATGTCTCGGGCACGGCCTCTCCGCGTGCCGGCGGGTCACTGAGCCACGGATGTTCCACGCCGGGATCGCTCCAGCTTCTCCCACACAGCCCCAGCTGGGACCTCATTTCTCTACCTGAGCACTGATTTTAACCAAACTTGAACCAATCCAACCAAAACATTCACCAAAAGTAAAGTTTGGGGGTGGATTTTGCAGCTCCCAAAGCTTCGTTTCCACAAAAATCGCTCTAAACAAATGAAAGCTCATTTCCCCTCCCCGCTCCCCCCAGTTATTAAATCCATTAGGTAATTAGATAATTCAGTTAGATAATTATCAATTAGATAATTCAGTTATTAAATCAGTTAGATAATTATTACTTTCCTCACTTGATCAGTCCATTCTGAGAATCTTTTATTAGTGTGACTTTTCATGGATTCCCAGGGTTAATTTTAGGTGGTTTGTGTCCTGCTCTTCCCTGGCCTTGGAACTCCCTTGGAGACCCTCTCTCCTTTAATCTTTGGCACAGGGAATTTGAAGGCAAAGCTGCTTTTTGACAAGTATTTGGCTGCCCAAACTGAAGACAATTTAACTAACAACCCTGAGCACAGGATTAAAGTCTCCTGTTTTTAACTCAGAGAATTATTTAAGTACGAAAAGGGTTTCTTGAGACTGAGCCTAAAAGGTTTGATATGGTCACCAGCAAATCGATTAAAAGTTGGGAAAACATTGGAAAGAGCCCCCAAAAAACCTGAGCAATGATGGGTTTGGGTTCTACCAACCTCAGTGTAGAGTGAGTTTGCCACATCCCTTTTATTCTGGCGGAGGAAAATGTTGGCCATGTGGAAATACCCTCCAGAGACCTCAATGGAGTCCACTCCAAAGGCAGAAGCAGCAAGATAAACCTGAAATTAATATTAAACACACAAAAAACCCCCAAACCTCAGAAGTTTAATGTTCATGTCAAAGCTGGGAAGTTTTTCCTTGTACCTGCTTGGGGTTGGAAAGCTGGATTTTGGGGTTATGTCGAGGAATGAGGCATTAAAAAATTGGATTTGGGGGTTTTTCCATGGGAGGGAGGTACTAAAAAGGTGTGTTTTGGGGTTGATCCACAGGAATGAGGTATAAACACCTGTGCTTTGGGGCTGTCCATAGGAATGAGGTATTAAAAGCTGCATTTTGGGCTTTATCCATAGGGATGAGGTAATGTTTGGGGGTTCTGTCAAGGAATGAGGAATAAAAACTACATTTGGGGTTCTGTAAAGGAATGAGGTATCAAAAACTGTATTTGGGGGTTGTATAAATGAATGAAGTACTAAAAAGCTGTATTTTGGGGCTGAACCATAGGAATGAGGTATAAAAAGCTGTATTTGGGGGTTCTGTAAAGGAATGAAGTACCAAAAATTGTATTTGGGTGTTGTACAAATGAATGAGGTATAAAAGCTGTATTTGGGGGTTACCCATAGGAATGAGGTGCTAAAAAGCTGCAGTTTGGGGTTTATCCATAGGAATGAGGTCCTAAACTGTTGCATTTTGGGATTTATCCATAGGAATGAGGTCCTAAAAAGCTGCATTTTGGGGTTTATCCATAGGAATGAGGTCCTAAACTGTTGCATTTTGGGGTTTATCCATAGGAATGAGGTCCTAAACTGTTGCATTTTGGGGTTTATCCATAGAAATGACATCCTAAAAAGCTGCATTTTGGGGTTTATCCATAGGAATAAGCTGCATTTCAGGGTCAATCCATGGGAATGGAACACCCCAACCCCCCATTTTCCTGGGCCAGAGAAAACTTTGGAACGTGTTCCCCTCAATCCAGGGCAGGTTTCCCACCTCTCCCCACCACAGTGCCCGTCCCACCTCTCCCAAATCCCACCCTGCTGCCTTCCCAGCCCTGCTGGAGCCCCTGGAGCAGGGATTGGGAAGGCACTGGTGCATTCCAGCTATTCTGAGCCGGCGTGTGACTCTCAGCAGATCCCAGACACGCAGCCAAAGGTCCCAGCAGCTCCTGGGCTGCTCCAACCTGCAACAGCCACTTGCTAAGAGCAAAAAACCTCATTACCTGGTGCCCTTTCAGGCAGCACATTTAGGAATCTTAAAAACAAAAAGGCATTTTGGGAACGTCCCAAGCTTCCCTTTGTGGGAATCTCGAACTCCCAGAGGGTTTTAGAGCGTAAGAAAAGACTGGGATGTGTCTGTTAGAATGGAAAGGGTCTAATTCTTGGCCCTCATCCCTGACACCCACACAAAGCCACTATCAAATTCCCCAGGAGTGGGGAGCCATCACTCTGCACAGGATAAATTTAGTCACCACGGGACAGAAATAGGATGTGGAGAAGTTCATCTGGCTTTGGAGGATCAAATGGCAGGGAAAGCATCCCCAGGAACACAGCTGGCAACCCCCACCTCCAATGTAACAAACTGTTCTCGTGGCTCAAAAGGTTGAATTGGGGAAATTCAACCCCAAAATTGGGTGGTTGAAGCAGATACTGAAAGGGTTAAATAAGGCATTAATTAAATATTGGCTGAAGATCTGGGAAAGTATTGAGGGAAATAATAGGTAAAATATAAATTATCTGTGGGATAAAAGGTGACAACATGGGTTTGAGGCAGGAATGTCTGGGCATCTCAGCAAAGCTGATGGATAAATTTAAAGGGAGAGAAGGAATGTGACAAGGACATGAGGAATGTGGCAAGGAATGAGACAAGGAGTGTCTGAGGGAGCTGGGGGGGCTCAGCCTGGAGAAAAGGAGGCCCAGGGGGGACCTTCTCACTCCCTGCAACTCCCTGACAGGAGGGGGGAGCAGGGAGGTGTTGGGCTCTGCTCCCAGGGAACAAGGGACAGGATGAAACGGCCTCAAGCTGGGCCAGAGGAGTGTTAGATTGGATACTAAGGAAAATTCCTTCACAGAAAGGGTGGTCAGGCACTGGCACAGGCTGTCTGGGACAGTGGTGGAGTTCCCATCCCTGGAAGTGTTCAAAAAACCTGTGGATGTGGCACTTGGGTTAGTGGTGGCCCTGGCAGTGCAGGGGGAATGGTTGGACTCGATGATCTCAGAGGGCTTTTCCAACCTCAGTGATTCCCTGATTCTCTGTCACTTCACAGGAACAGGGATAACTGGTAAAACCCAGCTTTGGCTCCCACATGGACACACTGGTGTCTTAGACCCACCCAGTTCAGGTTTTTGGGATGTGAACCCTCTCAGGATCCCATATTTGCCTGCTGGGGTTTCCATATTGACCCGGAAGGAGGGAAGGAATCAAACCCAAGATGTTCCCGTATTTCAGGTGACTCACATCAGTGGCCAGGTGATACAAAGCCTGGTCAAGGTTTCCTTGAGCGACACAGAACAGCCCCAGCCCCCGGTGTAACCTGGACTGGATGGCAGCTGGGCAGTCTGGGGTCTGCAGGACGATCCACTCGGCCTCAGAGAGGTACTTGGATGCCTGTCGGAGATTCTCAGTGCCTGGAATGACATGTGGAAAAAAGCAGGGAGATAAGAAGGATAAAGAGCATTTTTTTAATGTGGAAAGTCAGAGGATCCTGCCTGCTGTCCCTTTGGGTAGTTTGATGTGGAGGTGGAGTTTGTGGATTCCCCACTTCTCTCCCGAGTGCTCCTGAGCTGCTCCTGTGTGCAAAGGCTCATTCACACCCAGGCTGAGGGTCGAGAGCTACAAGAGGAGCCAGAAACCACAGAATCCTGGGATGGGTTGGTTTGGGATGGACCTTAAAGCTCATCTCATTCCACCCCCTGCCATGGAATAAAATCCCAGAAACCCAGGATGGTTTGGGTTGGGCAGGACTTTAAAGCCCACCCAGTCCCACCCCCTGCCATGGGCAGGGACTCCTTCCACCAGCCCAGGTTGCTCCAAGTCCTGTCCAACCTGACCTTGGACACTTCCAGGGATTCAGGAGCAGCCACAGCTTCTCTGGGCAACCTGTGCCAGGGCCTCCCCATCCTCACAGGGAAGATTTCCTTCCCAATATCCCAGTCTAGATCAACTCTCTCTCAGCTTAAAACCATTTCCCCTTGTCCTGCCCCTCCATCCCATGTCCCCAGTCCCTCTCCAGCTCTCTTGGAGCCTCTTCAGGCACTGGAAGTGGCTCTCAGGTCTCCCTGGAGTTTTCCTTCCCCAGGCTGAACCATCCCAGCCTCTCCAGAGGGTTTATTGCCCTCAGTATCTCTGGGAACACGTGTCCCAAACAGGTTCACTCCATGACTCGCACGTTATCACACTGGAATTACTCACAGGAATTTTTTTGCCCTGCTCTCACCACACCATTTAGGACGAGCCCTGAGCCAGCCCCGCTCTGCCTGGGCATTGTGTGTTCCTGGAATGGCAGTGATTTACAGGGACTCTCAGCCCTTTGCCCATGGCCCAGCAGAGCAGCTCCCATGCCCTAATTTGCCGTGTTTTCCAAAGCACACAATGAGGAAAAGCTCTGCTCAGGCAGAGCAGGATTTGTGAATGGACCGGGGCCTCAGAAAAAACCTTCCCTGAGATAAAAAGCACAGCCAAGCACCCTCGGGAATGTGATGCTTCAGAGAGTCATCCGAGGTCACAGAGGTAAAGAGCAGACTTTCATTGGGCTTCTCTTGTGGGAACTGGGGGAGAGGGAGTGAACATTCCAGTTGCTTTCATCGATTCTCTTCCCCAGACCCACAGAAAGGGGGTGTGAGGGGGGTGTGTGTGAGCGGCACTTCTCAAAATCTCCCCGCAGCGCCCTTGAGGCAGAGGAGGGCACAGAGCCGGCCCTTCCCTGATAAATGGGAAAAGGAAACCAGAAACCTGACCCCAGGGAGGCCTTGCCCTTGCCAGGGGTCGGATTCAGACAATGCTCACCCGTGGAGGCCTCGGCCAGGAGGAGATAAACAGGCACCAGTTGCACGGAGCTCCAGCCGAACATGCGGGCGCTGAAGCGAAGGGCCTGCAGGGCTGCAGGGAGAGCTTCCAGGGCCTTCCCTTCCCAAAGGAACTCCTGGGCAGTGCTGAAAGCCACCTCCACGATGGACTTCTGCAGGGAAACACAGGGCAGGGTAGGGGGGAGAAAAAGGAAGGAGAGAGATAATCACAGAATCGCTGGTTTGGGTTGGAGGGAACTGAAAGTCCATCTCACTCCATCCCCTGCGATGAAATAAAATCATGGAATCCCAGACTGGTTTGGCTTGGAGGGAACTGAAAGATCATCCTATTCCACCCTCTGCAATGGAATAAAATCATGGAATCCCAGACTAGTTTGGGCTGAAGGGACCTCAAAGCCCATCTCACTCCACCCCTTGCCATGGAATAAAATCATAGAATCTCAGATTAGTTTGGTTGGAGGGACCTTAAAGCCCATCTTGTTCCAACCCCTGCCGTGGACTAAAATCACAGAATCCCAGACTGGTTTGGGTTGGAGGGATCTGAAAGTCCATCTCACTCCATCCCCTGGATGGAATGAAATCACAGAATCACTGGTTTGGGCTGGAGGGACCTTAAAGCCCATCTCATTCCATCCTCTGCCATGGGCAGGGACACTTTCCACCAGCCCAGGTGGTTACAGTTGCACAGCCTCCTTTTAAAATCAAGTTTTCACTCTAAAGCAGTGATTGTAATGCAGTTTGTGGCTGTAATTAATAGGCAGACATTAAAGCTGTCATATTAGAGCATATTAGAGCTTGGCTTCATTCCTGCTCCGAGCAGGAACAGCTTTGGCCATCCTTGTAGGTCATGTGGTGTCTTCCAGGATGAAGAATCCTTTACTGCTCCCGACAAGGGCTCCTAAGGCTGAGCAATAAAAGCTGTGAAGCACAGAAAATGGTCATCACAAGACCAGAGCAGAGATCAGACAAAGGGGCTCCGCCGGGCTCTGCCGGGAACGCTGCTGACTCAGAGGCAGCGGAGCAGCTCCGGCGGTGCCAGCCGGGCACAGCTCCAGCTGCCCGAGCCAGGGAGCCAGGAGAGAGCTCCTCACACGGAGTGCAGCTTCATCCCACCCTCTCCTGGCCAGCTCTGGGCTGGTGCTTTGGGTGCAGAGGCTGGAAATGGGTCAAAATCTGAATGTGTTACACCTGGAAAATCCACCATCAGGGTTTATGGGGCAGCAGTGTCTGGGTTTGCTGTCAGAATCCATAAGTTATCCTGTACTTATCCATGTCTAGCTCCTCCCTGCCTTTGGCTGCTCCTGCCAGTCCACACCATTTGGTCTTTTCACTCTTTGCAGCATCTGCTGTGACCCCCAGCTCCATAAACAAATCCATCCAAATGCTGCTCCCTGCCAGGAGTGTGGATGCTGTGCCCTCACAGGGAAAAAGAGCCAGGATCCTTGGAGAATCCCAGAATGGTCTGGACTGGGAGGGACCTTAAAGCCCATCTCATTGCACCATGGGCAGGGACACCTTCCACTAGACCAGGTTACTCCAAGCCCCATCCAGCCAGTTCCCAACACTTCTCCATCAGATTTTCCCACCAGTGGTGCTGCAGGAAAGCTGCCTGGGAAGCAGTGGGATGAGAGGGAAGCTGCTGGGAAGCAGTGGAGCAGCAAGAAAGCCAGGAAAGCTGCCTGGGAAGCAGTGGGATGAGGGGGAAGCTGCTGGGAAGCAGTGGAGCAGCAAGAAAGCCAGGAAAGCTGCCTGGGAAGCAGTGGGATGAGGGGGAAGCTGCTGGGAAGCAGTGGAGCAGCAAGAAAGCCAGGAAAGCTGCCTGGGAAGCAGTGGGATGAGGGGGAAGCTGCTGGGAAGCAGTGGAGCAGCAAGAAAGCCAGGAAAGCTGCCTGGGAAGCAGTGGGATGAGGGGGAAGCTGCTGGGAAGCAGTGGAGCAGCAAGAAAGCCAGGAAAGCTGCCTGGGAAGCAGTGGGATGAGGGGGAAGCTGCTGGGAAGCAGTGGAGCAGCAAGAAAGCCAGGAAAGCTGCCTGGGAAGCAGTGGGATGAGGGGGAAGCTGCTGGGAAGCAGTGGAGCAGCAAGAAAGCCAGGAAAGCTGCCTGGGAAGCAGTGGGATGAGGGGGAAGCTGCTGGGAAGCAGTGGAGCAGCAAGAAAGCCAGGAAAGCTGCCTGGGAAGCAGTGGGATGAGGGGGAAGCTGCTGGGAAGCAGTGGAGCAGCAAGAAAGCCAGGAAAGCTGCCTGGGAAGCAGTGGGATGAGGGGGAAGCTGCTGGGAAGCAATGGAGTAGCAAGAAAGCCAGGAAAGCTTCCTGGGAAGCAGTGGGGTGGCAGGAAAGCTTCCTGGGAAGCAATGGGATGAGAGGGAAGCTGCTGGGAAGCAGTGGGGTGGCGGGGAAGCTGCTGGAGAGCCCTGGTAAGTCAGTGAGGCCCTGACTCTCCCTGGGCACCACAGAAAATAACATTTCACCTCTTTATTACCTTCTGCCTCCAGCTGGGGCTGAGCTGGGCAGAGAAACCATGCCCAGGGCTCCTGGAGGCCAGGCTTTGGCATTTTGCTGAGCTCCAAGTGCTCAGAGCGAGGCAGAGAGGGTCATGCCAGGGGTGAAGGAGCAGCTCAGGGACAGGGAAGCTCCAGGACAGCCCAGGAGTGTTTCCTGGAGATCCTGGCTGAGGTAAAGAGACACTGGTTTGGATAAATGAGAGCTTCAAAGAACACAGCCTGGAGCAAGAGCCCCCTGCCAAGAGCTGGAAAACACAACAGCCATCCCTGAGCTACCAGAATATGGAGAGGGAAAAGGCAGATTTTCCAGAGAACCTGTGGCTGCCCCATCCCTGGAAGTGTCCAAGGCCAGGTTGGAGCAACCTGGGCTAGTGGAAGGTGTCCCTGCCCATGGCAGGGGGCTGGAATGATGGTCTTTAAGGTCCCTTTCAACCCAAACCAGTCTGGGATTTTATGAAACCCAAACAGTATCCAGGGAGCACGTGGTGCCCAGAGGAAAGCCAGGACATGCCTGGGGCAGCAGCAGGAAAAGCTGGTATTTCTCAGGCTGCTTTTTCTGTCTGTGCCAGGCTGGTGCAACCAGCAGGGCCCTGGTGCGTGGGCACAGCCCTGATTGGCATCTGGGAGGGGCTGGAGATTGTGATCATTCCTTTTTTTACTCCTTGTCGATGGGATCATCTCTGCTTCCCAAGAGTGAACTATCTGAAACATCTGCAGAGCTGGGGGTTGGACTGGCACAGCTTCCAGGTGGAGAAGGAAGGGCAGGAGGCAAGAGGAGCCCTGGAGCCCTGAATACTTTCTACCCCAGTTCCAAGCCTGGGGGGGACCATTCCCTTTGGCCCTGAACAGCCCTGGGGGGATCATTCCCCTTTGGCCTTCAACAGTCCTGCTGGGATCATTAGATCATTCCCTCTGACCTGAACAGCCCTGGGGGGATCATTCCCTCTGACCTGAACAGCCCTGGTGGGATTGTTCCCTTTGGCCCTGAACAATCTTTAGGGGATTGTTCCCTTTGGCCCTGAACAGCCTTGGGGGATCATTCCCTTTGTCCCTGGCCTGGTTTTCCCCCAGCCCCACACACCCCCAGCCCTGCTCACTTTGGGCTCTTTTCATGTGAGCTGCAATTAGAGGTTTCTCTGAACTGCCCCCACACAAGTTTTGGGGGGGTTTGGGGAGGCCAAGGACCCCAGCTCTGCTCCAGCTGGGAGCAGGGGGGTTGGGAACATGCTCAGGGTTCAGTGCCACATCCATTATCCACTCCCAAACTCATGATGTGCCTGGAGAAAGGAGGATTTAGGGAAGAGGGAAGGTCCCAGCAGCTCAGGCTGAACCTGCAGTCGCTGTGGCTGGAGCTCTGCCGGGGCTGGATCCTCTGGGATCTTTTCCCATGCCCAGGGGCTGTGGGGAGCTGACATCACAACATCACACAGGCAGGTGAGGCTCTTTTCCAAACAGAAACTTGGAATTCTGTCAGTTTGGAGGTGCTGGCTGCAGGCACCCCTAAGGCTACGTTGACAGCAGCAGATTTCTATCAACAAAGCTCTGGAACCCAGAGGAGGAATAGGAATGAAACTCCTCACTCCTGGCTCCCTGCTCCTGGAGCCACTGGGCATTGGGATGTGCCCAAGCTTCTCTGTGTCCTGGCTGGGGCTGGAGCTCTGTGTTTTCTAAACAAACACTGTGCAGGAGGGGGAGAAGTGCAGCAGAAATGTTCAAACCCACGGGCAGGCTCTGGGCACCACGTTTTTGTTCTGGTTATCATGAGACTGCAGAGCTTTTCCCCTCAGCTCCAAAGGCCTTTTTTCATGGAATCCCAGATAGGTTTGGGTTGGGAGAGACCTTAAACTCATCTCAGTGAGAGAGACACCTCTCACTATCCCAGGTTGCTCCAAGCCCTGTCCAACCTGGCCTTGGACACTTCCAGGGATCCAGGGGCAGCCACAGCTTCTCTGGGCACCCTGTGCCAGGGCCTCCCCACCCTCACAGGGAAGAACATTTTAAAGCATTTTGTTGGCTCTGGAAGAGGAATGTGATGCAGCCAGTGGGCCAGAGCATTAAATAACCTCCCCCCTTTCCCAGATCCTCTCAGCCAGGCCAGGCCCAGCCTGGCTGTCCCAAACTCTGCTGGGCACAAAGGCACTTTCTCACTCTCTTCCTCTTCTCACCTCTCCCTCTCTCTGGGAGAGCCACCAAGTCACCAAGGGATCTCCAAAGTCTCCCTCCTTTCTTCAGAAAGAAGGAAGGCAAAGTGTTGCAGCACGTCCTGTTCCCAGAACCTATTTTATTTAACCAGGCTGGAGGTAAAGGTCAAAGAACAGACATTGTTAAGGGTTGTTAAAGGGCCCATTAAAGTCTCTCCTTTGAAGGAGACAGTCTGCAGTCCCTGCCTTTCCAGGCTGAGCCAGGTGAACCCCAACCCAGAGTGACTCCCTCTCCTCCTCCAACCCTTCCTGCCGCTTTCCCTGCCCATGTTTAACCCAGCTAATTACCTCCCAGCTAATCAAGGAGCACTTCCTCCAGCTGGCACTCAAGCGGCTCTTGGGATGTGTAGGGGATGATTTGAGTTGTTATAAAGTCGGTGATGTAACCACAGGGTTCAATAGAGGGGGAGTTCCTTGGAACAGCTTCAAGCAGCTCTGGGTGTAAAAAATGCTGCCACACCCCCTGTGACACCGATTTTAACCTTCCCTGGAGACTTTATAAAGGATCAACTTCAGCAGAACGTGGAACTGAGGAGGTTTGGCATTTTCTGGGCCACACTGGCCTGACACACCTTCTGTGGACTTTGCTCCACAGGCTCACGTGGGGTTTTCAGCCAGACAGGAGTTTCCAAACCAGCCTGGGCTGTCACTGCCCAGTTCCTGTAAAGCCAGAGGAATTTGATGCCCAAAGCCTGTCACGAGCTCTCCCCAAGCAGCACTTTTGCCTTCACACGTCCCCCCCTGCCCCAACCTTTGGAACTGAATTTAGAATTCCTCTTTCTGGATTCTCCCAAGAAACACAACAGTAATGAGCTGCTCCCCAAAGCCCCACACCTGGGCCAGAACCACCTTGAAAACAATAATAACTCGTGGCAAACCCACAAGATTCCTGATGTTCTTCTCAATGGCTGGATTGTTCCCAGCTCAATCTGCTGCCCTTTTACTCCAGGACTGGGAGTTCTGCAATTACAGAGGGAGAATTTATTTCCAGGGGGAGGGTTTTCAGGAGCAGATGCACCTGGGTGGGGTATTTTAGCAACACTGTGGGGCAGCAGCTCCTGCCACCCCATAAACAGAGAGAGAAAGAGCTGCAAACCACCGGGGCTGGGCAGGAGCTGCACATCTGCACCTCCCCCGGGGCCCCACGGGAGATAAAAGGCTGCACTTAGTGGGAAAAAACATTCCAGGGCCAAGCTGGGCAGGTAAACAAAGGGAAGGGACTTGATTTCTTTGCCCCCCTGCTCTAGGAAAGGGGATTCCCTCCTTTCAGACAGCCTGGAAGAAGCAGGATCCTGGACTAACCAGGGAGATGGACCACCTGGCCAGGGGGCAGAGCCAGGATTGTGCTGCCTCAGGAAGATCAGGACTTGGAGTGAGGGCTGTGGAAAAGGCTGGAGGCTCGAGAATCATCTTCCACTCCCCTCATTGTTGAGGTTTTCTTTGAAAAAACAACCCCCACGTTGCAATCAGGCACCAAATCACCCAAAGAGGGTCTGTTGTCTTTCCTTGGGAACATCCAGAGAGAGGAATTCTAAAGGGGTGAAGGCAAAAGTCCTGCTCTGCTTTAGGCAGCAGATTCCTCTCAGTTTTATAGGAATGGGCAGTGACAGCCCAGGCTGGTTTGGAAGCTCCTGTGTGGCTGAAAACCCCAGGTGAGCCTGTGGAGCCCAGTTTGGGTAGGGAGAGGAGCTGGAATTAATCTCCCTTGGAGCCCTTTGAAGTGGTGTTTGCTCTGCTGCACCCACCTGCCTGCTCAGCAGCTGCTCCTTGCCACGTTTTCTCTCCGTTTCCGAGTGGAAGCAGGGCTGGGGTGGGATGAGCATGGGGCAGATCTTCTCATGGATGCTGTTCCAGTCATCCCTCTGGTGAGAGGCATCACTGCCAAAGGGGGCACAGCCAGAGTTTTATCCATCTTGGAGGTGGTGTGAGGGAATATTAATCCCTGCTGGGCCTTTGGGACTTTCCCCACAGGAATCCTCCCCACCCTCAGCCCTTGGGCTGCTCACAGGGCACATGGTATTCCCAGATGGAAGCACAGCTCTGTCCTGCCAAGCCCCCCTGGTGCTGTGTCTTAAAATCACTCCCTGAACTCCTGGTACAGTCAAATCCCTGGATTCCAACCCTGTAGACACAAAAACCCCCCAGCCAACCCAACTCAGGTTGGGAGCAGGGAATGCTCAGTTCCTGTGGGATTGCTCCAAGGGCTATGTGGGGGATGTTTGGGACACCCCAGAGCTCCTGGATTTGTTCCCTGTCTGATGCTGGGATTGAGCAGGTTTGTTCCAGGTGAGCAGGACCACTCCAGCTCCTGCTGCTTCCCTGCTCAGCTCCATCCAGGTCCCTCTCCAGGCTCTCTGGTTCCATCCCAGTCTGGTCCTTGCCTCCTGAGCTCTGTCCCAGTCTCATCCCTGCCATCCTGGCTCCATCCCTGTGTTCCAGGCCTTGTCTTGGGACTGTCCCTGTGTCCTGAGCCTCATCCCAGGGACAATCCCTGCCTTTTGCCCACGTCCCAGACACATCCCAGGCTTTGTCCCTGGCTCTCAGTCCTTGTCCTGAGCCTGTTCCTGCCTCCCCAGTTTCATCCTGGGCCTTCTCCCTGTGGCCTAAGCCTCATCCTGGGCTGGTCTCTGCCTCCTGCCCTGTCTCTGCATCCCAGATCCTGTCCCAGGCTTTGTCCCTGGCTCTCAGCCCTTGCTCTGGGCCTGTTTCTGTATCCCAGACCCCATCCTGAGCCTTCTCCCTCTGCCCTGAGCCTTGTCCTGGGCCTGTTCCTGCTTCCAGCCCCTCATCCTGGCTTGTGTCTTGAGCCTTGCTGTGGGACTATCCCTGTCCTGTGCCCTGTCCCAGGCTTGATCCTGCCTCCTGTGTTTCATCCTGGGCCTTCTCCATGTGTCCTGAGCCTTATCCTGGGCTTTCTCCCCATGTCCTGAGCCTTCTCCTGGACCTGTTCCTGCTTCCTGTGTTTCATCCTGGGCTTTTTCCCCGTGTCCTGAGCCTTATCCCAGGCTTTCCCCTCATGTCCAGAGCCTTCTCCTGGGCCTTTTCTGTGTGACCTGAGCCTTGTCCTGGGGCTGGTCCCTGACTCCTGCTTTATCCCAGGCCTGTTCCTGCCTCCTGGGCTTTGTCCCCACTCCAGCACCTCATCCTGGGACTAGTCCTGGGCTCTTGCCCTGTGCTGTCCTTCCCCCTGGGCCTCATGCTGGGCCTTCTCCTGGTGTCCTGGGCCCCATCCTGAGGCCAATCCCTGCCGCCTCATCCTGCCTCCTGGTTGTCCTGAGCCTTCTCCCAGGCTCTCTCCTTGTATCCTGAGCCTTCCCCCAGGCTCTCTCCCAGTATCCTGAGCCTTCTCCCAGGCTCTCTCCCAGTGTCCTGAGCCTTCCCCCAGGCTCTCTCCCAGTATCCTGAGCCTTCTCCCAGGCTCTCTCACAGTATCCTGAGCCTTCCCCCAGGCTCTCTCCCAGTATCCTGAGCCTTCTCCCAGGCTCTCTCCCTGCATCCTGAGCCTTCTCCCAGGCTCTCTCCCTGCATCCTGAGCCTTCCCCCAGGCTCTCTCCCTGCATCCTGAGCCTTCTCCCAGGCTCTCTCACAGTATCCTGAGCCTTCACCCAGGCTCTCTCCCTGCATCCTGAGCCTTCTCCCAGGCTCTCTCCCTGCATCCTGAGCCTCGTCCTGTGCCTGTTCCTGCCTCTTGTGCTTATCCTGGGCCTTCTCTGCGCATCCCGAGCCCCGTCCTGGGGCCGGTCCCAGGCCCATCGCTGCCTCCTGGCCCTTCTCCCTGTCTCCCTCCCGTGTCCCACCGCTGCCTCCCGCCCTGTCCCTGTCCCTGTCCCCGGGCGCGGCGGTCCCTCACCAGTAGTGGACGAGGCGGCAGCGCGGGCAGGGCCGCGGGGCCGGGCGGCTCCCGCACAGTTCGCA
>VYXB01008541.1:50834-64350 GCA_013397135.1 Pachyramphus minor
GTCAGTTGTCCCCCGGGGTTTGGGATCAGGGGCTGAGGGGTATTGGTTGTAGCCCCGCGGAGGGGTTAGGGGGGGTCAGCTGTGCTGCCTGGTTTGGGGCCGGGGGCTGAGGGGGGTCATTTATACCCCGAGGACCAGCCCGGGGATTTAGGGGTCAATTGTACCCGCGGCACCAGGGGCTGAGGGGAGTCGGTTGTACCCCCGTGAGGGGCTCGGGGGGTCAGTTGTACCCCGTTCCCCTTCTCTCACTCCCCTCTCTGCCCCCAGGCCGAGCCCCCGGTGCCGGCGGACGCGGTGCTGCGCTGGCTGCGGGCGGAGGGCGCGGACCCCGCGGCCCCGGCCCAGGAGCAGCTGGGCTTGGCCTGGAGGCTGCTCCGGAGAGCGGAGACGCGGCTGGGAGAGCTGGAACGGCGGCGGGAGCAGGACATGAGAGACGTAAGGGGCCCTGCTGGAGCTGTCCTGGGATGGGAGCGGGCTGGGGAAAGGGCTGGAGCACCAGGGATGAGGGAGCTGGGAGGGGCTCATCCTGGAGAAAAGGAGGCTCAGGGGGGGGACCTTTCACTCTCTGCAACTCCCTGACAGGAGGAGGGGAGCCGGGGGTGGGTTCTGCTCCCAGGGAACAAGGGACAGGAGGAGAGGAAATGGCCTTGAATTGTCCTGAGGGATGTTCAAATGGGGCGAGAAAATTCCTTCATGGAATGTCAAGTTGGATGAGAAAATTCCTTCATGGAAAGGGCGGTCAGGCACTGTCTGCCCAAGGCAGTGGTGGAGTCCCCATCCCTGCAAGTGTTCAGTGTGTGTGTGGTCACCAGCTGGTCNTCCTCTGATCCCCCCCCGGGTTTAACCCACCCATTCCCACACCCCCTCTGTGCAGCAGCGTGTCCAGGGGTGTCACAGCCACCCTGCTGCCCCGGGAAACTCGGGTCATCCTCACTGCATCCCCATTCCTCATGTGGGGGCATCAAAAAGCAGGTGGTGAACCCAGCATCTCCCACAGAGCCGTCCTCAGNAGGTTGGGCACAGGTTGAACTCCATGATTTTGGAGTTCTTTTCCAACCTGAGTGATCCTCTGATCCCCCCCCGGGTTTAACCCACCCATTCCCACACCCCCTCTGTGCAGCAGCGTGTCCAGGGGTGTCACAGCCACCCTGCTGCCCCGGGAAACTCGGGTCATCCTCACTGCATCCCCATTCCTCATGTGGGGGCATCAAAAAGCAGGTGGTGAACCCAGCATCTCCCACAGAGCCGTCCTCAGAGCCACCCCACACCCCAACACCCCCATTCCTCACCCCCTCCCACCCTCCAGCCTCCCCAGTCAAGGTGTTCCCATCCCCGGCTGTTCCGAAGGTGGAGTGTCCTACAAATGTTTAAGCTTATCCTTTAAATATGAGGGTGGTAGAGCTCTTTGTGCCCCCTGTGGAGGCTCTGGCAGCCACAGGGATAAGGGTGTTTTCCCTATTCCAGGTGGAAAGGGCTGTTTTTCCCTATTCCAGGTGGAAAGCTACGTGGGCCACGTCCGTGCCCTGACGGAGGAGCGGGACGCCATCGCCTCAGAGTACGAGAAGGAGAATGAACAGCTCAGGTTGGAGCTGGCACGGCTGCAACTGCTCCAGGGTAATGATCCCTCCTCACCACGGGCCCAGGGAATGCCCTGGCAGGTGTTAAACCTTCCTGGAGAGCAGAGCAGCCTTTCTTGGGAATTCTCAGGGAGCTCTCATGGAGTTCTTATGGAGCTTTCAGGGAGTCCTCAGGGACCTCTCAGTGGTTTGCTCCTTGGGAGGTTGCTGAAAGAGCTGCTAGAGCTGATTTTTAATTGATTTAGAGCTTCTTGCCTGCTTTCACTGCCTTTATTCAGGGAATTTGGCACTTTCTCCATGTGGCTCTGTTGTTGCCACTTCTAGAGGCTGTTTGAAGGCCAGAACTGCTGGTGCTGTTTGGTTTCCAACACTAATTTATCTGTCATTGACTCCCCACTCCCACCCAGGCAGTGAATTTGCCTTTGGCTTTGGTTTACACAAACTCCCCAGTGTTTAGAGCAATTGTGAGGGACACTTGTCCTGGGGATTCTCAGCTTGTGTGTGTTTATTGTCACAGAATCCCAGGGTGGTTTGGCTTGGAAGGGACCTTAAAGCCCATCCAGTGCCACTCCCTGCCAGGGCAGGGACACCTTCCACTACCCCAGGTTGCTCCAAGCCCCTCAGAGCTCCCCCATTTTAGGTGCAGTAATTTTGTTTAAAGGAATTATTTATTTTGCTTCAAATAATTTATTTTCAAACTCTTCCAGTCACTTTCAGTAATGGCAAATGTGTTTTTTCTGGGTTTCAGTCTTGATTTTCTTCAGTCTTTTGTTGTGCTTCGAGAGCCTTTGTTACATCAGCTCCTTTTGTGGGGTGTATTGTCCTGGCCCCGAGGTAAAATTGGGGGTGATGACACAGCTTCTTTGTGATAGAGGCTTTGTTTGGGGCAGCAGATTCAGGAGTTTTGGGCAAACTGATCCTGGTTTTCAGCACCTTTTGGGTTTTCAAGGAGCACATCTGATGGAGGGACTTTCCAAAGACGGGTTTGCCTAAAATTCTGGTTCCTCTGGGCACCTCAAGCGGGGGTTTGTGGTGAAAATGCTGGTTCCAAGGGGTTGAAATGAATTAATCAGGAGTTTTTGGGAGCATCACTGTGGCAGGAAACAATATTCCTGGTTCTTCTCTCACTTCCCACGAGGTGGCAGGAGAAGGACAGGTCTTCCCCAAAGCTGGAATGCAGTGATTCCCTCCTGGTCTTGGACTTTTTCCATTTCTGAGGGATTCTTGTGGCTGTTGAACAATGATTAAGGCTGGAATGGAAGCTGAGATCCATATCCATGGATCTGGAGCTGGATTTTAATTGTGGTCGTGCTGTTCCCAGGGGGTTTTGTGGATTCAATGCCATAGGGTTTTCTGGAGGGATTTTGGGATATTGCTGGCAGAGTGTGGGTTTTAAGGCTTGCCAGAACCTCAGTGCTGGCATTGGTGATGTGTGGGGATAATTTAGGGATCTGGGGAGTGGAGAAGGCCCTGCTCCCCCAGGTTGTTCCCTGCAGGGAGAGGGGGCAGCCCTGAGGTGTTCTGGGGTGTTTGTGGAGTGTTTTATTGAGTCTTTTATTGAGCTTTAGACTGAGGTGCTTTGCAGGTTTGTTCAGCTGGAGAAGAGGAGACTGAGGGGAGACTCCTCGGGGTCTGCAGCTCCTCCTGAGGGGCAGCTCCAATCTCTGCTCTCTGTGAGCTGGGACTGGACCCAGGGAATGGCTGGAGCTGTGCCAGGGAGGTTTAGGATGGATATTAGGAAAAGGTTCTTCCCCCAGAGGGTGGTTGGCACTGCCCAGGCTCCCCAGGGCAGTGGGCACAGCCCCAAGGCTGCCAGAGCTGCAGGAGGGTTTGGACAATGCTCTCAGGGACAGGGGGGGATTGTTGGGGTTGTCCAGGATTTGGACTGGATGATCCTTGTGGGTCCCTTCCAGGTCAGGATATTCTCTGATTCCATGATTCTAGATCAGCCTCTTCACAAAAAAATCCCACTGGCCACCTCTGGCATGGAGCAGATGGATGTGTTTGTGCTGTGCCACATTCCCAAAGGATTCTCTTGGGCTGCTCTGGGGCTCTAACGTGGCTCTGCTGCTGAGTCCTATCTGTATCCCTGTGTCCATTTCTTGAGCCTCTGCTTTTCATCAGAGATCACAGAATCATGGAATTGTTAAGGCTGGAAAAGCCCTCTGAGATCATCAAGTCCAACCATTCCCCCAGCACTACCAAGGTCACCCCTAAACTCTGTCCCCAAGTGCCACATCCACAGGTTTTCTGAACACTTCCAGGGATGGGGACTCCACCACTGTCCCAGACAGCCTGTGCCAGTGCCTGACCACCCTTTCTGTGAAGGAATTTTCCCAAATATCCAACCTGACCCTCCCCTGGCACAGCTGGAGGTCATTTCCTCTCCTTCTGTCCCTTGTTCCTGGGAGCAGAGCCCGACCCCCGCCAGCTCCCCCCTCCTGTCAGGGAGTTGCAGAGCCAGAAGGTCCCCCCTGAGCCTCCTTTTCTCCAGGCTGAGCCCCCTCAGCTGCTCCTCCTCACACTTGTGCTCCAGGTCTTGCTCCCCCTCTTGTTTTTGGGAATAGCTGGGTGTCTGCAGCAGGGACAGGATGATCCTGCAGATCAGGATGGACAAAGGTCTTGTGGAAAGGCAGAGCCAGCTCTGCTGGGACTGTTGAAAATGGGGGTGAGGCAAGAAGAGAGGGAGTGGTTGGGAGCTTTTGGGGGAATTGGAAGGAGAACCTGAAAGGGCATTTGGGAACAGTGGCTGGTTCAAGACTGTGGTACAAAGGAGGGGCCTGAGCTGGGAATGGTGTGAGGGGCAGGATCTGTCCTGATCCACCTTGTCCTGACAGCTGGAGCTGGGAGGTGGGAAGGGAGGGGCAAAGACTCAGGTAAAGGCTGGAGACCTTGAGCTGGGATCACTTGGAGCAACTTGATTTGTTGTTTCATAGAGTGGAATCACAGACTGGATTGGGTTTGGAGGGACTTTAAAGCCCATCCAGTGCCACCCCCTGCCATGGGCAGGGACACCTTCCACCAGCCCAGGTTGCTCCAACCCCCATCCAACCTGGCCTTGGACACTTCCAGGGATCCAGGGGCAGCCACAGCTTCTCTGGGCACCCTGTGCCAGGGCCTCCCCACCCTCTCAGGGAGTCATTCCTTCCCAATATCCCATCTAAATTTCCCCTCTTTAAATTTAAAACCACTCCCCCTTGTCCTGTCCCTCCATCCCTTGTCCCTCCCCAGCTCTCCTGGAGCCCCTTTAGGCTCTGAGGATCATTAATGCCCATCACTGACTCCGAGTAGTTTCTGATGACACAATTAAATCCCTGCTCACAGCTTTACTCTGTGCCTGGCCCAGGTTCCTGCTGGAGCAGCCAGGGCTGGTTTCTGCTGGGCCATGGAGCTGAGCTTCACCTCGTGTGGATCCTCTGCCCACAGTGACATTTTTCCTCCCCTCCGGGCGGTTCCTGATCCGATGGCTCTCGTTGGACACTCCAGGGTGTTGTTGGAGGGCAGGTCAATGGCACATGTGCTGTGGTGCCACCAGCCTTCCTGAAAAACAACTGGAATGGGCAGTGAAGCACCACACTGGGGGGAGCTGCCTCCATTTGTTTCAAAAGTGGAATAAAAAGAATAAATAGTCGTGGTCTGAGCTTGTTTGTTGTAACAGCTGGAACAGCTGGACTGGTAAAACACACCCAGCAGGGACAGGTCTGTGCTGGGGTGAGGACACCACTGAGCTGCTGCTTCTGAGAGTCTTCCTGGGGTAGGAAAATACAAACAGAAATATAAAACTTGCTCCCAAACAAGCGAGGGCAGGAGGTGCTGGTGGGAACGCAGCAGGGCTCTGGTGGAACAGTGCCTGGGGGAGCTGCTGGCTCTTCCCAGACCTGCTGGATGGGGCAGGGAAGGGGTCTGTGAGAAACCAGGGGCTTTGACAAGCAGGTGACCTGTGCTGGGTGTTACAGACCCTTCTCATCCTCACGAATCCTTTTCCCTCCTCAGCTGGTGGAAAATGTCTGGGATCTGAGGCTGTAGCACTAAACTTTGCAGGGTGTGAGGGAAGCACTGGCAGGGCAAGGTGGCAGTGGCATAGGGGGTCCCTTTCCTGGCCATAAATCAGAGCAGTTTTTCCTTCATTTTAGCTGGGATTTGGCAAAACTCTGGGAGCAAACTTCAAGGCAGGTTGGGGTCAGTTTACTGTGATCCCTGGGCTCTTCCTGGGGCACATGGAGCAAGTCCAGCTGTTTTGATGCTGCCAAAAGCCCTGTTTGCTGTGCTGCAGCTGCTGGTGGGCCCTGTTTGACCCCCTATTGACTGAGCTGTGCTCTGTGACCCCAGGGAACCGCAGGGTGTTTTCCATCCACAGGACTGGAACAGCAGAGTGGAAACATTGGATTGATTGGAGCCTCGGGATGTGGTTAAATCAGTGCAGGGAAGGGAGGACCAGGCTTGTCCAGAGCTCTGTGTGTCCTGGGTGAGAGGAATATTTGCTCTGCTGGACATCAGTTGTCCAACTCCAGCTCCCTGAGTGAAAAAGTGGGAATATCCCTCCTTCTTCCTTACAACTCCCTGCAGTCCCATCCTGCAGCACTCAGAAACCTTTATAACCTGGTTTGGGCCAGAAATTTGCTTTTGTTTTAATACGAATTGCACAGGGTGGGTTGGAAAAGCCCTTCCCTGGCTCTGGAAGCTGCTGGATGTGATGCAGGAGTTACTGCCCTGACTGCTCCAAAGGTTCCTTTTCTCCTGGCAGGTAAATTCCAGCCACAAAAACAAAGGAATCTTTTTAGCACCTCTTTGTTTCACAAGCACAGCAATGCCTGGCCATAAACTGACTTCTGCAAGTGGTGTTGTCACGAATCTGCTGTTGAATCTGGAAGTTTTTCCCAGTACAGAGCGTTCCTGGCTATAATTTTGGGATCAATGGTGAAGGATTGGCACTTTAGTTCTTAAAGGTATTTAGATCTGCCTCTCTCTTTGGGGAAATAGTGATGCTCTCTAGGAGTGATCTGGTGTTTTGTGTCTCTTGCTGAAGCAAATGTTCTCTCCAAGAGATGTTGGGGATCTGAAGGTTGGAATTGATAATCTTGGAGGTCTTTTCCTTAGTCATTCCATGGTTCCCTCATGTTTGGCCTGTTTAGTTTCCACCAAGCTGCACTCGGGGTTAACAGGGTGAGGATAAACCAGGTTGGGAGGAGAAGAGGGTTGTAGAAACTCCTCCATGGAAAACCAGACAGGAGAACTCCAACTGGGTGCAGCAGATCCTATGGCTTGGCAGGCAGGGAAGGGGATGAATGAGCAGAAACCTTGGGGGAGAGGGAATAGGGCTGAGAAAACAGGTAAGAACAGGGAGTGGGGAGCAGGAGGGGAGACTTGAGGAGCTGTTGGGCTCCAGGAGAGACGGGAGCTGTGGCACTGGGGAATTAGAGGATCTGGGAAAGAGATCTGCAGGAAATCATGCCCTGTTTGCTCCTCTGCTCACCCCAAGCTTTGCCTTGCCTTGCAGAAGCCCAGCTGAAGGAGGTGGAGGAGATGCTGGAGCAGGAAGGGCTGTCCCAGATCGCTCACAGCGCTGCCAGCGAACAGGTCGCCTATTTACTGGTGGAGAGGACGGCGCTGCTGGGGAAACTCGGACTGCTCCACAGCACCACAGAGGGGATCCAGGTACCTCCTGCTCAGCTGCTCAGGCTGGGAAAGGAATGTCTTTGGGGTATTTCTGCAGTTACAACTATTTCTCCTGTATCTGAGGCCTCAGTGGAGTCTCAGTGGTGAAGTACCTGAAGGAGCTACGGGGGAGGTGGAGAGAGACTATTTACAGGAGCAGACAGTGCCAGGACAAGGGGAATGGCTTCAAAGTGCCAGAGAGTAGGGTTGGATGGGATACTGGGAAGAAATCCATCCCTGGGAGGGTGGGGAGGCCCTGGCACAGGGTGCCCAGAGAAGCTGTGGCTCCCCCATCCCTGGAAGTGCCCAAGGCCAGGTTGGAGCAACCTGGGCTGGTGGAAGGTGTCCCTGCCCAGGGCAAGGGGTGGAACTGGAGGGGCTTTAAGATCTCTTCCAACCCAAACCAGTCTGGAATTCTTTGAGTTTAAATCAGTCTCTTTCTTAGCTTCCACCCTTGGATATTTGCATTTGATTTGCTCCCAGGTCTGCACAGCTCTCAGGGACAGGGTGGGATGGGTGAGGTGTCTGTGCAGGGCCAGGAGTTGGACTGGATGATACTTGGGGGTCCCTTCTATGATTTTAAGGCCACCAATTCCCACCTACTCCTGAATGTGGCTATTTCATGGAGCATTCTGGAATTCTGTGCACTGCTGTTTGTCTCTGAGTGACTGAGCAGTGAGGAAGGAGCTGGAGCCAGGGGAAAGCAGGGAGGGGGCAAGACCTCAAAGAGGGGTCAGGGCTTGGCCTTCCCCTGCTTTTTGTGCCTTTCAATTTCTTCCTGCTGTAGGAATGGAATCACACAACAGTTTGGGTTGGGAGGAGACAGGGACACCCTCCACTGGACCTGGCCTTGAACACTCCCAGGGAATTTTTATAAACTTAATGCTCCTTGTTTTCAACCAAACACAAATTCTCCCCAGCTCTTACTCTGGGCACCGTTTCTGTGGTTCTAAACCAGGTGAAGGACACTTTGGGAGTTCTGTTTTCCCGGAAAACAGTCTCCCTGAAACTGCTAATTCCCGCCAGATGATGTCATTGCTGTCCACCCCTGTGAACCAGAAACTGTGGATTAAGCACCCCATTGTTCAGGGGAGCATCACTCTTGTTTCACAGAATCATTAGAGTCCCAACAGTGTTACAGGTTAATGGGTTAATTGCTGCTCTTACTCTGTTTGTGGGAATGTGTGGCCTGGCTTGTTCCCAGCTGACCTGTCCCACTCTTGGGATGAAGGGCCACCCCTGTCCTGCCTGGTACAGGGATGAATTCAGCTTTTAGCCCGACTGCCCAAGCAGAACTGATTGTTTTGATGTGTCCCCACTAAGGCAGGAAGGGGGGTCCAAACCTGCAGTTTGTGTGCTCAGCTCTGACAGATCCATGGGGAAATCTTCTGGGGTCGTGGTGTGGGGGAGCTCAGGAACAGCTCTAGGAGTGCAAAATATCAGTGACACCGACCTGCTGAGCCTCTTGAACCCTCAGTGCTGGGCCTAGAGGGGCTCCAGGAGAGCTGGAGAGGGACTGGGGACCAGGGATGGAGGGACAGGACAAGGGAGAATGACTTCACATTGGAAAAGGGGAGATTTGGGTGGGATATTGGGAAGGAATTCTTGGCTGTGGGGATGGGGAGGCCCTGGCACAGGTTGCCCAGAGAAGCTGTGGCTGCTCTTGAATCCCTGGAAGTGTCCAAGGCCAGGTTGGACAGGGCTTGGAGCAACCTGGGCTGGTGGAAGGTGTCCCTGCCCATGGCAGGGGGTGGCACTGGATGGGCTTTAAGGTCCCTCCCATCCCAAACCATTCCATGATCCTAAGTCTCCCGGTGTTGTTCTGCTAAAGGGAGTCAATCACAGGCTGTGCCAACACTCTCTGGGCAAACTGAGCCCTCTGGCTCTGACAGGCAGATCCAGGATATCAGAGGTTTTAAAAAAAAGCAGTGAACCCACAGAGCTCCCAGTACTCACTGGGACAACTAGGGGATTTCCCCAAGGATTTGGAATAATGATTGAAACATTCCCTTCAAATACAAGGCACGACGACAACGCGCCTCTAGTCAAGACATGTTGAAGCTGAAAATCCCCCTCAGTGGTGCCAAGGGGCACATGGCAGGGCCAAGGGACATGTGGCAGGGCCAAGGGACACGTGGCAGGGCCAAGGGACATGTGGTCATGCTCTGGCTGGTGCTGCTGTGCATTAAAATCTCCTGTGCAAGGCTGGCTCTGGTCACACTCAGCAGGCATTGGGAGCTGGACTCCCCCAGCTGCTTCCTAAGGGACAGTGAGGAAGGAAACACACGTTTTCTTGCTGGTGGCACAGCTCATAGTTGTGATTTCATCGACTCAGAAGATTGGAAAAGCCCTCTGAAATCATCAAATCCAGCCATTCCCCCAGCACTGCCACGTTCACCACTGAACTGTGTCCCCAAGTGCCACATCCACACGTTTGTTGAGCACTTCCAGGGATGGTGAGCACCAGTGCCCAGGACAGACTGTGCC
This sequence comes from Pachyramphus minor, assembly GCA_013397135.1. Classification (NCBI taxonomy): domain Eukaryota; kingdom Metazoa; phylum Chordata; class Aves; order Passeriformes; family Tyrannidae; genus Pachyramphus; species Pachyramphus minor. The sequence continues at coordinate 60,554 of VYXB01008541.1, forward strand.
AATGCCTGACCACCCTTTCCATGAAGGAATTTTCCCTGATATCCAGTCAAAACCTCCCCTGGCAAAACTTGAGGCTGTTTCCTGTCACCCTGTCCCTCATTCCCTGGGAGCAGAGCACGACCCCCCCCTGCTCCCCCCTCCTGTCAGGGAGTTGGAGAGAGTGAGAAGGACCCCCCTGACCCTCCTTTTCTCCAGGCTGAGCCCCCCCAGCTCCTCCTCCTCAGACTTGTGGTCCCTCCCTATTTCAGGTCTCTTCCTGCTCACACTAGGAGGGTTTTTATTCATTTTAGAATGGAAACCCATGGCCTGAACAGTTCCAGAGCCTCATCCTCAGGCTGTGCAGCCCCAGCAGCCTATGGAGGAGTGAATCCCCTCTGCTGGGAGCCAGGGAACACTCAGAGCTTTGGATCAGGGCTGCCTTGTGGGCATCACCTGCCTTTGGTGTGTCCCAGAAATGGCACTGGAGATGGGACCAGTGTCACAGAAGGTGACAAACAGCTCTGCCTTGGTCCCATCTCCACAGGGTTTTCTCATTTCCAATGGAACATTAACCCCTGTGCTTCAGTTCTGCAGGGAACAGCTGGAGAGGGAACCTGCAGGAGCTGTGGGAGATCTGGGTGAGGCTCCCCAGAGGCTGATGGTGGCCCAGGAAGAGCTCCAGGGGATGACAGAGGGGTTGGATGCACCCAACAAGGAGCAGAGTGGAGCAGGTAAAGCCACTCCTAATTCCTGGTTGTCACCAGCCCAACCCACTCAGGGTAAGGTCACCTCCCCACCTCTGGGGGAGTGGGAACAAGCCTCTCCTATGTCCTCTCTGCTTGGAATGTGGGAAAATCAGGTGTTAGCCTGCTCCTTAGGAGATGGGAATGCAATTATTAACAGATCCATTAATTCTGAGTCTGGGGTTCTGTGATCCGTGGGAACTGGATCTGCACGGAATTCCTCTCCCTGGCTGCTCCACAGGGAGAAATTCCTGCCCTAGGAGGGGATGGAGAGGGAGTGAGGACTTGGTACAGGACCAGAGCAGCTGAAATACCACGTGCAAAGGTTTTGCTGGACCCCTCATGCCGGGCTTCTCCACATGCACTTTGGGATGTTTTCTCTTTGGGAGCCCTTGGCAAGAGCAGCAGTGATGAAGTGACTGCTTAGGTTGTGTCCCTTCACCTCCTTCCTGAAACAACTGTTGCTGACCAGCCCTGAAGAGTTATTTCTTTTTAGTGTTTTCTATAAATACTGAAATATCTCTATATCCTAAAATACTGTGGAAAGGAACAGTTTTCTGGAGGGAGACGTGGTGGAGCTGCTCTTGGTGTGCTCCAGGTGCTTTGCTGGACACAGAGGTCTGGCTGCTTTTTTGGTGGGGGGTGTTCCTTGTGTTGTCCCTGTCACCTGAAAGGTGAGACTTAAGATTTTTGCTCGTTTTCTCTATCTTTGGGTGGAGTTTGAGTGGCTCTAGTCATAAAAACCTCTTTTATTTCTGATGGATGTACCCAACAGGAGGGGACTTGGCACCTGAGGCGGGGCTTGGATGTGGTTTCAGCAGCAGAACATCCTGATTCTCCCTTATCAGACGTGGTCTCAATTGCTGCAATGTTCTCCCTTTCTGCTGGGATTAGACTGGAGGAGGCCACGTGGTCTCCACCTTCTTCCACCCTCCCTTCTGTTCCTCTGAGCAGAAACCAGTTATCCCTGTGGTTTATGGTTGTCCTGGGGAGCATCTTGACCTCTGGCCATCCAGGGAGTTGCAGCTGCTTTTTTACCTTAAATTCTGAATCCCCTCTAGGTTTAGCTTTATCCATCATCCCACAGTCCCCAAACCTGTGATGCAGAATTCCAGTGGAGAGCAGCAAACTGGGGAGGGGGAGGTGACACATCCCAGCGCCACGTGAGACCAGGAGACTCCAGGGTCGGTTTAGGAGAGAGTGGCAGGTCCTGGTGCTGCGTGTGAAGACCTGGACCTCACCCCAGGAGCTTCCAGGACCTGGCAGCTCCTCCCCAGCTTCCAACCCCATCACCCAGAGCCCTTTAATGCCAGGCAGGGCTGTGCTGGGTGTGTGGATTGATCCACGTGTCCCCAGGGATGGGGTGAGCCTGCAGTGGCAGCTCCAGCGCACGGAGCAGCTCCAGCCTGGGACCCTCATGGATCATTCCCAGCACATTCCCTGAGCTTTATGATCTCCTGGAGTGTCAGATGAATACAAGGCCTTGCAAGCTGTGAGTAAGGGTTTAGTGCTTTATGTTTGTGGGGTTTTGTTGTGCTGGGTGTGCAAAATGAGTGTGACATCTCAGGGGTGTCCCCGGGGCTCTATCTCTGCTTCTCCTCCTGGCAAATGCAGAGCCAACTGCTCTATAAATAAACTTATTTGCTAATAAAAACCCTCAGAGAAATCACTGATCTTTACTAGAATAAATTTATTTGCTAATAAAAACCCTCAGAGAAATCACTGATCTTCACTAAAACCCCCTTGAACAGGGTGTTTTGGTAACTTGTTTGCGTTGGAGGGAAGAGATGGGGTTGTTTGGGGCCAGTTTGAGCCCAGTTAGTGGGTTTTTGGGTGTGAGGGGTTTGGAATTGTGTTTAATTAAGGGTGTAAAGGATGTTGCAGGGTTTGGGGTTCAGAAACAGAACTGGGCTGCCTTTATTGTCCTTGTAGGATCAGCCCTGAGAGCAGCTGGAGGGGAAGGAATGGGAAAAGAGGGACAATTTAGGATGTTTGTAAGTGGAGAACAGCCAGGATTTTATCATCAAGGTTCTTCAGTACAATACTCCAGTGGCTTTTCAGTAAATATTCACCTTGGTGGAAATTGGGAGTTGGAACAAGGAGATTGTCAAGATCCTCTTCCAATCCAACCCATTCTGTGATTCTGTGAAGAGGTTCTTTGTTTTTCCTTTCCTTTCCATTTGTTTTTATTTTTCCAAACTGGGACCAAACCAGGAGAGATGTTTTGACTTTTGCCTGAATAAAAATCAATCTGAAGCTGAAATTTCCCCCTGAAGCTGAAAAGGGAAAAACTTTCCCCTTTTTTGGGAAGAAAACTGTCTTCTCCCTGGTTTTTGGGACATGACTCTGTCCATGTGCTCCTCATCCCAACGCCTTTCCCTGTTTTTTGCACTGGGAATACTGGGAATCTGCATTAATTGGTGTTGTGATTGTACTGGTTTATTGATTCAGCCTTGAAGGGTTGGAAGCCATTCCATAAATGTTAATGCCTGGAAAACATGGATACAATAACTCTGATTGTGTTCCCACTTGGAGCAATGAGGCATTTTATGGTGAAAATAAGGAATTTTGGGGTTGTTTGGGTTTTCCAGAGCTTTCCTGGCTGTTTGTGAATCCCGTGCTAAAGATGGCAGGAGGGATTCTCCGTGATCCAGAGGCAACCTGGAATCCTTGGGATAACTGTGGAGTGTAGGGAACACAGCACTGCTGTTGAACCTGGATGTCCCAGAAGCTGGAGATCAGCTGTGGGAGGGAGAGGATGGTATTCCATGAGGATGGTATTCCATGAGGATGGTATTCCATGAGGATGTTCCCACATGGAGCCTGTGCTCCTGCCCATGGACACCTGTGTGTGGGGGCAGCCTGGGAGCCCTGGTGGAGCTGGGGCAGGGCCAGAGCAGTGACTGGGGTGACACCAGACTGTGACTGTCACTCCTGGGATTCCACAGGGCTCCATCTTGTGCCCTGTGCTCTCCAACATCTCCATCAATGACTTGGACACGGGACTGGAAGGGACACGGAGCAAGTTTGCAGGTGATCCCAAAACTGGGAGGAGCTGCTGAGTCCCTGGAAGGC
>VYXB01008541.1:74663-85468 GCA_013397135.1 Pachyramphus minor
GGACACTGCCCTATAACACCCCCCAGGGACAGTGAGGGGACACTGCCCTATAACACCCCCCAGGGACAGAGGGACACTGCCCTATAACACCCCACAGGGACAGAGGGACACTGCCCTATAACACCCCACAGGGACAGTGAGGACACTGCCCTATAACACCCCCCAGGGACAGGGGGACACTGCCCTATAACACCCCACAGCTCACAGGGACACTGCCCTATAACACCCCCCAGCCCCTGCAGCCCCTGGCCCAGCTCAGACTGGGACACTGAGGACACCACCCCTCATCTGGCCTAGAACCCCGGGGTGGTGCCTGGTGGGTCAGAGACCCCCCTGCAGGGTTTGGCCAGAGGGACCAGAGCAGATAAAATCCACGTGTTTGCCACGTGGCTCTGCTGTCTGGACATGAAAAAACTGATCTTCCACAAGGTGCCAGTGGTAACTCTGTGATGTCTCTCCCTCTTTCTCCTCTTCTTTCTCCCTCTGCTTCTCCTTCTTTGCTCCTTTCTTGATGCTTTATGTGGTTTGGAGCTGGAGGGATTAAATCTTGACTCAAGTGTTGTGGATGGATTGGATCTTGACTTAAGAGTTGTGGATTAATCTGTGCTGAGTTGGTGTTGCAGTGGAACATTTTTCTGGCTTTTTAAACCTTTGCCAAGTGCCCTTATTTTCTCCCCTAAATTAATGAAGGTGCCTCTTGGGGACAAGCCCGTGGCTTATTCTCTTAATGCCATCTCGAGTATTAANTTAATGCCATCTCGAGTATTAAAGAACCCCATATATTAAATATATATATAATAATAATTATAAATATATATTAAATCAGACTCCTGGCTGAGCCTGTGAGCCACAGCTCCAGAGCTGGAATGTCACAGGCCACTGCCACAGCCCTGGGAAGGAGGGTGACTCCTTCCAGGGTTTCCTGATGTCAGGAGAGCACCACAACCTGTGAGAGCTGTGAATTTGCACCAGGAACCTGGGTTGTTTCTCTTCTTTTGTGGAGCAATTCCTTCTCCTTCTCACTTGGCCTTGGGTGGCTCCTTCCCCCTTGGAAGCAGCGGGATGAAAGCTGGGAGCTGATGCCTCTGCACGGCCCCTCCCGCTGCTTCCCTCCAAATGTGGGGCTTATCCTGGAATGGCAGCACAAGGAGCAGTTTAGGAAGAATTCTGCATTTAGTTGTGAAGTCCTGGCTTGGTTTTAACTCGTGGTTTGTCCATGTTCAGATCACCAGTTTAGAAACAGAGTTGCTTGAGGTGCAGAAGAACAAAAGTGAGACGGACAGGAAGGAGCAGGCGGCGTCCGGAGCGCAGGAGATGCAGGAGGTGAGAGCTTCCCCTTGAGAAACCAACTGGTTTGTTTAGGGATGTCTCAGGGAACATCTTAAAGGAGCATCTCAAGTGATCCTCTCCTGGGGATGCTCTTTGTCAGCATCTCCTGGGACTTTGGAGCCCCTCAGCTCATGGAGACAGAGGGACGTTTTTGGAGGAAAGGAGCCAAGGTGCCAAAGGGATCTCCATGAAATGTCATCTCCCTCAGGAGCTGGTCTGGCCTTCAGCTCTGCAAGCTGAGGGGTTTGTTGTGAGGGTGAAGGTGTTACCTGTGTGAAGATCAATTCTTGCTTAGGGTTCAGTGAAACCAAGGGGTCTGTAGGTACATTTAAAGCTGTTTCCCAGAAGGTCCATTTGTTCCCAACAATTGGATCTTCCTGGTGTTTCAGTGAGACAGAGCTTCTTACAGGTGGGAGATGCTTTTTCTCCAGTATCTAGGGTCAGTGGAGGCTCCAGGCCTTTGGAGAGGTCCTGCCAGCCCTGGATATGAGGTGCAGGAATCCCCCTGGAAACTTTTGAGAGCCTTTTTATTCCTTTCTGGTTTTCCTAGAAGACAGATTTCCTGCAATTTGTTTCTCTTTGGGTAGAATAAAGAATGCTGGAGAAGAGACTCCTGATGTTTCTTGTTCCAGATGTTGGAAAGCTGTCAGGAAACCATAGACAAGTTGGGAAATCAGCTGGGAGAGCGGAGGGAGAGGAGGAAGCAACTTGTGTCTGAGCTTGAGCTGCTGAGAGAGGATCTGAAGGCTGAGAAAGGGGTCCTGGGCAGCCAGGTATGTGGGACTCCCTGAACGAGCCAGTTCCCTTTGGAAGCTCCATAAAATCCAACAGTTGCCCCCCAAGCACATGATTTGACTTCTCTTGGTGCTTTTTCTCCAGTTTGAAACCTTTGGCAGAGGGTTTTCAATCCATCTTTTTTCATGGCACTGTCTCTAACTCCATAATTTGTTTTTTTTCCTTCAGTGGATCTGATCCCAAACCAGTAATTCCAATTTTGCAGCCAAACTCTAATTCTCTGGAGGGCTGAGTGGGAATTTTCAGACTCAGGTGTTTACTGCAGGAGTCAGAACAGCCCAGAGCCACAGGAGGGGACATGAATATCCTGCTGGGATCCCAGTGCTCCTGGGATGTTCCCCAAGGAGCTCAGCACACTTTGCTTGAGCCAGTTTAATTGCTAAATTGACTCCTGGGGGATTCTCCCTGCTGGGAATGTTGCTGGAGCTCTTGGCTTCCAGCTGGGCCACAGAGGAGAGACAGTTTGTGGTGCCAGCAAAACTGCCCAAGGGCTGGAGAAGGGCTGGGAATTAGGCTAAAAATCGAGGAGAGCTGCAGATCCACAGCCTGGATCAGGCAGACCTGAGGGAGAGTGGAAAAGGGGGGGTTTTATCCAGCAGAAATCCCATGGTTTAGCTCTGAGAGGCCTTAAAGCAGCTCCGAGTCCGGTCACTTCCTTGAATGCAAATAACAAACCCTGGAATTCCTGAGCTGTTGGCACAACTCCACAGACACAGGAGTTGCTGGAGGAACAGTGGCATCTACAGGCCAGGGCTTTGTCCTGCTGCAACAAATCCACCCTGGAAGCTGGGGTGGAAATCAGGGGTGCAAAGCTCCGGATCCAAACCAATCCTGACGGGAGGGTGGGGGAGGAAAGGGCTGGAAAGGAATTGTCCATCCCTGCAAAGGGGGATGCTGGGGGAAATGGGAAGAGTCCTTTTTTAACCCTTGCATCCCAGCAGTTCAACCTGCTCATGGAGCACTGGACCAAAATCATCCAGCCCTGGAAGTCTGGTTGGAATTCACCCAGCAGCTGCTGGTGGCTTTGCAAAAGGAGGGATTGTTTTTCCACCTGAGGGATCAGGGGGTGAAATGCAGAGCCCTGTGTTAGGCTGGAGCAGCCTTTAGCACAGACACCCTTTTTGGTGGCATTCCTGCCTTCCCACATGGGCTCATTCCCATTGAGCTGGATTGGGATGAATTGATTCCCAACTGTGCTGGAAATGAGCTCGGCATGAAACCATTGGGTTCTCTCAGCTGGAATTATCTTGTTTTCATGAGGTTTTTGGACATTTGAGGGGAGAAAACTTTTCCCAAGCTTGTCCTTTGGGGTGTGTTTCATCCACTGATTCCTGCTGTTTCCTCTCCAGGGGTTTCCTGACTCCCAGTCTGAGCTCCCAAGCCACAGTAACACCTCCCCTGGTCTCCAGAGAACATCAGCCAGCAGGGATCTCATGGATGTGTCCCATGAGAAGCACAAGGACAGTGCTTTGTTAGACCCAGAGGTGAGACCTGGAAAGAAATCCTGGTTGTCCTTGGGCCTGGAGCAGACAGGAGCTGCTGGGGCTCAGATCTGAGTGGATTCATCCTGGTGGAGATAAAACCACCTGGAATTGAACTTCCAGTGCTCAGGAAGAGCTACTGGTGAAAAACCTGTAAGAATCAATGTTTTTGCTGGTGTTTAGTGGGGAGAACACTGTCTAAAGGATTTGGGTTCCCCACAGGAGAGATCAGTCCAGGCAGGTTCAGGTTCTGGGAATTCCTGTATCCTGACACATTCCTGCTTTTTTGCCTCTTTTATTTTCTTTATATTCATCCTGGTGGAGATAAAACCACCTGGAATTGAACTTCCAGTGCTCAGGAAGAGCTGTTGGCTAAAAATGTTTAGGAATCAATGTTGTTGCTGATGTTTGGTGGGGAGAACAGTGGTTGTGTCTGATGGATTTGGGTTCCCCACTGGAGATATTAGTCCAAGCTGGCTCTGGTTCTGATCCATATATATCCATATCCTGAGATAGTCCTGCTTTCCTGCCCCTTTTGTTGTCTTCTCTTCCAATCTCAGGTTTGGGGGCAGTTTTGTCTGGTGTTCCAGCACTGGGTGATGTTGGGGGTGGAGAGCAGCCACCCCTGGAGAGGATTTTGGGTGGTCTGGACAGGGGATCTCTCTGAGATCCAGCTGAATCCACACCTTTCCCAAGAGCTGCTGCTTTTGTCCAGAGATTTGGCACATGCTGTAAATCCCTGGGAGCTGCAGATGGGATGAAATCAAATAAAGAACTGTGACTTGGTGGTGGTTCACACACAGCTGCTGCCCCTGCAGGAGGAGGGACTCCAAGAACTGGGATAATTTAACCACAGAATCACGAGCTGTGTCTTTGCTGGAGCCCCCAGATTGCCTTGCACTGGCTCAAAAGATTTCCAACAGAGCAAAGGAAATCCAAGTCCTGGTGTTTTCTAACCTTACAGGCCTCTGAAATCCTACAAGACAGAGAACAGAGTCCCAGAGTGGAGCAGACACAGGAAGATCCCCTTGGAGATGCAAAGACCTATGAGGAACAGGTGGCTAAAGTTGTGTTTTTGGAAGAACAGATCAAAAGCCTGAGGGAGGAACAAGAGCTGCTCTGGTAAACCTTCTCAAGGCCTGTGGTATTTTCTGCTCCTTGTCTTTGCTGACTTAATTTCTGAGTCTTTTCCAACTCCCTGTCCTGGCAAGAACAGGCTCAGCAGCTTCGTGTCCTTATGGGATCAGTGTCTGATTTTGGGGAATTCCCTCAGGGACATCAGGATCAGCCAGGAGCAAACCTTTCTTCTGCAGCTATTGCAGGTTCTGAGCAAATGAGAGCTGTCCTTGGGGAACAGAACTCTTTCCCTTGGAGTCAGGTGGTGTTTGGAGTAAGAGGGTCCAAATACTTGGACTAAGAGGACTCCAGTCGTGGGTTTTGGGCTCCTCAGAGCCAACAGCTGCCAGCAGTGGTGGTCCTTGTGCTGCTGTGCATTTTAGGAGTCCTTGGAATTCAGGTGTCCTTGGAGGGCAGGTGTCACCAGGTGTTGGTCTGACTCCCCTTTTTGAGTAGATCAAGAGAAATTTGGAGCTGGAGTATCCGGGTTCCTCAGTAAGGAAAAGCTTGGATTAGATCCAGGGTGGTTACAGTCAGCTCAGTGGCCTGGATAACAGGGCACTGGGATAAAGTGTAACCAGGATAACTGGGCACTGGGATAAAGTACAAGCAGGAGGAGGCAGGCAGGGTGCTGCTAAGGAATCATGGAATCATTCTGGAAAAGCCTTTTGGGATCAGGGAGTCCAACCATTCGCCCAGCACTGCCAGGGCCACCTCTATCCCGTGTCCCCAGGGGCCACATCCACACAGTCCCTGAACACTCCCAGGGATGGTGATTCCAGCCCTGATTCCAGCCTGTGCCAGTGCCTGAACACGTAGGACATGGAATCATGGAATGGTTTGGGTTGGAAGGGACATTAAAGCCCATCTCATTCCACCCCCATCCATGAGCAGGGACACCTTCCACCAGCCCAGGTTGCTCCAAGCCCCATCCGACCTGGCCTTGGACACTTCCAGGGATGGGGCAGCTCCAACTTGGAGTTTGGATGGAGACAGTGGAGCCTGAGTTTGGATGAAGGTGAGTCAGACAGGGACTGGGAGACCTGAGCCCCTTCTTCCAGTGCTTCCCTTTGGAGCACACAGCACCCCCTGCCCCGTGCAGGGTTCCCTTGGGCAGCCTGTGACCTCCTCCCAGGGAGTGCTGAGCCTCTGGACACACGTGGTTGTGTGGGACAGTGTCCCAGGCAGACTGACCATTGCCCAGAACTGCTGCACCCAGGATTAAATCCCCTTTGGAGCCTCCCGAGGCACTTGAGCGTTTGCTGGACTCTCACATCCCAAGTTTTTCCCTTTTATGGGTGTTTTCCCTGGGATATGTGTAGTCATCTCTCTCCTTTATTATTTCCCCTTCAAGCTCTGAATTACTAGAGAGCAACAAGAAGAAGGAAGAGCTGGAAAAGCAGCTCAAAGAGAGCAATGAAGAGAAAAGGTTGTTGCTGGAAGAGATTTCCCAGCTCAAGCGCAACATCCGGAGCACCCGGGAACAGGGAGACACCGGAGAGACCTGGAGGATGAGCCCAGGCTTGGAGCAGAGGGAGAGCAAGTTCCTCCCATGGCAGAGCTCAGCAGGCAGTTTAGATGGGAGCCTTAAACAGGTATGGGCAGCTTTGCCATCTGCACCCTGATTTTGGTCACTAATTGGGTGGGAAAACCTAATTAAAGTGGGTTGGAGGCCAGTCCAACCCTTGGAAATCAGGGATGGCTTCGTTTCCTTGTGTGGTGCTTTTGAATGTGGTGGGAACTTGCATAAAGTCACTGCACGTGGCAGAAATAAGGGATTTAAAGGGGATTTGTTCCCCTTTCTTACCTTGTGAGCTGGAAGGGAAAGGCTGGAGAAGGAATCTCTGCCAGGAGGGGTGGGAATGATGGGGGAAGGCAGGATGGGGAGGCTGAGGAAGATTCTGTGCAGGGGTTTGGATGGGAAGAGAGGATTGGGTGACCTGTGGGCAGGAGTGGGAGTGGAAAGGAGAGGATTGGAGAGGTGCTGGATCCAAGAAGCAGCAAATCCCTGCAGGCAGAGCAGAGCAGGACACAAGGGAATGGTGGAAAGGATCCTGGTAGAAGTAGGTGAGGGGAAAAATCCTCACAAAACCTCATGGATCTTGAGGACAACTGCCACTGCCAGACCCCACAGTGCTGGATCAAGACCTTTCCCAGCTTGGGGAGTTATCTGGGAATGTCTTTGGTCTTTAGTGGATTCCTTCTAGTCCCAAGAGCAGAGGGAGAGGATGCACAGTGGGAATTCAGATCCAGAGGTGGCTGGAAGCGATGCTGGTAGGAAGGGCTTTGGTACAACCCAAGCAGAGCTTTTGCTCTGTGTACCAGGCTGTTGCAGGAAGGTGGGTGGTCCAAGGAGCTCCAAAAGCCACCCCAGACTGTCAGTGACACCTCAGGATGTCACAGTGTGTTCCTGCACTGCTGCCAGGACTCCCTGTGTTCCTGTTCCCTCTTGGAGCTGGGCTGGATGTGCTGCTCCTGCTTGGTTGCCTCAGTGAGATTCTGACACAAGAGTTCAGAGTAACCTGGTGGTTTTCTGTGCTTGGAAAGGGTCGTTTGAACAGGGATTTGTTCCCTCATCCGGATTTTTGCATGTTCTCCCTTGACCTCAGGAGTCGTGTTGGCTGCTCTGAGGGGATGGACAGAACCATGGAATCACTGAGCTTGGAAAAACCCTCTGAGATCATAACCCAGCACTGCCACATTCACCACAAACCACATCCCCAAGTGCCACATCCACACGGCTTTTAAACCCTTGCAGGGACACGGTGGCAGAGGAATGCCAGGCTTTGCCCATCTTCCTGCTTCAAGGCCCTTAAATACCTTCCTCACTAGCAGCCTTCATCCTTCCCTGGAGCTGGTGTGAGCCGTGTGCTTGTGCTGTTCCCTCAGGGTCTGTCCGAGGAGAAGTTCCAGCAGCAGGAGGAGAAGCTGCAGCAGCTGCGCCAGGACCTGCGGCGGGTGCAGAACGTGTGCAGCTCTGCCGAGAGGGAGCTCAGGTACGAGAGGGAGAAGAACGCAGAGCTCCAGAAACAGAACCTGCTGCTCCAGCAGGAATGCATCAAGGTAGGAACAGAGCTGGGCCTCTCAGCTCCCTGGGAATTATGGCCCCTCTGCTGTGGAAACAGGCTGGAGAGCTGGGGGGGTTCACCTGGAGAAGAGAAGCTCCAGGGAGACCTGAGAGCCCCTTGCAGGGCCTGAAGGGGCTCCAGGAGAGCTGGAGAGGGACTGGGGACAAGGGACAGAGGGACAGGACAAGGGGAATGGCTTCCCACTGCCAGAGGGCAGGGAGAGATGGGAGATTGGGAAGGAATTGTTGGCTGTGAGGGTGGGGAGGCCCTGGCACAGGTTCCCCAGAGAAGCTGTGGCTGCCCCATCCCTGGAAGTGTCCAAAGCCAGGTTGGACAGGGCTTGGAGCACTTTGGGCTGGTGGAAGGTGTCCCTTCCCATGGCAGGGGTGGAAATGAATCACCTTTAAGATCTAGTGGAAGGTGTCCTTGCCCATGGAATGAGGTTGAGCTTTAATGTCCTTTCCAACCAAAACCCCTCTGGAACTCCATGAGAAATTTCCCTGCCTTCAAATAAAACCTGCTGCACTTCCTCCCTGATCCCCCTTTTGCTCCCAGTTCCCTTTCCTACCCAAGCCATTCCAGCTGATCTTTGCTGAAGTACAAACTCCATTTCTTCTTTGCAAACTCAGGTCAAAGCTGAGCTGAAACAGGCCCGGGCCAAACTCTCAGACTCCACAGAAACCTGCTCATCCCTGTCAGCACAGTGGGAGAGGAGCCAGCAGAAGGTCAGGGAGCTGGAGCAGGAGCTCTCCAGGTGCTCCCAGGCTGACAAGGTCCAGAGCAGCCTGAGGGACAGGCTGGCCCAGGAGAAATCCAGGGCAGGAGAAGCCCAGAAAAAGGTGAGTGTGAGCTGGGGAACAGGAGGGGTGTGTTTGGTAGGAGCAGCTCAGGAATTGGTTCCCCAAAGTCCATTTTGGGATCACTGAGATAAATAGTGTAGGAAGAAAGTCTGTTGTTGGTGGGAGGGGAACAGAAGGCAAGTGTGATGGCTCAGTATCCCTGAAATGCTGGGACTGGGACTGGCAGGCACAGGCAGCCTCAGTGCTGTTGTTGCCAAGCAGATTTCCTGCTGTTTGCCAGCTGGAAATTTCCAAAACCTTGTGTTTCCCATGGCACTGATTCTGCTGTGCCCCTGCAGCAGTCACTGGAGTCAGTTTTGAAGTTCACAGGATCACATTGGGTCCCAAAAGAATTGTTGCCAATCATGACACACTGTCTGCTCCAAGATCCAAAATCTACTTGGCCATTCCAGAGGTTTTGCTTTCCATGGACTTTGACTCAAAACAAGGAAATCTTTCACTCCCAAGTCCCGGACACCGAGGGATCAAAGCGACCCGGTGCAGACACTGGTTTGTACATACAGAAATTTAGTCCATGTCCATTTTCCTCCAAGATTTCAAAGCTCCAGCAGAAGCTGAAGGATTCCCAGCACCAGCTCCTGCTGGCAGAGGCCCGTGTTTCTGACAAGAAGCTGCTGGAGGAGGAGCTGAAGGAGGCCCGGGAGAACGAAGCTCGAGTGCAGCGGGAGCTCCGTGAGGGGCAGCTGAAGAGGTACTTGAGCTGTCCTGCCAGTCCATGGGAACTGCAGCTCCTGAGGGGATCAGGGAATCCCAAACCACTGGCTTGACCTCCCCTTTGGATCTGCCATATCCCTGGCAGAGCTCCAGGAATCCCCTCTTGGAGATTTAAAAGATTATTGGAGACTTCAGCTGCCTCAGAAGGTCCTTGGCCTCTCCTGCCAGCACAGCTGGGATGATGATCCCAGTGCATTATCCACTCCTTTTTGTGCCACTGGGACATGGTGTCACGACCCAGAAGGGAATGGTGACCCAGGTTGTGGTTAATAAATCCCTTGGGGTGGATTAGAGTGAAAGGACACTGAATAATCAGTGTTTTTAAACAAAATACATATGTAGGGTTTATTTTAGAACAATTACTGTTTTTGCTTTCAGTGGGATTTCTGTGGGGACACTGGGATGTGCTGATCCCTTACTCCCAGTGTGCTGATTCCTCTTTCCCTCTCTGTGACCCAGAGCAGTGGGATGTTTTTAGGGGGCACACCCGGCCTTGGGGGCACATGGTGGTGTCACCTTCATCTCAGGGTCTCACTGTGCCACTCCCATGTTGTCAGGAAGCTCCTGGAGCAGCAGGTGGAGGATCTGCGGCAGCAGCTCCGACATTCCCGGGAGACGGAGGCGTCGTTGGCCAAGATGCACGTGGAGCTCCAGGCCAAGACCCTGCACGCCCTGGAGGATGAGAGGAAACCTGACCCTGGAGAGGTGAGGGGCTGTGTCAGGGCTCCTCATCATCCTGGGGGGAACAGGAACATTCCAGGGGGTAAATGTACACCTGGGAGCTGCTGGAACAGGGTGTGATCTGCCCTTGCAGATCCCACTGATTGAACAGGAGCCGCAGGAAAAGCACCGTCCCAGCAGTAAAAACATGGAGCTGGGATTGATGGAGGGGCTTCAGCTCCTTTTGTATTCAGGTTCCTCCCAAGGAACCTGATCTCTGCTCTCTGTGCCCAGGGACAGCACCCAGGGAAGGGCTGGAGCTGTGTCAGGGCAGGGGCAGGTTGGATCTCAGGGAAAGGTTCTTCCCCCAGAGGGTGGTTGGCACTGCCCAGGCTCCCCAGGGCAGTGGGCACAGCCCCAAGGCTGCCAGAGCTCCAGGAGGGTTTGGACAATGCTCTCAGGAACAGGGTTGGATTTGTCCAGGATTTGGGCTGGATGATCCCTGTGGGTCCCTTCCAACCCAGGACATTCCATGATTTCATCTCATGTGGGTTTGCTGGGATGAAGCTCTGAGGGCACAGGAAGACTGGATGGTTTCTTCCTTCCCTTTTTCTTGCAGATCTTGGGTTTTTTTCAGGGAAATTCGGGCAGAGTCCATTGTCTGGAAGGATTCATTGCCCCCCTCTGCTCTGAAATTCCCATGGCCCCTTGTTAGGGGGAGGAGGTCTGGGGGGGAGGGATGGATGGAGGGATGGATGGATGGATGGATGGATGGATGGATG
>VYXB01008543.1:0-28126 GCA_013397135.1 Pachyramphus minor
TGTATCCTCATGCATCACTAAACTGAATCAGCGGTGGCAGTAATGAGAACACCACACGGATTTCTTTTGCATTTAAGATGTTTCTCTAGTATACTCACGGCTAAAGTTTCCATGCCCACCTGAACTGGATTTACCATTTTTTGACATACTGTGTAATTCGATAAAACAAAGTAAAATAAAACATAAATCTTGACCTATTCTTCCCCTTAGTTCCATGAAAATCAATTTTTGTGCATTGCAAGGAAACAGCCCTACATTCATTAAAATTGGTGATTATCACAATTTGAAAATATTTTTCCACACTGAAGTTTTGAGAAGTAAAAATATGTTAATGATTAGATTTATATAGACATTTATCAGTCATGTAAAGAAGAAGTTACATAAAGTAAAAGTTCACAGTCTTTGGTAAAAATTCAGTGTCTTTCTTTCAAGTCAAAAATAATCAAATGTCTTCAGCAATACTCACCTATATGTGTCTTTGGGCAGACATTTTAATTTTGTTNTCATTTTTTCAAGAATTAGTCAATCTAATTTTTATGAGTAGCTTATATCAGTCAAGGACAGCATTACTCAGCTTTTTTTTATTTCTTATATCGAGACAGACATAAAACCTTCTTTTCTGAATGGACATTTCTATGACTTGTACCAGTTGCCAGAAGACAAATATAATTGTAATTTTTTATTTATGTATTTTTACCTTTTTTTATTTCCACGTAAGTTAAAAGAGGTCTAGTTTTCAAAGATTGCTGCTTAGCACAAATAACCTGAATATAAACTTATAATTAGTTAGAGTGTGACATATAGGTATTTATACTTGAACAAACCTCCTGAAGACAAAAGAACATTGAGTCTTTGAAGAACAGAGTTTAATGATCTTCCAAGTATGCTGAAACCCTAACCAAAAAAAAACACAAAAACCCAAAAAAACAAAAACACAATTATTTTGAATTGTGTTGAAAAGAAGATCACTTCGGACATCCCAGAGTGCATCATTCAGTTAATGTTGCAGATACTACAGGTTGCGATGGTACTTCTGCTCCCTGCAAAGACAAATTATAGGAGATTGTAAGTGAACCAAAAATAAATGTATTTCACATATACGGCTTAAAACTTCCTCCCATACTGAATACCATCTAATTAACAGCTAGTAGCATTTGATTAATACATTAATCTCTGATTAACATGGTTTTATTTCACAGTTTTGTCTTCTTTAGTGTTTATTCAGCAACATTTTACAATTCATTGGCAGCTTTTGATGCTTATGAATTTCATTATATCTGAATGCAACATTTTCTGACTTTTTCTATGTGTTAAAATAAGTGAGGATTCAGACTCAATTAGCCAATAACACACATAAATTCCTACTTCTAAATCAGTTTTCATTTAGAATGGACTTTATGACTTTTTAGTTTGTTTGCTGTTTGTGTGTTTGGTTGGTTGGTTTTGTTTTTATTGTTGTTGGATTGTTTTGGGGTTTTTTTCTACTCTGCATTTTTTGAGAGAGTTTGTTTCTTGAGGATTGTTTTTTGTCAGGATTTTTTGGTCAATCTGTAGTTCTTAATAAATTCCTAAAACAGGCTGCAAAATGAAAACAAATAACAAATTTATTTTTAGGATAAAAATAAATTGAGGGTTTTTTCAAATCAATCCTGAAAATAAGCTACAGCAGTAACTCTTTTTTAAATTAAAATATACCAAAAAGCACAATTGTTACCAAAAATTTTTAAAAGTAAATAAAAATCAGAGAATTCGGAAAAGCTGGATTTGAATTACATTACCTATGCTCATCACAGATACACATAAACAAATGTATACACACAATGCAAATGTAAATGAGAAGACAATTAGAAATTTTTTATCACTTCACAATTTAGTTTTAAAATTAACAGGAAAATAAAATGGGCTGTATCCCTCCTTCTTTTTACTATATCTTGCCACAAACATATTTGACCTTGTCTTTTCCTAGCTTGCTGAAGTCTTTGCATTTTCCCTGAATTCTAATGTTGTTGTAACACTTCCATCTAGCACCATCCTAATCTTTATGTCTTCATTTTAAAATTATATCACTCTTGCACCTCCTGTGACCTCTTTTAGTGTCTATTTTTAGATATAATATAGTCTATTTTTTATTTTGCTGAGTTAATTTCCATTGCATTATTTGTTCGTGTATTTTCTATTTTACATTCCATTACAGATGAAAACAAAAATAATTTATTTTTGTTGCTTTCCCAGAAACTTGCATACGTCAAGGAGACATACATGGAGTCCTTCAAGTTCTTTTGCTCCTTGTAGCACAAGCAGATATGATTAATCTTTCTAGAAAAAAGCTGTTCAAAAAGTTCCTGAATCACATAGTAACCTCAATGTTGCCTAAAACAGAAATGTTGAGCACTGTGCCATAGCTGTAAAAGAAAGATTCAGGTTCCATCTGCAGCTGAAAGGTTTTAAAGTCTAATCAGTGATGGTCACCTAGACTTTTAAAAGCCAGGATATGCCATGCAAATATGATTTCTTTTTTTAATTAGATTAAAAACATGATTTCTTGTGAAGGTGAAGTTTACACAATGGTTTTTAAGAATTGCAACTTTATACTGCGTGACATGCAGATTAAAATGTGAACTACTGTACATCATTGATAAATTTTACATTAAATATGCATATTTAATGGCAGATCTCATTGGAAAAATGCCAAAAAATTATTCAGTTACAGAGGGTATAGAAATGAATATGCATGGTCTCTATTTCAGCTTTTCTAACCTTTTAAGTCTTTGATTTTGCAAACCATATTACACTCTCCTAGCTAGGAAGAAGTGAGTAGCGTAATAAAGGAAAGACGAGCAAGACCAAGTTTATATGCTGAGTCTCTTCTTCAGTTGTACTCTTTTTCTGCTTCTTTCAAAGCTGCAGCATTCAAAATATGAGTATATAAATTTTATTAGAGAAGGTTAGAATGTTCTCAGTTTAACAAAAAGTGCATGTATTCTGTAGTCATGTCTTTTCCAGATGACTAGTTTTCCACACCAACCAGTTCTGAAGCAACTGCTAGAACTGCTATTATAAAATTCACATACATACAGAAACTGGTTGAGTGGCTGAAAATTATCTAAATAGGAAGAATCAACTTTCCAGAAACCAAATATGAAGGTTGTTGAGGTGTCTTAGGTGTGAGAACTGATGCTCATTGACAACTTGAAACCCAAGCGTTCTCTAAACGTTTTCTGTCCCAGGTTTGATTAAGGTACATTTTGGAAAATTTCTGGCTCTCTGTTATAAATGTAGCCTGTCTGAAACAGACATACAAGATCTGGGGAATCATGACAGGCACTATAACTGAACTACCCTGAAAACCCATTGTTAACTGTCCAGGAAAATGACGCTTTTTAATAAATGTTGGCACAGTATGCAGAATTGGAAGCCAATGTAAGGTATACTGAAGGTAAGAGAAGATCTTGTCTGCAACTTTTAATGAAGATAACGATAACTCCAATAAATATTTAAACTATAATTATGACATTAAAGATGTGGGGGGAGGAGGGGAATGAATATGAAGGTGTTTTAGGCAAATATCCAAAAAACTAACCAAGGAACAGAGTTAATCCAGCCTTATTTTTTACAAAAAGTGTTTTAAATTTAAAACTTGAACTGTCCTCTAGAGATACCTAACTCCTTTGTCATATTAGGAAAGTGTAAATGAGCTAAACTCATAATTTAAGTACATCAACTTGTGCTCAATTAATGCAGGAAGAATGTAGATTAAACTGCCTGGTTTATTTCCTTTTGTTTCTTTTCCACTGAATAATCTTTCTGATTTTCAAAAATGACATTTTTTCTCTAATTCAGTGAGGAATGTCATGATCTAGATACACACTGTACTTTCCAGTTCAAACAGTTGTCACAGTACATTACTTGTTTATCTTTGAACAAGAGTTTGAGGAAGAAGACAGGAGAAAGTGAAACTGTAAAGGACTCTTAGCTGATGGGTCTTTAATTCTTAAAAAAAATAACAAAATTGGAATATTACATATTGTTCTGTGTTGCATGTTATTTCACAGATTTCAGATGACTTTGCAAATTATTTTCTTTTTCTGTTCCTAATTATCTTGCTAAATACACTCTCGTGACAAGTGTCTTTCAAAATATTTCTTATTAGAACTAAGTGAACATTAAGTAGTTCTGATTCAATTATAATCTCTGAAATTGTCTGCACCTCTAAAATTCTTTGACCAAGGGAAGCGGCCAGCATTTAGTTTGACGTTCAAAACTGCTTATCATTTACCCAAAGTAAGCTCATTCACAGAGTTTATTACCTAAATCCATCTGCTTACAGCAAAAAAATCACTCAGACCATAGGATTTCCATTTTTATGTCATCCAACCTGGTAAGTAGCAATGCAAATAAATAGATAAGTAAATAAATAAGTAAGATCAGGAACGCTTTCCTACTTCTTGTACAATAATTTGTCTGGGAATATATTTGACAAACTGGGTACCTTTTTATAATAAAAGTCTGTAGTGCATTGACCTTGGCCAACTGCCAGACATACCCAGGTTCTCTCTCATTCTCCTTTCTCAACAGATGAGGAAATAACAATGAAAACATTTATGAATCAAGATAGACAGGGAGATCATTTACCAATAATTAAAAGGGCAAAACAGATGTAACTCAAGCAGAACTAATTTAATTTATTTTTAATCAAAGTATACTATGATGGTGAGAATCAATAATCCCCCCCCTTCTTCCCCTAAAGGACCTTCTCCCCCACCTCATTCCTTTTTTTTCCCCAACAGAATTCCATGTTTTCATTCCTGATTCCACTACCTTCCCCACCCAAGGAGTGTGGGAGGGGGGTTAGCAGGAGAGTGGGAATTGGGATTTGGGAATGGGGGCTGTGGTCAGTTCACAACATCTCCACTCTTCTTCTCCTTACTTCTCATTCTTTTCACAGGCTCTAGCATCAATCCTTTCCAGAGCCTGCAGTCCTTCAAGATTTGCCTGCTTCCAAATTGGCTTTCCACATGCTGCAGTTCCTTTGGGCATATCCACCTGCTTTGGTGTCAGATCCTTGTCTGACTGTAGTGTGGATATGTGCTCCAGCATGGTATTTCCATTGGCAGCAGAGAAATATCTGTTCCGTCCTCTTCTGAAGGGGCTATAGAGAAACATCTGCTCTAGCACCTGCAGCACTGCCTTCTTCTCTGGCCTTGATCTACACAACTTTCATATCATCTACATCATCTTTTTGACAATCTAACTAACTAAACGTCAGTTTAATTTTTGCAAACAAATTACTAGGAATCCTTTTCCCTCCCGTCCTCCACAACAATTTAAAAAACCCAAGATGAATGGATTTTTTGTGAGTGTTGGGGTAACCTCATTCTTTCTGTGTTATCTGAATTATCATGCTGTTTCTTTACTAAATGGGGTAAAAAGTGATGTCTCAAGAATCAACTTCACCTAAATGCAAGAATCTTGAAGTTCAAAAAAAGTACAGAAATACTACCCTGCTTTTGGGATTCTTGTGTATATGAATGCAGTAACACCATAGCATATAATTTTTCTTGGGTTTTTCTCTTTCTTTTAAAGATGCTCCTAAATGTTTATTACCAATGAAAAAAGACTTGGAGTTCAAGGCAGAGTAAATAACTTGATCTATCACTTCTCTTTAAAATGTTTTGTATGAGTATTGAATCCAGTTTTGAACTTTTTGCATATCTCTAAAGAGATGTGAATTATAAAGCATCCTGCTCTTCAACATGAGTCAGGATGAAAGTGGTTGTAATCTAAACGAATTTATGTTTCAAAGTCCAGTAATACTGGTCCAAGAACTAGTTGCCCAGCATTTTTAGTAAGATATAATCAGAAAGGGTTCTATTCAACCTGGACAGATGCAACAGATGTTTTTTCCATTAAAAAAACCCAGGAGGAATGGGGATATAATCACTATCTCATCCTAGGGCAAAGAAATCTTCCTTCTTAAATTGTCTTCGTTACTTTAATTCTAAGTTAAGCCTCCTTCAAAGTATCTTGTGGATTTTGACATTTGAGATAACTTTTGTACTGCATTTGCTTTCTCTGTTCAAGTTTGATATTGAATTATCAGAAGCTAGTTTGCTGAGACCACCAATGTTCTCTGAGGTGTGCATTACACTTTTAGAAGAACAGGAGATTAAACTAAAGGTACCTCACTGGTTTTGGTACATCTACGGTCATTTTTCTTAAAACCTAGCAGACTGCACACCAGATTTCACTAATCATCTATACTGTAATTACAGCTGTACAGCTAATTTTCTGCCATAGTCAGGGTTTACCCTAATAAGGCACTCAGACATTGGCACTAGCCCAGGGCAATCAACAGAGGAGGCATTATCAGCACATCTATGCAGTGAAAGCACCGTAACTGCTATGAAGTATCAAGACAGTGTGTATGTATATGTATATACTTTTATATATGTAGACAACTTTTGATTTAAAAAATCTCTTAAAAATATTGTCAGAGCTCTCAAGTATTTTAACAGTATTGGTTTTAAGTTATTAAAAAATTTAAATAGGCAAATAAATGTATTTGAGACTGAAATGTAATTCACCATATTAGTCAAGTGCAGAATTTCTTTTGTATGAATTTGTTTACTGTCAGCAGTGAAGCTCAACTTCTTCAAACTTGCCTTTTAAACTGATGTAAACTTTGAGGAAGTTTCATAGCTTGTTAAAGATTGTGCTAATTTATAGAAAGTAAAAGGCAAACTACATTTCATACTTTTAAGTTTTCATATTCTTAATAGGGATCACAAATATTATTGTGGACTGCCTGAGTAGATTTCATATGTATATCCTTATTAAGTGTTTCTTCCAAAAGAAGGATTAATCACAAGCATGGCTTTGTTATTTAGTTAGTTTTATTCAAAGCAGATTCCGTGAGACATTTTAATGAGAACAAAATGTGCAGGGAGTCACATATACAAGCTGATGCAAAAACATTTTGAATTTAGATGCAACTACTATTAGGCACTTATTTTTGACTTAGCTTTTTTCAATATGACTCAAGCAAGAAGTCAGAAAACACACTATTTAAAAATTTGTATCTATAGAATGATGATCTTAACTACTAGTCAAATAACTACTAGTCTTTTGATTGGACAAAATTTTAAGACTCGAGGAAATCATCTTTTGCAATAACGAAAAATAAAAACAATTTGAATGTTTCTGATCAATATAAATCTTCCTTCAATTGTGTTCCCATTTTCATCAGACTAAGGAGGTTTAACTGAACTATATCCCTAATAAGCCAAGACCATTTTCTAGCAACTTAGCTGTTGTCCTTTACCAGTGTTAAATAGCTCAAGCCAGAAGATCAATAAGAAATTTTATAATGTTGGAATCCAGAAGTTATTTAAAAATGGGGAAATGGACAGTGAATCAGATTGAAAACTATCAGAACTGCTAGGCTTAGATGTCTGTGATCAGCAACATCAAGTCCAGCTGGACCCCAGTCACTAGTGATGTGTCCCAGAGATCAATAATTCAGCACTGTTTAACATCGTCATTAATGACCTGGGTGACAG
Source organism: Pachyramphus minor (assembly GCA_013397135.1). NCBI lineage: Eukaryota > Metazoa > Chordata > Aves > Passeriformes > Tyrannidae > Pachyramphus > Pachyramphus minor. Next base: position 7,560 of record VYXB01008543.1, read on the forward strand.
GACAAATTGCACCCTCAGCAAGATTACAGGCACCACAAAACTCAGTGTAGATATGTCAGATGAGTATATTGCCATCTATAAGACCTAAACAGGCTGGAGAAATGGGCTAACTATAATCTCATAAAGTTCAGCTACAAGAAATGTCAAGTATGACCCTTGGAGAATAACATATACAGGCATGTATTGTCCATTCAAAGCTGGTCACTCACTCAAAGCTTATTGGATTTTCTTATATATAAAAACAGCTGGTTTATTTAACTTACGAACCAAACTGTTGAAATCATCTAATGAAACTATGCAGCTGAAGAATGTGAGAAAGTGAGACTGTAATCTTAGAATCACGTAATCACAGGAGGGTTTTGATTGGAAGGGACCTTAAAGATCATCTATTTTAACCCACTTTGCAGTAACATCTTCCAATAGATCAGGTTACTCAATGCCATGTCCAACATGACCTAGAACTACCTATGATGGGGCATCCACAACCTCTCTGGTCAATCTTTCTCAGTGTCTCACTGCCCTCATAATTAAAATAAAAAAGTATTCTGTATGTCTATTCTAAACCTAATCTATTTCAATTTTAAAGGTCTACCACTTGTCCTATTGCTACAGACCCTGATGAAAAGTTTTTCTCCATCTTTCATTTGAACCTGCTTTAGGTACTGAAAGGCCATGACAAGATGTCCCTGGAGTCTTTCTTCTTCAGGCTGAAAAAATGAAATGTACTGTACATAATGTACACATATATTGTTTCTAGTAATCACAGCGGTTTTTTAGGAGGAACTACTCTGCTTGAATTAAGTAAACAAACATGAATTCTAATATAAAGAAATTAAACAGAATTCCAGAAGCAGCAAAAATGCTAGCTACTGTCCATTGGGAAAAGCACAAATCACAGCATAAATAAAAGATTCATTTGAAAACTCTTTTCAGTCTGATTTTTATAATACATTGAATATAAAAAAACATTGTAACTGAATGTGGTACACATAGCTTAACAAAATTCCTGTGCTTTTGATTAACATATAGGCAAACTTCATCTCTATTTCAACATTCTTTTTCAGCAATAGTTCAAAAGCAACTGAATCTGGCCTGAGGACAATATGAATAAAACAATAGCAACATATTAGGCATTTTAGAATGTAGGCACTGGAAAAAATCAATTATGAGAATGTGATCATGAAGATAGCAAAGGCAGTTGAAGCCTATTTTATAATACCAGAAAGAAACCTAGGTGCAACATGCTATTTACGTTCAGGAAAATAACATATACATGGGTAGATAGCTAAGTAGCACTAATATGGGGTTTTTTCCAAGTCAGTTGTCATGGGTTTTACCAGCCCCCTGGCTGAAATGGTCAGGCCCAGTTATATTTCAGGAGAAAAAGCCAATCAAAAGTTTTCGTAACAACTCTGCTAATGACATATTTAAGAAAACGGAAGGGAAGGTGTTGTCACAGTAAGAATTTCGGCTGCCACGTGAGGAGGTTGGCAGCAGGCCCCCGAAGTGGTGGCCAGGCCCCACTCCCCCAGCCTTGGCCAGGGGCAAGCATGACATTGAAGCCTCTCCAGCCGGGATGGGTAGCAGTGGAGAAACAAACTCCAGAAAGTAACTGCCCAGCTGAAACATGCTGCAAGACAGATTTCGGCCCGGCAGAGAGCAGGGAGGACGACTTGAGATAACGGAGCTCCAAGGTCAGTTCTAGCAAGACAAGAGTTGAGACAAGGGGGGAGTACTTCTTTTTCCCCTCCTCTGCCTGCAGCAGGGGGGAAAAAAAAAAAAGACTGAAAGTTGCAAACCCCTGCTGCCTTTAGAAGATAACTGGGGTGCAGAGAGACCCCCAGCAGTTAATGAGGGAATTTGTCCCGGAACAGACGAATGCCTGCAGAGGCTGTGACCCTTGTGAGAGGTCTAAGATAAAGTAGAGTCCTGCTAGAGACCTGTGCTCTTGGAGAGAGAGTTTTATGCTGGATCAAGTTGTCTCAAGTAGTCCCAGTGAGAGATCCATGCTGGTGCAGCTCACTTGTGACCCAAAAGGACAGCAGAGAAAGGAAGAGCTGTTGTCCTGTGTAGATCCAGAAAGAGTGGTCTATTTAGGACTACCTTTGGTGGGAACGGGATCCCCACACAGCAGAGGAAGGACTCAAACCCATTCTCTGTAGTTGTAGGTGAAGACTATGGTGGAATAAGTGTCCTACGGCGAAGGACCCCACAAGAACAGGGGAAAGGCCTCAAAACCATTATCCCCTATAACTGTTGTACAGACTATAGTAGTGTAAGAGTCCCCTTAGAAGCCATGGGTCCTTGAAGGAGGATATACATCCAACCCTGAAGTCATCATGCAGCAGCGCCAGCCGAGAGAGAGAGAGAGAGAGAGCTAAAGGAATTTCCAGCTACGACGCACTGAGCTCGTCCTCAAGATAACAGAAAGGACACTTTACAAGTGCTGCAGTAACTGTTTTAAAGGAAGAACCTTTCTTTCCCTTTAGACTGATACAAAAGAGAAACACATGCTTTTGTAAATATTTTACCAAAAGAAGACACCTTTCTCTTAGACTGGAATAAGCTAGTTTAATTAGTGTTATAGTATATGTTATTTCCATAAGATAAACTAAGTAGTACTGTTGTAGTATATGTTTTTTCCCATAAGATAAGCTAGTTTAAGTAGTAGTGTTGTAGTAGCTGCATTCAATTATGTTAACTGAACTCCACAATTTCTGTTTGTAGGATACAAATTGTCTCTGGGTCTGTTAATTTTGAAATTTAATCACACTGTCTTTAAAGCATATCCATATTTCCAGTTTCAGTTCATGTTTTCATGTCAAACCATCAGATCTTTCTTCACATTAAAAAAAACTTGTAGTTCTTTGTTAGTATATTTTCTCAACAGCACTTTGTAGATATGTAAATTCACTGAAATCAAATGTTTCTTTTTTTCAGTTTCTGCAATAAAAAACAAAAAAGAAAAACATGAAAGAGAGAAAAAAGGTCAATTTACTTTAAAAATCTGAGTGAAAAGTTTAGTAATTTAAATGACAATTTAAAAATCTGAATCATTGTAAAGTTTGTGAATTGAGTTTTGTCATGTTTTGTTCTGCTGTTACTATCACCTTGACTGATTTCAGAACACCCTAATTCAAATCATATCTACCAATATACTGTGAATTTGAAAGTCACCCTTTCTAAAGACAGGACAAATTTCAAACAATTCAGTAGAGAATAATGGCCCATTACTTCCTCATAAACTTGCTAATTACAAAAGGACTGAGATCTAGAGCTATCATACATGATGTACTGTCAAAACGATGAATTTGACTTTGATAACACTTCATAGAAGTCAGAAACTTTATGTCCATATATTTAAATTATATATGCCCAGGTGGCATAATTCTTTTAGTAAAAATGTAGCAGTTTCTAGACTTTGGGGAGGCAAGGAGCTGTCCAGTATTTAATTTTTTTATTTCACTTCCATCAACACAAATGCAGCACATGAACAGACACACCTGAAGAACATGAACTCATTATCTCTGATTATTCATATAAAACAATTTTTTGCATCTATGTTCTTCAGTCCATTACTGTATTTGCTTACCATCTGAAATCTAGATATGTGAAATCTGGAAATATATTGAAATCATCAATTTCATTGTTGGTTTGAATACGAAAATGTCTTTGATCCCTTGCCAGGAAAGCCCTGTGCTGCTATGAAACAGTAAATTCCTTATACATGCTTCAAAACAGAGGTACTTGAAGAACCAGCAACAACTTTTGATTAAAAGTCACATGCTTTCATATAATGACAATAAACTCCTATTTCAGTTATATGAAATCCAGTTATTTTCATACTTGTATCAGGAATGTAAAATGCAATTCTTTAAAAAAAAGAAGTCAGTATATATGCCAAGGAAAATACATGCAAGGAAATAGGAATATTGCAGAGATTTTATGACTCATGTTTGTTATTAAACACTTCAATATCTTTGTGGTCTGGAAGCAGAAAGCTGGTATGCTCTCTCCTCTCATTATAGAAAGAGTGAGTGACACTGCCTGTTGCTCTGGTAAGTATGCCCCAGTAGACACCCTGAGCACCCTTCTTGTTCTACTCTTTGGCATTCAATTTTGCCAATAATATACTTCATTCTGATGAAGCATTGTGATAAGAAATAAAGGAGTCATACTTCCCAATGAAACTCAAATTTTCTGTCTATTTTCCTGTATCATGGACACCTGAGTGGTAATATGTTAAGAACAACCAATCCAATCCAATCTGTGTACTCCTCATCTAGTCTTTTTAAAGCAGCTGTAATATGGAATGAAAGAAAATACTTGAGAGAAAAGAGATCTCCACACATCCTCATCCCAATGGAAGAAAGAATATACAAATCTTACAGAGGGTCTATATACATAGAGCTTGTGAAGTTAAAGAAAATACCTCCTCACACATAATCATTGAGTAGACTGTATGATTAGCTACTATCCCCTATCCCCTCACTGCGTCATGAAAACATTCCTGCAACATCAATACTGTTCTGCACAAAACCAAAACAGTGCCATGCACAACCTACTATGAAGAAAATTAACTCTATCCCAACCAGACCCAGTATATGTGAAGGATACTTTCAGAGAAAGAAGCCATTTAGAATATGATTTAGCGGTGAACTATATGCAGTTATGAGGGTAAAATAAATTATCACACCTCAACAGTATTGCCCATTATGTGAGAGAGAAGCTGGAATATATGGAGCTCTGCCTGGGGTTGGAGAAGAGCTGAGAGAATTTATGATTTAGGATTAAAGAGAGGACAGAAAGATGTGACATTGTAGTGGGAGTCTGATATAGGACACTGAATTACAAAGAACAAGTGGATGAGACCTTGTACGGGCAAATGGGAATAGTCTCCTCTTCGCAGATCCTGGTCCTCATTGGCAGACTTCAGTACCCCTTATATCTTTTGGAGGGCAGAGCATGAACAATCCATCAAGACCAGCCTTTAGGAATCCTAGAAAATACGGGAAACGTTGGAGCAAGGAAGATGTACCATCAGAGAAAGAGGAAGAGATCAGGGCATACTTAAGCAAACTTAAGCAAAATATCTAAGTCCATGGGCCCTGATAGGATTTACCTGTAAGTACTGAGATGTTCTTGTGAAGTTATCCTTGACAATTTTTGATTTATTGTGAGAGACTGAAATGTTAGGGGTTAATGACTCAAACCATCAGCCATTTGCAAAAGCAGCAGGGCGTTTTGCTGAGACTAGGTTTGCACCCCTCAGCCAAACAGGAGAAGGAGACTATTTGGGCGTGGGATGATGAAATCTCTGATCTGCATGAGAACAGCCCAGTGTAGAGGGGATGTTCGCTTGCCACCAGTGGATGATCACGACAAACTGGTCTTTGTTTAGCAACAAGATGAAGTTTGAGCCAGATGGGGGAGAGGGTTGATAAGAAACAGATGTCACAGTAAATCAGATAAATATACAAGTGATATTCACATAGGAAGATAAAATTTTCTGAGGTTCCAATAAAGGCACTGAAGTGTAGCTGCTTTTCACAGTTATGCTGGAAAAATGACATCTGAATCATTTATGTTATAAATGTATGCTGCACAAAAGCTGTGCTTACCTCTATTATAAAAATCAATGAGGTCATGTTGGGTTTTTACAGACCTGCACATTCAGTCATGAATCATTTTTATGCTAATAAAATCTGTAAAAATGTTCATCCAATAATATGTATGTTGCTTATAGTTCCTAAACAAAACTCAAGACTGAGTTTCTAGGTTTCTTACTTTGCAAATACTTATTTAAAGTTATTTATTTATGGAAGAGGGCTTCTAAGTTATGGAAAGATAATCATTTTAGTTTTATTGTTCAAAACAAGATATGCTGAAATATTTTTAAATTGTACTACATAAATATGATCTAGCATACACAATGCAGATTATATTATAGTTACACTCATTGCATGGTTTTTGTTCTGCTGAAGGGAGGCATTGATCTGTTTGATTATCTTGAATAGTTCTATACAATCCCTCTCCTTTTTTTAGATGAACAAATAGCTCATCTTCAAGGTATGGTTTAGCTCTTTTCTTCCTTTCATAACTAACTGTCTTCCTTGGAGGAAGAAAAAGTGTTTTTCTTTTAGAAAAGAGCTGACTGAGGAAAAAAAATTCAGAAAATATTCGTAAAATAACAAAAATAACAAACTTTGAAAATATTGTTATATACATTCTTTTTCTGTCTGCCTGGTCATGCTGAAAAGCCATGTAAAAGTATTCTGTTTGAACTTCAGTTTTCTCTCCAGAAAGGTACAACACTCCAGTAGGATGTATGTTTGAACTCAGACCTGTGTTACAGTTCATTCAGACTGAGAGATGTACTTTCAGATGTCTTTACGCTAGGTATTCACAGACAAGACCAAGGTCTAAGAGCCTGTAATAACAAAGTAAGTTTGAGGACTCAATTAACATGCTACATTTAAGTCCCCAGTATCAGCTGAGGTGACCTAGGTACCTAAGACAGCCATGTGAGCCTGACAAATAAAGAGAGGCTTGATCTTGCAGATAAACAACTGGAGGCCAGACAGGATGTGTTAAACATCAAGATGGGATTATAGAACCTTTTCTTAGATTACAAAATTGAGCGGTAATCGCACAGTCGGGGACCCCAAGGAATTATACATGTGATCAAAACTCCGTTGTCAACATATAGGACCTCTAGAGGCTTACTGTAGCTGGCTAGTCAGGCTTTCCTTTAAGTTCCTGCAGTCAAGAGATTGTTAGATTTACAGTTCTATGCTTCTTTGTTTGGGACTTTTTGTTTGGGTTTTTTCTAAAACTACTTTTCCTCCTCTTTGTAGGGAAAATACATTTCAAGTGAAGTTTGGTCACTCTGACTTCCTTTTGAGACATTGCAGGGAGGCAGATAACCTCTAGAAATTATACTGCAAAGTGTATTCCCAGATATGAACTCTCGGTAGCTACCTAAAAGAGCAAGAGATCAGTCTTTGCCTTAACTTCAGTATTTTGAAGAATTTTCTGAAATGTTATGCTTACTTTTCCTCTCTGACTTCTGAAAGCATTTAATGGATTTTATATAGTCCTATTATTAGAGAATGCTCAAGATAAAATCAGAGTTAAATATTTAGGAAAGGAAATTATGACCTGCAGCAGGTCATTACTAATGATTAAATGAAGTGTTAATAAAGATTAATATCCTTCTGTTATGAAATTTTGGAAGGGTAGGTTGAACATTGTTTAGTATATATAATCTTCAAATAGAATATATTCACTGTTGTAGGATTTTGTTATTGTGTTTTGGCTAGTTTATTAGAATATTTTTAGGCATATTACTTGATGCAAAACAACTTCTATTCCTAAAGAGGACTATTTGTAGTAACAGATGAAAATAAAAAAAAACTAAACAAATGCAGAATCTCATTCCTTGTTCCTGAACTCAAAAAGAAAGCTTTATCTTTCTTAAGTGACATCTTAAGTTCAAACAAGTAAAACATATTCTGTAAGGATAAAGAGTTTCCTACATTTCTGAGTGTTTTCCGTTTCCTTATTTGTACTTTAGTGAACAGTAGTTCCAAAAGCACTATTGAGTCCTATTCACATCTTACAAGTTTACTTCTCCGAAATTCATTGACTTCATGACACTTAATGATAGTTTATTTTGAGAGGAATGTCCAGAACTATTAAACATCCCCTTGATCATAATAGTCTATTAAAGTAACAATGTAAAACAAAAATTCTCTCAAAGATTTGCAAAGAGAACTGAAGTGTACTTCTTCAAATCTTGAGTCAGTAACGAATGAGTGAAGCTTTTCTGAAAGGGTACTTGACAATTGCTAGCTCACTTGAAATTACTTCCACTTTTTGGAAAGGTAACTCTGACTGTTGTCAGCAGAGGTCCAGTTCTGATTTTTTGTAATAAGAAAGTCTCTAATATGAAAATATTGGAAAATTGAACAGTGTCTGAGATATATTTTATTTTAAATTTTGTCTTATTTTAAGAACCAGACCATTTAAAATACACAATGTAATGAACTATAAATAAAATCTAATAAAACATGTACTTGCAAAAAGTGAAAGTGTCCTAGTGATGTACTGAAATTATTGACACCACTTTCTCTTTGTGCGAAGAGAGGCACAACTGAGTGGATGACTTGATTTTCTGGCTTCTGTTTCAAATATTTTTTATTGTGCAGTACCCTTGCAGTATTACAAGTATTGCATAATTGCTAAAATACATCACAACTGTACCTTCAAAGTTTTTATGAAAGTAGTAACAGGACATGAATTCAAAGAATGGAATATATATTTTTCTTTCTTTAGTTTGAAAGAGGCAATTCTGTTTCAAATCCCTTGGGAAAAGAAAAAAGAAGGGACAAGTCCACTGACATCAGGACAGATAAAACAATGAGAGAAAATCCCCTGGCACTGGATATAGGTATTTCTTTAGGTATACTTCATCAAGAAAACTATAAAATCAGAACAAAACTTAACAAATTCTGAATTAAATTTCTTATTGTTCTTAGGTGAGTTGGCCTCTCATATTAAGGCCACCATACAGAGAGCTCAAAGCAATTTCACCAAAAGAAATTCTAGAAAGGGAAATGCTGTCTTTCTTATGAGTTTCATTAAATGAATTTTTTTCATGTTGCATTAAAATTCTGTGACTCCTTAGCTGAGAAAATTGAGAATTTATGGTACAATTAAGTCCCATCCTAATACAACTTCTATATATTTCATGACAGATTTAATTACTTCACAAACATTGTACCTCTTTTATATTTCTCTATCAAGGGAAATATTTCCTCTGATAGAATTACTTCATATATTCTAAGACATATACCCATGACAAGTAGCTTAGCTGGAATCAGTCATTTGCTTCCCATAACTATTAAGATCAGTTTCTTATGTGTCAGGATTTCTACTTATAACTGACAGGGGAAAAGCAGAGAAAAATAACTTCTTTTTGTCATGATTCTCTCTGATCCAAATACGTTGTTTTAAAAAAATTGATAAAAATTAAAGACTTAAAAATTGCTCCTAAATTCATAATTTTTTAAAGACTGTATCTTTTAGATACACCTCCAGTAGTCTTAACCTAGAAATGTCAGTTATAATGATATCATAAACAAGGAGACTGACATCGAACTATATATGTTGGCAGAAATCATTAACTCATCTTCTCAATTATCTTGAAAATGTATGTATGCCACGTAAGTAGTATTGGAAGTTAGTTACTGCAACAGTAGTTATTTTCAAAGTATAGAAATCACCAAGTACCATACATATTTTCATGCAAAGATTTCTGTTATGTACCATTGTGGGAGGATGGCTGGGGGTAAAAATTAGAGGAAATGGAAAAGTTATATTCACATCCTAACAGAAGTTATAACAGTATGGAAATTACAGGGTGAAATGCAGCTGCTACTTCCTGGATGTTAGGTGGCTGACATGCTTCATGATGATCCTCCATAAAACAGTAAGCACCTGCTAAGGGAGATGGAACAAAGTGTGGAGTGGACACACAGTCAGGCTCTGTGGAAACCCTTGCATGGTACTTTGCAGCTGATTACCAGCATAGCACAGGCCAATCAAGGAAGATAGGAGTAGATGTCCTGCTGCTGAGCCAACAATGGTGGCGAAATCATTCTCCTCAGACGAACTTGATTCATTAAAGCTTAATTGTAATATTAATGTACACCTCTATTCCAAAGTTACCTGCCTCCAAGATATCACCACTCCACACTGGGCATGTGTTCCACACTTTTTTGATTGTATTTTAAAAAACAAAGCAAGAGAATTTTATACCAATCAGAAACAAAAGAACTTATGACTAAGGTCACTCAAGCTCCACCTACACATAAAGAAATAGCATAAAAGTAAGTTGAAAATGGGGGGAAAGTGAGGGAAGACTGCATTGTAACTGCTGGGATCAGCTGACAGGCTGAGCCTGCCCTCTTCCTCCATAGGGACATCTATTGGGTAAGAATTGTACCCTCTATGTGTGCTGAAGACTTTTATTAGGATTAGGACTTGTCTGTATATTGCTTTAAATATGTTTTTGCAGTCAGATACTATCACTGGCAATCTTCAAACCTTAACCTGAGACAGTGTTATATTATTAAAAAGTGTTATTCTGTAAACTATTTGTGTGAGTGCTTCACAGACTCTAGTGGTTGCCACCAGCAGGTAACGCACTCAAATAAAGTGGGAAGATCTTCCATGGCGTCTTCCTTATACTGTTGGCTTAGGCCCCTAAAAAGGGCAGTTAAATCACCCTCTGATGCAGCAGGACTGTTCGGTGAAGGATCCCCATAACATGATGCTGACAGACTGGTCAGGCATAAGGGTCTTGGCTTCCGCGGGGCACTGACAGACATAAATCACTAACGGTCAAGAAAGTCTCCCCACATTAAGGGTCAAGGAAATCTCCCTTTTTCACATAACAATCATGAATCATAACATTAATGTTCACAATATTAATGCTTAGGTATACATTTGTACCTTCATTAATAATTTTAGACATTTATAAAAGACATATTCTACTGCCAAAATATCCCAAAGCTTACAAGGTCAGAGGTTTGAAATTAACAGAGACACTGCAACAAAGGTATTCTGCCTTGATAGATATAAAGTTAATAAAGAGATGCTAAGGTGCTTACAGTGTCCATAATAAAAGTTATTTTTCAATAATTAATACCTTTCTAATATTTCTTTTAGCTGAAGAAACAGTTTTTCATCCTCATTATGTCTGAACTTTTTTAAACTGAAAAAAAATAAATATACCCAAGTAAAAAATAAAATTAAAAAAGCCAAACAAGAGCTTTTTTGATTGTTGGAGTTGGTAATATTTACGCTTTCAAAGACTTCTTTCAAATTCTGCCATGTCAGAAAGAAACAATACAGTAATTCTCCCAGGAAGTCACTTCACAGAAATTAAAGAAAAAATTGGGAAATGGGTAATACTTCTTTCTGCATTACATGTATTAGGCAAGAAGAATGTAACTGGGAGAATAAACAAAAAGATGAGGCATTCTTTATAAGGAAAGATTTTCAAGGTTGTCCTGTCCCAGAGTAAGACAGCACAGCCAGATAATTCCTTCAGGATGGTCTTGTACCTCCCCTTACTTTCAGTTATGTGTTTCCAAAGCTTAACATACGTAACACTACAGAAAATATGGGGATTTTTATTTGTGTTTTTTTGCAATGATTTCTCTATTTCTCAAAAAAAAATAGCAATAGCCCATGTTAGTTTATCTTAGAAATAAGAAGGTAATCAAAGGAGACAGAAGCAATTAAAACTAGAGACTTTGTCCAGGCCGTTCTTGGTAAGATTAAAACAAACTGAAGACAGTGAAAATCCAGTTTGAACCACTACCATAATTTATTCCTGAGAAAGTAAATACAATCACTGAAAACAAGAAAGACTACCAAAGAGAAAATACATGAAAATGATATTTCTCTTTGCTTAGATGTTAGAGTCAAGCAGCAGAAATTCTACCAGTTTTATATATAACCCAACGCAAATGCCTTGGGTTTTGCATTATTGACTATAAACACACTCAGGACAAATGGTGGTTGATAACAAATGCTTCTGACAACTGCACAAGGTTGTGAATTTTCCCTGGCCTGGTTCCTTCAATAACCCAGACATTGAGGTCTGAGCTGTAGTATTCAGAGGACTAGTTGAAAGGTTTTGATATTACTGAGGGACCTTAAAAGGAAATTACAGCCTGTTTTGATTTCACTTTCTGACAAATTTATGTATCAAGTTTCCAGTCTCTTCTCTGTTTTTTACTGTACAAATCCTGTTTCATCTCACTTCTGGTGACAAGGTTGCTTACAGTGGTCAATTTTGTCAAGTGCCATGTGTCCGCTTTTGGTTAATCCTGACCATTTTCCACACACAAAGTCTAAACCAGCTTCACCTTTCCTTTCAGACCAAGTTGTTTCCTAAAGAATTGTGTTGTCATTGAAAACTAGTATAGTTTTTCCTCTAACACTGTCTCCGCAGTTAACAATGTATTTCATACTCTGTAAATCCCATCAGTCTTAGATTCTTTCTCAATAATTGAACTGAACACTCTACTTCTTCATTCTTGAAGTAATATACCTCATGCACATTAAAATCTACTCTAAATACATATTTTGTTCTCCACTAAAATTTGCACAGTCTCATTATAAGGTATTTTATACCTTGATCACTGGAAATGAGTGGAGTGAGGCAGTTGAATAATCCCTCAATGTGTGTATTCAATTGGAATGGAGTAATGAGTGGGTCTATATGCTAGTGTTAGATAAAGTTCAATACAGGGGGATCTATGTCGAGCATGACAGCATAACATTCAATCTTTGGCCCAGAAGGGATAAAATACATGCGTTCAAAATACAATGGTCAGCTTTGACAGACTCTTATCTAACACAATTGAAACTCAGGTTACGTTTTTTCATAATTATTTTTCTGCAGCTATAAGGGAAAAGTAAATCTCCTAATTGACTACTTTGGCCAATTCTTGTTTTTCTTTCTTTTTTAACTGATTTTTTTATACACAGTTTGATTTGTGAGGCTATGTGGCTTCAATGGGAAAATTGCTTTTATGCCATACAATAACTTGTTACTCTGCTTTTCAGATACAAAACTGCAGAATGGTAACACCTTTATATTGAATGATGAGAGGTGGAGAAAAATTATATGTAATTATGTACTAAAATAGATCTTTTAACAACTGTTCAGGTTGTTACCATTGGAGTTGAGTTTGCTAGCTATTCCACAATTCTCTGTTTTGCGGTCTGACACACAATTTCAGTTTTGAAGATTCATAGCCAAGCAGAAGCATAAGACAAAAACGAAAAAGTATTTCTTCCTTAAACCAACCAAGAACATATTCTCACTGACATATTTTTTCGCTCAGTTTCCTAAGGAAATAGGAAATTCTGGTACACTGTTCAACTGTGTGGCTGTCCATCACTCATCTGATACCTCCGAGTCCACTGAGAAATTGTAACCAATTTTTAAAGGCTTTAAAGATACAAAATTCCACCAAGTTTCAAGAAAAATTGTCTTGAAAGTGCACAGTGTTTCTTTAAGCTCTCTCAGTGAAAGGAAAGCTGACATATGATCATGACAGCTATCTTTGTTTTGCAGTGCCTATTACAGAGCAGCAAAGTACTGAAATTCACTCAGCACACGTATGAGTGGGGTAGAGCTGGAGCACTGCCCTGTACAATCCAGTAATCAAAGGGTAAGGAAGGGAAATGAGGATTTTGGTGAGTAATGGGCTATTGGAAAGTAACTGCATTGCAAAGAAAAAGTATTTTGCAATTCTGCTTTCTGTGTTTCTGTAAAGTTACGCACCAGAGAGGTTTCTGGGGAAATAACATACAATTTTATAGGAAGACAAGACTTTTAGTTTGTCTCTTGGGATAATATTGTTCCTCTTGAAACATTGTTCTAAAACTTCATCCCATTGTGTAAAGAATTTTTCCATTTGTGGAATTATCTGTGGCCACTTTAAAGCCATCTTTACTTAGATTAACATTGTCTTTTCATCTAAACAGTCCTGTAAGACTGGTTACTCAAGACAGTTTTTTGATTCTTCTGTAGATAACTTGTTGTTTCAAGTGTTCATACTTATATTCGTTTCTGCCATACAGAGTTTACCATCACAACAAGGCTTTTTGCTGAAGTACCCATACGTATCTGTGTAGCTGGTAAGTGTATAAGATGCAAAAATGTGCTCCTAATAAGAAACTTTCCACAAAAGCTGGTTTAGACAAGTTGCCTTTGTGCTTTTAATCACTTAAAGAAACCATTCATATTCCTTGACTCTGAGAGACTATTGAGAACTATATTTTAGCAGTTGAATAAAACTTTGAAGAGTGGAAGAACAGAGCACTTAAAAGCCCCACCAAAAGTAAAAATACACAGGACATGGAAATTTTAAAAAAATTCATAATTTTTTTTCAGATTTAAAAATCATAGTTTCAAGAAAAAAAACCAAACAAACCAAAGAGCCTCTCAAAAGTAAAAACAAAACAAAACAAAACAAAAAAGCCTTTGTAACATGAAATCACATTTTCCTATAATTCTTATGTCTTAAATGTTTGATGCTTCTAAGAAGTTTCAGTTAAGTGGAGCCAGGCAATAAATTATTCACTTATCACATCTCTCCTCCACCTACCATCCCCCTCCAAAATAAAAAAGAAAAAAAATAAGGATAGAGCAATCCAAGAGAGACCAGTGGTCTTTGTAGTGTCTACAAATGCTCTTTGTATGAAATCCACAACATGGGGTAGAAACACCCCAGTATAATGTATGTTCATCATGATTAACTGGAGAGGATACACTTGACAGAAGTCAAATGGGATTCAGTCCTGCACAGTGGCACCTGGACTGTGATCAAGAACTCCTCAGAGAGTGGAAAGAGCAGAAGGATATAGGCTAGAATGGGTCAGGGCCAAGAAATGAAGCTGTGAGGGAGAAGTGTTTGGTCAGACAGAGACCAGACATAAAGGGAACAGAGTCCTGCATAAAGGGAAACCAGTGGATTCTTGGAGCTGTATCATTTTCTTCCAGCCATTGATCACTGTCACTATGGTAATCAATGAAGAGTGAACTAAAGGAGTCAATTTGGCTTTTGGCAGGTATGAAAACTTTTATTCCCACTGTGTTTCTTGGCTAATGTTTTCTCTCTTTCTCACTTATCACCAGGCCCTGCCACATATATTTTGCTGTATTCATTGCTTCTGGTGAATATTTGAAAACATATCTCCTTTGTCTCCTCCTCCTTTTCTTCACAGGGTATTTTCCTACAGTACTAATGAAGAAATTTTGAGGGGAGTAGGAATAGTCATGTAAAATAAGATTAGAGAGGTGTTTTCTATACATATATAGGATATAACACAGCAACCAGTCAGTTTCAAGGTGTTCAGACAAGTTATTTAAAATTAATCTTAGAAGCCCTAAGATATCCAAGGACAAAACAGGTTTATCTAATATCAGACACCTTTACAGCAGACCATTTAAGTGTAGTAGATCTCTAAGGTAGGTAGACTGAATCCCACAGTGAAACAAAAAATATCTGGAATATAAAAATCTTATCAAAGTTAGTATTATGCTTGTTATTTTTTGAAGTTATCTCCAGATTGCCAATGACAGTATGAAAAAGTAGGAAAATAGGTTTTCTGTTCCAAATGGGCAGAAGGACGCTTTACAATTACTCGGGGCTAGATAATAACTCATCTATCTCACTTTGATCAGATGTGAAGGGGCAGGTATCTGGCTCATAATTAGACACATTTAATTATGTAAAGCCACATGGGTAAAAATCAAATAACTTTATTAGAGAACTGAACTCTAGAAGAGAAAATTGTATAATGACATATTAAATAATGAGAGATGTAATTGGCTGTATGGCTGCTTTTGTTCCTTTTAAGATGGAGTGGGCAGATTTTAGATTACTTGTTTTATATCTAGTAAAACCAAAGCTATTGATGGAGAAAATCTATAAAGGGCTAGGATAGCTAAAGATAACATTAGAAGTGTTCTTGCAGCTGTTCACAAAATTCCAAGTACTTTTACATGAAAAGAAACTTTTTTTTTCTTACGGTATCCTCATACAACCCCTCTCACACACACACATACATATATATATATATGAATATGGGGCTTTTTTAAGAGCAACGATTTAAAAAAACCTGGGTTGCTGAGAAAGAAACAAACCTCAGGTCATCAGAAAACACTAAACACAAAGATGTGTAAAATAATATATTGAAGGTTGTAAACATGTTTCTTTCCACTTGGGATACAGAGAGAAATTTTTCCCTTAAGGATAATACACAGAGTCAAAGGTGTGATCAAGAACCACTTAACTGTTGTAAATAAATGCTAGGAGCATACTCGGAGGTCATTCCAGCCCTATTTGGGTGTCCTAGAAGCTAAAACAGTTATAAAGTACAGGTCTGTTTCCAAAGGCTGCCTGACTTA
Source organism: Pachyramphus minor (assembly GCA_013397135.1). NCBI lineage: Eukaryota > Metazoa > Chordata > Aves > Passeriformes > Tyrannidae > Pachyramphus > Pachyramphus minor. The sequence continues at coordinate 23,560 of VYXB01008543.1, forward strand.
GATCTATTCAAATTCCCATTAACCCATTTCCGAGTATTTTGTCATCTACCTTAGTTAACCCACTGTGCAGGAAAAATGCAAGTCCATAAGCAATGTCTGCACTATGTGAGTAGGTGACCTTGGAGTGTGTGTGTGTGTATTGTGAAGATATTAAGTTTCTAGCCGTACACTGACCTTTATGCTGACCATGAAGCTTCTCAGAACTCAGGCAGTGACAGAACTGCAATGGCTCAATGGCTGTTCAAGTTAAGCAAAAACGTTATATGTTACAGAGCTGTTGAGCCAAATCAGATCTAGCCCTCCTTGCATTTATTTTTTTTGCCTTTCCTGACAATGAGAATTATTGCTTATTTAGTATTTTGGAAGTAAAGGACATTTGTGAATGTACACACCCAGGCTTTTCTCAGAAGGTCAAATTCAGGCACCCAGACATATTCTGTCAAAATTTCAAGAAAGTCTAAGGTATCCATAAATGTATCTCAATTTTGACATCCAAGAATGAGTACAACATCAATCACTTCTGAAAGTTTTGATGTAAGAATGTGTTTTCAATTATTATTTTTCAGAAACTTAGTACTTCATATTTCTTGCTAGACTGTGGCTTCATTGACTTGAAAATTAAAAAAAAAAAAATTAAAAACCATTAAAATTCATTAGAAATTTTAAATAATTACAGCTTCCACAGACCTATACCAAATAGCCGGGTTCCTCTGAAAGTGTGAAAATCCACTCAATTTTATAAATTATTATTTGGATAACATCTGGTCCTCATCTTCAGTACACCTTCACTAGTTTTGTATGTGCAACTAGATCTACTCCTGATTTACATCATTTATCAGTGAGAATAGAATCAGGACAAGTAAGTTCAATTACTAGAGACTGTATCAGTTTCATCACTCTTTCTGTAACCTGAAACAACCATTCATGTAGTAGAGTAACTATTAACTACATAGAGAGGTACTTCTTCCTCTATATTATCCTTCAACTCTGCTAGATCTAGATAAATTGCTGTAATAAAACCCAGTAGTGAGTGAGGAAATATAGCAGAGGAAGGGAAAGAGGGAGAAAGAAAAAGAAGCTCATCTGCTCCCCCATTAATCAGATCCTCTAAAAAGATTTTAAGCGCTTGTGACACGTTCTTTATTCTCAGTGCAATAAAATTCTATCATGAAACTAGACGACAACATCAGTCATATATCTGACAAAAAGGGACCTACAATAAAAACAAAAGTTTAGATATTTACAGTTAACTCATATGCTTTTTCCACAATCTAGTCCAATGAATAAGTAAGATGAACCTTAATAAGGGAAACACAAATTCCCATATGAAGCTTATGTAGGAAAAATCAATAAAACAACCATAAGTTAGCATCTAAAGTGTGTGTCTATAAAAGAAAATCATCTTCCCTTCAAATACAGAAGAGGGGAAAGAAGAGGAAAAGATAAACATAGGAAACTACATGGAAGTAATCTGTCTGATGGCTCTTTTTACATCTTTGTTGTGAACAGATTTGGTTTAATGAGCACATTTGTTGTGAACTCATTCTAATTGCAGTGTGCCCAGGGAGCAGACATCCCGTTACTTAAAATGTTGCTCCAATTGTGATGATGAAATACCTACATATTATTCTAGTAAATTTGCTTTATGCTGTTTTACTGCAGTTAAATTTGTTTGTTCTGCTGCTGTTTCAGGGGTTTTGCAGGCTTTCTATTAAAAACTCTATTTTCAGTCATTTATATGGGGGATGCTGAAGGGTAAAACATACAAACAACAATTGACTGACACTTCAGTTCCTTCACTGTTAAATGAGATTCTTGAAATTACTTTATAGAAGCCAGTATCTGCTGACAAATTAATTTATGGTGAGCAATACTCCACATTTGCAGATCAATTTAATTTTGGGTGTTGTTCGCCTCCTTAAATTTCGCCTCTGTTTTATGGTGAGTTTGAACTATGAAATTTGGAGCTGAGGTCTCAGCTGCTATAAATTGACTTAGTTCTATTGCAGTCAGTATGACTGTATTGATTGACATTAGATGGATTTTTGTAGTTCTTTTAAGTGTGTATGCATAAAAGATATTTCAGCAGTGTTTTTAGTCAAGGAACATTCCTAATATTCCTCATATTAGGGCCTACTATTTTATTCCAGGGAAGCTACTCTACCCCCACTTCAACTAGATCTACTAGAGCTGAGGAATCATTTTATTTCTGTGGAATATGCTTCAGCAGAAGTCTTTTAAAATATGTAAGGCAAAATCATCAGGATATATATAACTATATTTTATTCTTCCAGCCTTTTCTTTCCATGAGTCCTTGTGCTACTTTAGTACAGCAAAGTCATTACCTCTTAAACCTGATGACACCAATTGTAGCCTCCGCTTTCACTGGCATTTAAGCAACCACACAGTGATGTTATAGCACCTGATTCTCCATATTATAGGCTCACCACTTCTGACTTCTAGCTGTCCCTTCAGTCAAATGTGGGGTGAGACCTCCTGTGATGGTATGATAACATATCCCATATTTCTGTGGAGTTCTCTGCTGCAACAACCAAGGAGTCCTCAGCTGAACAGGAAATTAAAAAAAAAAAAATTATTCTGTCTTTTTCACTCTTATATTGATGGGAGAGGAATGTTGGGTTTCTTTGGTGTGGGGGTTTTTTTGTTGCCTTATAATTTTTAAAGTCCCAGGTCAAAGCTATGAGCTGTCCAAATGTTTTACTTACATTTAAAATTCCAAAATAAATCTCCACAGATTTTTTTGCAAAGCCTTTTAGTTCTTTAATACCTTGAATTTATGCAAAGAGAAAAAGCTACGCACTTTTTCCCAAGTGACTTCTTTTAATTTAGTGGGAAAAAAAGCAGTTTGGCAAAAGGTTCACTGGAGTAACATACAACCAAGAAGAACTAAAGTACCCCACAAACAAGAACTATTTTAGTAAAATATAACCCCTTGGTTTTAAGTTATCCACAAGAGATTAAGGAAAAAGGAGGAAAAGAAACAGAATCCATGGGGTTAGGTTACAGATGGATTGGTCCCACCTGAATCACTGTGAAGATTCTGGAACAAATAACCTGAGAAAAATTGCAAACACATTAAGAACAAGACAATAATGGGGAGTAGTCAGCATGAAATGGCAAAGGGGAAATTATACCTGACCAAACTGGTGGCTCTCTACAGCAGAATGACTTGCTCAGTGAATGAGGGTGTGTGGTGGGTTATCCCTGTAGGCAACTAAGCAACACACAGCACCTCTCTCACATGCACACTCCTGCTGTGCAGTCTGAGAGGTGAGAGAATTGGAAGGACAAAACAGAGAAAACTCACAGGCAAAGAAAAACATAACAAAACAAAGCTTCAATAAGTGATGTAAAAGCTGTTTCTCATCACTAGCAGATGAATGTCCAGCCAGTCACTGAGCAATGGCAATTTTGGAAAAACTTCCTTTCAGCTACTGTCTTCCCAGTTTTATTGCTGAGCACAACATCTTATGGAAAATATATCTCTTTGATCAATTTGGGTCGCAATTTCTTGCACACACCCAGCTTACTTGCTGGGAGAGTAGAATGAGAAACAGATAAGGCCTGTGAAAGAACTGTGGAAGAACTGTTCTGCAATTGAAAAAGCACCATTACGTTAGAAAAACATTTTACCATGAGGGCTGTTATGAAGAAAATTAACTCAACTGCAGGTAAAACGAGTATGGAGGGAGTATTTTTTGTTTTTCTCAACTTGAACAAGGCTTTTGACACTGTCTCACATAAAATTCCAATAGACAAATTGATACAGTATGACTGAAATAAATGGACAGTGAGGTAGATTGAAAACTGCTTGAACTTCTCAGCTCAAATGATTGTGATTAGTGGCATGAGCTAGGGACCAGTCATTACTGATGTGTCACAGGGACCTATACTTTGTCCAACAGTGTTTAACATCTTCATTAATGACCTAGATGTGCCAAAGTGCACTGGCAGCAAGTTTGCAGGCACTACCAAAATCAGAGTAGTGACTGATACATCAAACAGGCAGGTTGCCATTCAAAAGCATCTGAACAGAGTGAAGAAATGCACAGACAAGAATCTCATGAAGTTCAACATTAGGAAATTGCCTGCCCTCGGAGAAGAATAACCCCTTGCACCAATACAGGCTGGAGACAAACTGCATGGAAAGCAGCTTCCCAGAGAAGGCCCTGATCTCCAGGTGGACACCAAGATGCTCATGAGTCATCTATGTGTCCCTGCAGAAAGAGTTCCAATAGCCTTCTGGACTGCATTGCCAATAGACTAAGGAAGATGTTCTTTTTCTTCCACACAGAACTGGTGGGACACAGTTGGAATACAGGATCTAATTCTGGCCTCACCAGTAGGCACAAAACATGGACATACTATTGTGGATCCAGGAAGGGTTATAAATCATAGAATCATAGAATTGATTGAGTTGGAAAAGACCTCAGAGATCATCGAGGTCCAACCTTGGTCCAACTCCAGTCCATTTACTAGCTCATGGCACTCAGTGCCATGTCCAATCTCAGTTTAAAAACCTCCAGGGACGGTGAATCCACCACCT
>VYXB01008543.1:28348-86575 GCA_013397135.1 Pachyramphus minor
CCCCTCATCCACCAGGTGGGTCACCTGATCATAAAAGGAGATCAGGTTGGTCAGACAGGACCTGACCCTCCTAAACCCGTGCTGGCTGGATCTGATCCCTTGTCCATCCTGAAGGTGATCAAGAGCTTGGAGTATCTTTTATGTGAGGGAAGGTGGAAGAAGTTTAGTCTGTTCAGCTTGGAGAAGGCTCTGAGGACAGAGGGAGTGATAGATATTATGTGTTTAAATATCTAATGAGCAAGGGTGCTACAAAGATGTTATATATATTTATAACCCAACTACACAATTCCTTCTGACCACAGTAATCTCACGGAGTAGAGTAGATGCAATTTCCATTGTTATGTAAAAACTTTTTTTTAATTATGGTTATAAGTAAACAAAACTCTTTAAAAACATTTCTTTTTCCTTATGATTCTGGAAATTAATTAATCCTTTTTTTGTTTTTTTCCCTTTTTTTCCTCCCCAAAATAAACAAATGGTGTTTCAATAAGCATTTTTATAAAGATCAATCATCTTTCTTCATTAACCAGATGGAATATGGCATTCTCCATGAAAAATTTTAACTTAAATGCACTACAGATTAGGAAAAAGTAGTCATTATTGTCCTTCTCTCAAAAGAATTCCTCTAATCCAAAAACCTTTATCTACTGTATTTTTCATATAAAAGACTTAATTCAAGCTTATGTACTCCATTTCCCTGTAAAAACTGGGAATATAAGATAATTCCCTTATATTGCAAAAGAATTAATTCTTTTTGTTTTCTTTTTTTGTTATAAGCTAAAATGAGTGTTCTAGTAGTTCAAAGGTATTACAAGAATACACAAGCTAGATTATCAATGTTGAAGAAATTTATTTTGTAATTAATTAAATTAATTAAATTAATGGTAAAAAGTTATTAAACAGTTGATTAAAAAAAAGAAATTACAAATTCAGTGATATCACAAAATATATATAACATCCAACAGCTACAGTATCAGGGATATTAAGACGGTGTAAGAAAGCCTGGCATTTTAACCTAAACTTTGATGCAGTGCAGCTCTGTCCAACAGGCAAAATATTTACTCTTCAAAGGTAATTGTATTAAAGCTTTAGAAGTAATTTATCTCTGGAAAAGATGGTTTAACATTCTGCATGAACTTGCAATTTGCATCAGAGATGGAAAATCACTCCAAGCTTCCACTTAATTTGGTGATGGAATTTTAACAAGAGCTTCCCAGGTTTCCCCTCAGGCACATCATTGCTGCAGTTCTTTATATTTTGAAGGACATTGGGAAGATGCCTGCTGCTGAAGTATGGTGCAGTATACTACAAGAGGACATTTCATTTGCAGCACTGTAAGATGGAATTTCCCAGGGGCCCTTCAAGGGTTGTTTCATACAGAAGATATACATGCACACATGCAAGTATTGTAGCAAACCCTTTGCTCTCCTTTTGTTCCTAGAAGATTAAAACTATCAATTTAATGTTCAATTTCTGCATTTAATTTATTGTGCCTAATAGGTAGATATTTAAAGCAAAACCACATGAATTTAGCAATGTCTTCTGGGCTTGCAATATTACAGGTGCATGGAAACCCCCTTGATATGTATGTTGAAAATTATGAGCTAGACTTAAAAGGGAAAGAAAAATTGTTCACTGGAGATCATTAAAATTTATTTTAAATATTAATGTTGAAATAAGCATTTTCCAAAATAGACCTACATCATGTGCTTATTGTAAAGATTGGTGTTTTATTTGTGCTATTTAGTGAATGGTATAAAGCCAAATACTCTAAAAAAGAAACAGATAGCAAATTAAGCTACCTCCTACTTCCCAAGCAAGTTCAAGCTTGCAGAAACAGTTTGGTAAATTCCAACTCTGAAAAATTATAGCCATGAAAAGACAACATTTGCTACCTTTTGATTTGTAAAGGCTGTATTTTCTTAAAGAATACTAATCTTTCCTCTACCCATGAAAATAATTTACAATTTTATTATTATGGCTTCTCAAAAGGAGTTTTTAAACACTTAAATATGCACAGGGCTGGTCATTCATGTTAATGAAAAACAGAAGTCAGTCTTGACATATTTTAATTGGATTAACCACGAGAAACTACAGCCTGTTGAATGGAAGGAGGTGGATAAATACATAAATGCATGAGCTCTGTGCATGTACCAAGCTACTCAGGGCAGAGCTACTGATGAGTCCGAAGGCACACCACTGTTGGCTGCACTAACACATTTCCCATATACAAACAGTTCAGACAACTCAGAATGATGTTTTGGGCAGATGATCTTGATTTTTCCTGCATCTATTCTTGTAGGTATATGCTGTAAGACAGTCAGACTTGTTTAGGTCAAAGAAATTAAGACAAAGCTGGGAGAGGATGCTCAGGTCCTATTGGTCTCCCTTATTATCACATGCTTTCTCCTCAAAGATAATAAAAAAATAAAAATAGAAACTTCAGAGTTTTATGGTGAGAAGAAGAAAGAAGATAACACAAGATACTTTTTTTTTTTTTTTAAGAGAACAGGGAACAAAAAAGGAGGAATGCTCAGTTTTTCTTGTTCTTATTTCATTGAGCTTCTGGATTCCAGGTTTTATTTCTCTCTGAAGGAAGTACCAACACTACTTTGAAAATCCCTGGAAAACTCTGAGAAAGAATGAAAGATTTTTTTGAAAATCAGAAAATAACTCCATTAAGACCACTGCAATTTCAATGGATCCTAAAAAAGAAAGGCTGAAACCCTGCTCCTTTTTTAAGACACTTAATTTCATTCACAGAAAGTCTATACTATAAAAGCAAAATCCACATGCAAGGAAAAGTCAACGATACACTATGCTTACAGGCAGAACTTCTTTGTGTAAGACGTACAGTCTAAGTTCTCATCAAGTTTCTTATTTTTCAAAGTCAAATTTTAATACTTATTTACATAGGACTTAATCTGTTATGAAGTGGTTGGCTTCCTAAAGTCATGCAAGATTAATATTGGGTCATCTGTCTCCAAGCAAGTATATTGCTCTTATGATGCTTGCACGGGATCACAGAAGCTCTTACCATTTGGAATTGTTTGATGGCTGAAAAAGGTTTTGTTTGGGGGCAGAGGGGGGGGTTTACAGCTTTGTGACCAGAGACTCAATCTGCAGTACATTTACTCTGAGGTGGGGTCTGAAACTGATTACAATGCACTGGCTGTAACAGAAGCTGCAAAAAGGCAATTGCTCGGGTACTGTTTTAGAAAATATTAGTTGTCTTATCCATAGGAACAGTGTGAGTTTGTAATTTTTCATGAAAGTGAAAAGATTTTCTTTTATCCGAAGTTCTTAAAGAACTGGAAGAGAAATAGCAATAGATCAAAAACTGCATACTATTTGTCTGACTTTTCAACTGTCAAAACCAAATGACTGAGACAACAAATTGGTAATTTTCAAGTATTACTGTAAGCATCAGCATGGCCATGGACTGTACATTGTTGCAGGAATTAAAAGAGAAAATGAGATCCGTGTGTCTTATTTAAGATTCCCGATTTCATCACCATTTCTATTCTGTTTATTTCTATTTGTAAACACAAGACATAGAATAACAGGAAAAAATATGAAAAATAAGATCAAATTCAGCCACCTGGATTCTCGTGGCCTTGGGTATGCGCCTTCATCTATATAAACATTTGTTATTATTTAATGTAATCTATCCTACAGACTAGATAGACATTTTAAAAACAGAAGATTCAAATAATTTGGCCCCATTTCTTGTTATCCTTCTTCCGACTTGGGAATATAAGAGAGTTCAAAAGCGTTTGCAAGGCTGTCAGCCCTTCCTCCGAAAAAGGAGAAAAACCCCAACAGAATAAAATTAGAACAGCCTAATAGAAAAAAATAGTTTAAACAATAATGAAGCTGTTTACATCTCATTAACATAGTAATATGTCATAAACAAATACTATTACTGTTAACAATATTGTATTGGGTTTGTGTGGCAAGGTTTCAGTAGTGGGAGACCACAGGCATGGCTTCTGTAAGAAACTGCTAGAAGCTTCCCATCTCCCACAGAGACAATGCCAAACAGCTCCAAGATAGTGGTAGCGTCCCTGGCATAAAATATTCAAAAATGGGGAAGAATTCACTGTGCAGGAGCAATTGTGCAGACAAAATAGGTTTGAGAGTATTTGAAATAAACAGCCCTGCAGACACCAAGGTCACTGCATAAGGAGAGGCAGAATGTGCTCCAGGCACTGAAGCTATTCCCCTGTCGCCTGTGGTGAAGACCATGGTGAGGCAAGCTGCCCCGCTGCAGTCCACGGACATCCATGGGGAAGTGGATATCCACCTGTACTCTATGGAGAACCCCAGACCAGAGCAGGTAGATACTCAAAGGGGGTTGTGACCCATGGGAAGTCCATGTTGGAGCAGGCTCCTGGCAGAACCTGTGGCCTTGTGGGGAGAGGATCCCATACAGTAGAAGGTTTTTTTGGCAGGACTTGTGACACCGTAGGGTGACCACGCTGAACAAGTCTATTGCTGAAGGACTGCAACCTGTGGAAGGGACCCACACTGGCCTCGTTTTTAAAGAACTGCATCCTGTGGGCAGAACTCATGTTGGAGAAATTCAGGGAGGACTGTGTCCTGTGAAAGGGACTCACCACATGAAGGAGGGAAAGTCTGAGCTCTAGTCCTGCAGAGGAGCAACTCTAGCAGCAGAGCAGCAGAGACAATGTGCCATGAACTGACCACAGGGCCCGCTGTCAATCCACATTCTTCCTTTGGGGAGGAGTGAGAGAAAATCAGGAGTGAAGTCAAACCTGAGAAGAAGTGGGGGTTGGGAAAAAGTCTTTTTATGATTTGGTTTTTATTTCTCATTATCCTACTCTGATTTGATTGGTAATAAATTGAACTAATTTCTCTGAGTTAAGTCTTTAAGTTTGTTCATGATGGTGTGTGATCTCTCCCTTCCCTTATCTCAAATCATTAGCTTTTAGCTTTATTTTCTCTCCCCTATCCAGTTGAGGAGTAAGCCTTAGAGTGGCTTTGGCAGGCAGCCGACATCCAAATAGGGTCAACCCACCACTGATATGAAGTGTTTTCAGTGGAGACTGTGTGAAATCTAAATCACAATCTAGACTTAACTATTATCAAAGATCTTGAGTTGATTGACAAATAATGTCCTGTCCCCTTCCTCCTTTGTTTACAGATTCTCTGTTCTCTTAGATTAACTGTTTCCACTTTTATTTATTACCAGGATGTTTATTTGTTGCAGTGACTATACTGCTATTTTTAATCATACATCTAGCATTTATAATGTTCTAGCTAAAGAGGTACCAATTTCCCTCTAATACTAAAAATAGAGTTTCTCTTGCACCCAATATTTGCAATTACCAGATCTCAGGTAGTTAGTCTAAAAAGAAAGGAGTTAAAGACCTTTCCTTTTTTGGAAATGATTTTGCACATTTCCTGCTTCTCTCTTTTAGGCCAGCAGACTACATTCAGATGACTTCATAAAAGTTGAGGGAACTGTATCCCACTATAATTACTCTAAAATTTAGAGATACTGCTAACTCTAGACATTTCTGACAAGTTTTAAAGCCTATAGAAGACAAATGAAACTCAGGGGTTCATATTTTCAAACATAGTTTTTGAAATATCATTCAATATTTGAAGTAAGTTGGAGAAATATATATTGAAGAGTTGTCAGTTTGATCATTTAATCCCTAAATCTAGGATCAAAGGACTCAACCCAATCAGGTTTCCTACGCCTAGTGCCAAAGTCACTTCAGATGTGTATTAGACACTTTAAAAGAAATTTGGCATGAAAAATATGAAGATAGAAATGTATAAATCTGTCTGCAGTAGGTTAAATGCATCCAGTGGGGTTTCTATTATCTCATTCTGATAAATCGCCCTCCCCCAGGCCCCAGCACCAACTGAATAGTCCCCTTCCAAAGTTAATGCCATTCCTGCAGAAAATGTAGTATGGATTAAACTGGAAACCTTTCATGTAACTAATGTCTTGGCTTTATTAACACAGGCAGTCGACAGACTGTGTACTTATTTAAGTGTATTTCAAAGATTTTAGTGTTCTTGGGTTTCTTGCCATAGTGTGGCAAGAAACAGCCATAGTGTGATGAAAGCAGGCTCTATGATGGTTATGACACATTCTTTTCTGATCAGGCTGCTAACATCAGGAGAAAATTTGGGGACTATCACTTCTGTAGATAACCAGGGCTAGGAAATGCAGAAGCAGTTAAAACTGTGTGTCAGGGTTTTGTACCTTGAGCAGCTATTATTTATTCCTTCTATTACAGTGACTCAGAAGCAGAAATTGGAATACTGGCTATAGTGCTTTAAGCAATGTACGCACTTAGAGAGTTTCTTACTAAGTCAAAATGTTAATCTCTAACAATTCTTATGAGGCAACAGTAACCATTAATAGAGGTCCCAAATGAGGTTATAGATTTCTTTGGGGCAGGTGCTGTGGCAAAAGCCTTAAACAAAACCCAGAAAAAACAGGAAATACTAATGCCCACATACTGAAAACACTTATTCTAACTGTTCAAATTAGTTTTATGATAGTCATAATCACAATGAAGCAGAAATTCCTGGGTGAAATTAATGCTACGAGAGCCAGAATTAAATTTTGCTCTTACATTTCTAGAGTAGAAATGTATGCAATTAAACCCACAAAGAATAAGCTTATTCTGGGAATAGACCCAGGTTTACACACTTGAAAAGAGACGAAGTCAGAAAGTTCAAATAAATTTGATTTATTTCCCTCTGCCCTCACCCCCAAGCTGCTGTTGAAGCTGTGGGCAGTCTATACAATTATCCCAAAATGGGAGTGACATTAGCTAATCTTTGGCACAGCTGCATCCATTTTGGCAAGATATATTGTTATGGTCTGCACTAGACCACATTTAAACATCTAAGTGGATATGAAGAAAAATGCTTACAGTAAAATCTCACATCGTGAGAGGAAAGAGGAATATTTTTGCAAGAGCCTCAGTTGCAGGTATGTGAATAACCTTTTCCCTTTCAGTGGCAAGGCAAATAACAACGTCAAGGAAACTAAACTTCTTTGGTCCAATTACTGGAAAATTGTCAATTAAACAAGACTCAGACTGTTTTTCAGATACAATACTTGTACTTATGCAGTACAATAATGAAACAGGTTTGAAATATTAATGATCAGCCTATTAAAAATATATAAACTTTGCACATATATAATTTTTCCCAGAATCTTAGATTCAGATGAGGCCTGAATTAAATAACTTCACTCTGAGGCACCTTTTTCCAGAAGTCATTATTCACAAACATTGACAGCAGTCATCCTATGGCCTCTAAATATTGATTGTTTCTCTAATGCTATTGTCTTGGGAGGGGAGGAGTTGTGTGAGTGTAAGCCTTTAAAAATGCTGAAGGTGACTTAAACACAACATTGATTTAGCAACATCAAAGGTTTATTTTTTTGGACTGCCTTCTGCAACACTTTTCAAGTTCTCAGTAGACACATAGTATTTAAATCTAAAAAAATATAAACAAATCTAAAACCGTCCTTCTCCTTTGCTTATACACAGTGATATTTATATGATAAATTTAAAAGAGAAACTAAAAAATTGTATTGATGGTATGGAAAATGGAATAAGATTTCACCCTTGAACTACTGAATTCCATAATCGATAACTGGAGCCTTGTTTGGTTCATGATTAAACGTTAGGTCAAGAATATCATGGGGTCTGAAAGAGTTGGCAGCTATTATATACTCTCCATATTTCATGACATTACAGGTAGGCACTGTTTAACTAGTCAGAAAAATAGTATTCTGAAAACTTGTTAGACTTGCATCTCATTTGTATTTCTCATCTCACCCTCTTTCAAATTCAGCCCTCTGAACTGAGATTTCATAATGGAATATAGGATCATGCACATCCAAGGGATGGTTCCATGAGACTGTATTAGGTCATAATATGGTTGTGATGTTGAAAGTTGACTTTTTTCATTGCAGAAACATTTGATATGCTCCCTGATTAAGACAGGACTGAAAATAGGAAAACATTCTCTGCAGCGGTAAACTTCAATTTGTCCATTGTCATGAAAGATCAATTCACTGTCCTCATTTGCTTTAACACACTAGTGTCTCTTAAGGTAATAAAAGATATTCAGTAAGACCCACAAGATTGCTTCCTTATTAGGGAAAGAGTTGTTTTTCTCCTTCTCCCCATATTAGTTTTTTATGTATAAAGAAACTTAAATAAAGAATTTGTTTATTAGGTTTTTTCGTTTGGTTGTTTGGGTTTTTTACAAGTGAAATAATGGGATTAAATAAACTTTAATTCTATTTTTAAGTAGATTTAAGAAGAACTGAGAAAACATCTTCTGTAATTTGGTGAAGATACTGACTATGTTACTTCTGTACAGGATGGAACTTACTTACACATGTAGATAAGCACAGCATATCTGTGCAGACTTTACAAGAGCAGAAAACCTGAAAATATCAAGATTGCAGTCTAATCTGAGAGGAACACAGTTCCCAGATCCCAGATATACTTATTTTTTTAGAATGGAATCATGAGGAGACTAACTTTTACAGAAATATGCATATTGTATAGAACTATAGTGGTTAAAAAAAAAAGTAGATTCTGTTTGTGTGTTAACCTCTTGCCTGATACCTAAAGAGACATCAAGGAAAGTAAGTTAATGTCTCCTCTCTCACTAGAGACATTTCTGTGCTACTTTGTCTTTCAAATAATATGTGGGGAAATCATGTGGATAGTGCATTAGTCTACATGTCTCTAATATGAAGACTGTTTCTTTGCTTTCAGCCATATTTGATCTAATGAATCGTTGCACATCTCCTCTTCTTCACAGGTGGACAAGATCTGCTAGTAAGGCAAGACAAAGATTTTGGCTGAAAGACAGGGATGAATTTCACTATGAATTGTGTTTGATTCCAAAAATCATTCCAGTTACAATTTTAACAATTTTAACAACTTCAGTTGCAACTTAAAGAACAAAAACATAGAAGTAATAATGAAAAATCAGGTAAAAGTTGCAATATTTCGCAACACTTGTGTTTCATAAATCACTGTTCACTTTAGTGATGTCAGTAAAATAATAATATGCTACAAATGAAACATTAAAATGGAGAAAATTGATAACTTTCTTTACATTAGACACTGTAAATAAAGTATATTCTACTTTTGGTTGGGGTTTTTTTGTGGTTTTTTGTTTGTTTTTAAATAAGTGGTTATTTTCTTCCTTTATTAGACATTTGCCATTTAAAAAAATAACAAAAAAAATTAAAAAATGCCTTAAGAAGTGAAATAATTGAATTCTTTTGTGCTAGATGCAAATATTTGTTCCGTTTTAATACCAAAAAGTTTATTTTACTCTTTTTTCCAACAGTAAAGACAAAAATTTCACTATTTACTTTGTCATAACTTAAGAATTCTAAAGACTAGTGGATAGTAACTACATAGTTGAGAGATATCTAAATTTTGTGGTTTAAAATAAGAAATGAACTCTCCAATTGCTCAAGAGCTGCTTTGTGAATAATATTCTTATTGAAATGAGTGCAGTGAAGCAAGAAGTTCGAGTACCTGCATATCAAAGACTGGTTTGGCTATTTGCATTATTAATGTCACCCGCAAACTGCATTCCTAACAAGCAGCTACATGAGTTAAGATGAATATTACTTGCAATGAAGTAAAAAAGGCTGTTACTGCCAAAATGAAATTCATGGACTATATCTCCAACTCCTCTATCTGTTAATGTACCATTCATTTTATTCCACTGGAGATTATATTTTAAAAACATTTCCAGGTTTATTTCAAGAAACATTTTTGTTTAGAAAGTATTCCAGAGGCAAATAGCAATAGCACAGACTTTTAGAATATTGCCCTATGAGAGGGTGTCTCAGTGTCATTTAGACTGAGGTGTAGTTTCTATCATTTTGGCACCACTTGATATTTCAGGTCAAGATGCTTACTAAATGAATGATATCACTCAGCTTTTCTTCAATTATAATACATTTTATATATGGATAAATATGAGAATAAGGGAACCTTTCCTCAGACATTTCTGTTCTCCTCAAAACAGGCAATTGATCTGAAAAATCTATGTCCTATTTTATTTTTTTTCTCCTTGAATGGCTTGTTTTGTCTGAATTCCTACACTAAAATGGGAAGATCTTCTCACCTCCCCTATCTTTTCTTAGTCATCATTCAGACAACAGTGTGTTTTCTGTGCTTCAGCTAATCCACAGACACATGTAGGTTAATCAAAGTACAAAACAGTACTTTGACAGAAGATATAGGTGATCCATTGGCCACAGTAGGGTTTTTTTTGGATTAGGATGAGATTCTACTTTGTGCTTTGGAATACTAATTGATGATATTAGGTTACTCCATGGGTAAGCAAAGAAATAGGAATTAAGGGAAAATAAATCAGGGAGAGGACTACAAGAAAGAGTCTCACCAGCGATGAGAAAGGAGGGTGAGAGGGGTCTATGTCAAGCATTTGGACACATATCCACACAGACTGGGAAGAAAACAGGTTTCACTGCAGGCATCCATTTCAGAAAGAAAGATACTAAGCCAGGTTCATCTCAGAGTAACAATAAAAGGAGGAGAGACAATGCTCATAGTTGTGAGAGGGAAATTGTAACATGTGTTTAAGTAAAACAAAAGGAAAAAGACCCAACTAAGCACAGTTTACCTAGAGGTTTTCAGAATGGAACCAGGCATGGCTTTAAGCAACCTTGTGTAACTCCAAATATATCCATGTTCTAAGCAGGATTAGGTCTAGATGGTTTAGAGAGGCTTCTTCTTAAGTTTTCTGTGAGATTCAGTAGAAAATAAATAAATTTTCTCTTTCTGATGCTTTTTGTGTTTATCTTATTTAATTTATGCCTGTTATTAGAACATAGAGCACTTTATTGTATCTTCGAACAATTTGAAATATCTAATCTGTAAATATTTGAAGTATTATTTATTTAATAGTTGCAGCTAAAAGTATACAAAAAAGGGGATGTCTGGGCTACACGAATGATACAGTCACAAATGGAATGTAAAAATTCTACTAATAGGACAATTTCCTTTGATATGGACTACCAACATCAGTAAAATTATGCACAGCTAATGTTGGGCTTTATCACTATTGACCTTTTTGACAATTTAGTGCTTCAGTTTGCTTAAAAATTAATTGCTATGGGATTCCTTAAGTCTTTATCTTCACATAACCATAAATCCTTTTTCCTAGGTTGCTTAGTAACTTTTTGTCCTCAGCTAGCTTTTGTATTTCTATAGAAAAGGGTCAAATATTTTTAGCCATAACTTTATTCCCTCTAATCTATCCTTAATTGCTCTTTATAAAAGTCCAATAAGGGTTCAGAGTACAGTTAATAAATATTATGCATTTAGCATAATTTCCCTATATTTAATTGTGAAGCCCTGAAAAGACAGATTTTACCCCTAATATTTTTTAATTTGCATTCATATTAAAAAAAAATTTTAAAAAAGAGTTCTTTTTTGTTAAGTGACTAATTTTCCTATTATAGTTTCTTTTTAAGTAAATAAAGTAAAAACACAACATCACTTATATATGCCACAATGTGCAACATCAGGGTACTCTAAAATAAGGATTCATTTTGTGTTGTTGGTTTAATCTTCCTAAAGTGACTTTATTAGTTCACACAATAATTATTTTCACAAGTTGGTCCATAAATATATATTAAAATTTTGTCTGAAGGACAATGGCTGTGAATCCTTTTTCAACAAGCCTTATCTTTTTCTCTTCTGTAAGAAAAAGAAATATGGATTAATTTTAACAGAAAATAGAGGATATATATGCTAATTTCACTAAAATCTAATCCCATGTCAGTTCTAAAGTGAAGCAAGCAATTAATAATACAAATACAATAGAGGGATATGAGATGCTAAGAGGCAAATTAAATATCAATTAAAAGTTATGTAAAATGGATTTTGTATGAAGAAAAAAATTTTATGAAGTGAAAACCAAGGTTGGTAGAACTAAAGAAGAAGCTTTTTTTTGAAAAGTCTTTTAGGAGTAAAAATATCTTGATGCCTCCAAACAGAACAAGATTGTTACTAGGTGGACACTAAAAGAAGGAAGGAAGGAAGGAAGGAAGGAAGGAAGGAAGGAAGGAAGGAAGGAAGGAAGGAAGGAAGGAAGAAAAAAGAAAGAAAGAAAGAAAGAAACAAAGAAAGAAAGAAAGAAAGAAAGAAAGAAAGAAAGAAAGAAAGAAAGAAAGAAAGAAAGAAAGAAAGAAAGAAAGAAAGAAAGAAAGAAAGAAAGAAAGAAAGAAAGAAAGAAAGAAAGAAAGAAAGAAGGAAGGAAAAAGAAAAAAGAAAGAAAGAGAGTGAAGTCAAAAGAGAAGGTGGAGAAGAGAAAGGGGAAACTAAAACAAACTGATGCGAGGCAAGGCAAAAGCAAGAAGAAACAATTCCATAAGCATTTTTCTTCAGTCCTTGTAATGGGCAGTATGTGTTATGTCAAATCAAGTAATTCTAAAATTGCTAATAATTTAGAAAGATGTTAGGGAAAATCCAACAAAAATAATGAAACCATACAGAATAAGAATTTTACTTGCAGGCTGCGGTAATTAGTAGAAAACTTCCGTTTTAGAAGATTCACTTGTGATTTTAGGGTGTTGATATTCTTGTTGATACAATGCACTCATCCAAATATTTCCAGGCAAAAAAAAAAAAGACAACATCATGAGTCATATACTACAAACAACAACAGCAACAAATTACTAAAATAAATACCGGTATCTACTTTTCCTGCCACTATCAAAAGAGAAATTCATATTTCCAGAAGTAAAGCCCCCTTTTATCAAAATTTACCTTGCATAGGTGAAACCAGAACTAAAGTATTCTTTCTGGAGATAATTTTATGATGTTAAAAAAAGGTCTGTGAAACTAGAAATTGAATAACCTCTTTCAACGTGACACCGGACAGAGCTAATATCAGCAGATATATCACCAAAGCTATTATTAACAGTGGTATAATACTGCAAAATACTAAATATAGAAGTTTTTTAGTGATCTAGTATTTTTTTGCTTTCTCAGCTATTTCTATTTTACCTTTACATTATGCAGAAATGTAAAATAAATTCCCTTTGTGATAGGTTTTCCCCAGCCTTTTATACTTTTGTACTTATAGCTTAGATTACTGCAATGGAAGGTAAGTGTACCAAACAGACGCTAGGTTGGCAGGTCAGTAAGGAACATTAACACAGAAATTGATTAAGCCAGGAAGAGAAAACATCACACTTTGATAAGCACACAGGCTGTTCTGCTAGTTCATTAAGAACTCAGAGCATGCTATGAGTTCAATTTGTGCCTCATGTCCCCACTGAACTTTACAATGTGTCACAGCAGCCCATACAAGATCACTTTCCAGAATTTAGGTAGAAAGCATATGTTCTGAGTGGAGAGGAGTGAAGAAATGCTTCTCTTAATGTCTGACAAAAATTGTGCAGAGCACTGCACAGACAAAAGACACATGATCTGTGACCACTGTGAAGTTCTTATGAATTTTAATAACTGCCATGTGTGCTCTGAAGTATATGACATTTTTAACTGCTAATTTGTCAGCTATTTTTTCAGATGAGAAAGTTATAGCTGATACTTGCAGAAAGTGTAGACTTCAAATTTAAGCTGTTCACAAAAAAACAAACAAACAAACAAACCACCACCATGAAAAACAACAACAAAAGAAAAACCCAACATCATCATCATGGCTTGTCTTCACAAACGAAGATTTCAGAGGGCTCTACCCGCGCTTGCTACAGGCTCGCTGATGGCTGAAAAGGCCAATGCATGATAGACAAGTCCAGTTGCGATATGAGTTTGAACTTTAGGAGTTACAACTGGGCTGTCATTTTGGGGTGAATAACTTGTTTTGCAAGTTAAATTGTATCACCTGTCAGAAGGCAGACAGCATAAGAGGAAGCCTAAATCTGAACGCTTGGAGGGCAGGGAGGAATTAAAAGTAGGTAAAAATTCATAGAGAATCAGTTCTTTAAGCATCTAGAAAGACCATATAAAGGTGTCTAGAAGTACCTGTACAGAAAAGCCCATAGGAATTGTCTTAATACAATGTCAAAAGAGGCAATGACAGACAGAGTTTTACTTTAGCCCTTAGAAAGATAATTGTTGTGTTGAAATGAACGTTTCATACACTTTACAATGAGCATCTAAGGTAGAGGAAAAAAATATTTATTTCTTATCTTTATCCATCTTATCATTTTCTGTGATATTTAGAGAATACTTAGCAAAATCACATGTTCTGTAGAAAAATCTAGGGATTTGCAGTTCTTTCAGGTTGAGGAAAATCAAGCTAAGTTGAGAATTCAGAATTGCATTGTAAAACTGTTGCTGTTGAAAGCAACATCAGGTCTTTGGTCCAGTGAATAAATCGCTTTTGTATGTGATTACATTTGTTTTTTTCAGAAGGAATAAAGTGATTACTGGATATATTTGAATCAGTGAAAACTGAAAATCTTATTTCCCGAGACAACATATGTCTGTCTGTTAGGATTTCCAAAAAGTTCATCACTTTGTTATCTGTACACCAGGGAACCCAAAGACTTATTTTCAGTCCTGAATTTAAGATTCTACTTCATCTGTTTCCTGAAGTGACTTAACATTTGCTAAGAGTATAGAGATTTATGGACTAAAACTTAAATCCAAGAGAAATACTTGAAATCTGCACTTAAAAGTGAAATCCACATACTATATGGAATCATAGAATCATAGAATTGTTGAGGTTGGAAAAGACCTCTAAGATCATGGAGTACAACCATTAACCTAGCACTGCCATGTTGACCACTAAACTATATCCACACACCTTTTGAACACTTCCAAGGATGGTGATTCCACCATCTCTAGAATGCTTGACTATGCCCCTATTCCAATGCATGACAACCCTTTCTATGAAGAAATTTTTCCTAATACCCAATATAAATCTTTGGCGCAGCTTAAGGCCTTTTCTTCTCATCCTGTCACTGGTTATCTGGGAAAAGAGAGCAACACCCACCTCACTACAAGTTCCTTTCAGACAGTTGTAGAAAGCATGAGATCCTCTCTGAGTCTCTTTTTCTCTAGGCTAAACAATCCCAGCTTCCTCAGCTGCTCCTCGTAAGACTTGTGCTCTAGACCCTACCCCAGCTCTGTTACCCTTCTCTGGACTTGCTCCAGCAGGTCAGTGTCTTTCTTGAAGTGAAGGTCTCACTCAACACAGTACTCAAGGTGCAGCTGCACCAGTCCAGAGCACAGGGGAATGATCCCTGCCCTGGTCCTGCTGGCCACACTATTTCTGATGCAAGTCAGGATGCCCCCTTGGTTTGACTAATGGTATTAGTTGAAAGAACTAGCCAAAACCTCTAAGGAACTTGAATCTAAAATAAGATTCAAAGTATAGAAAAGGAGGGATGAGAGTCAGCTGACTGAGCAGCTACCTGGAATAGCTTTAGGCACTATGGATTTCAAGTTGCTGGTCAGAAAGATATGAGTCTCCTTTAAGTCTTCTCTCATACCTCTGAGCTCTGGGTGCATATCTTGTATACCTAAGGGTTCTCAGATGACATTGAGTGCTATTTTATGTAAACAAATACAGCCCAAAAGCATGATTGATGGCAATAAAATGATAGAAGAAGTTGAGCATGTACCTTTCCAAAGTACTACAATTCTAACTTCAAATTTTTCAGTATCTTCCTTATCCTTATGGGAGAGTTCAATTTCCTAGACATCAACAGGGAAGGTGTTACTGCTGTGAAGAGCAGACCTTGAAAATTCTTATAGGAAATAACTTCTTGTATAAGTAGTTGCCACAGCTGAAAAGCTCCTTGTTTTGCTGTTTGTGAATAAAGACTTGTGGGAGATATGATGATTCTAGAATGCATTCAAAGGAGGGCAACAGAGTTGGAGAAAGAGCTTAATGGAATGTTTTGTAAGGAGCAGATGAGGACTTTGGGTTTGTCTAGTTTGGAGAAAAGGAGCTTGAAGGGTGATCCTATTGCTCTCTATAACTTCCAGAGGAGGGGAATTGGAGAGGGAGATTCTTATCTCTTTTCACTGGAGAGTAAGATGCATGGGAATGGTTCAAAGCTGCACAAGGGAAGGTTTAGATGAGACATTAGGCATTTCTTTACTGAGATGATACTGGATACTGAAAAATGGAACAGGCTTCTTGGAGAAGTATTCAATGCCCTAAGCCTGTTAGAGTTTAAGGAGCATTTGCCCCTAATAATATGTTTTAACTTTCGGTCAGCCCTCATGTGGACAAGCAGCTGGACTAGATCATTGTGGGTCCCTTCCAACTAAAAATATTCTATTCTACTCTGTTCTAGTCTATATATTAGTAGTACTACTCAAAGCATGTTTAAACATGTGCCTTTTCTGATAAAGTAATAAGATTTAATGAAATGCTC
The DNA here is from genome assembly GCA_013397135.1 of Pachyramphus minor. NCBI lineage: Eukaryota > Metazoa > Chordata > Aves > Passeriformes > Tyrannidae > Pachyramphus > Pachyramphus minor. The sequence continues at coordinate 44,775 of VYXB01008543.1, forward strand.
CTTCAAAAAAAAAAAAATTTCTTTCATCCCCCAGTCTGTATTCACACATTGTGTGCCCCGGCCAAGGTGCATGACCTTGCACTTGGCCTTGTTAAACTTAAGGCTTAAGGCATCAACTTCATGAGGGTTACATGTGTCCACCCCTCAGGCTGATCACTTTGTACCATCTGCAAACTTGCTGAGTGTTTACTCAATTCTGCTATGTTGCTGATGAGGATTTTAAATAGTACTGGTCCNTCAGCCCAGGGGGGGCTGGTAACCCACGACAGCGTTTAAGGAGCATTTGCCCCTAATAATATGTTTTAACTTTTGGTCAGCCCTCATGTGGACAAGCAGCTGGACTAGATCATTGTGGGTCCCTTTCAGTTCCCAACTGAAAATATTCTATTCTGCTCTGTTCTAGTCTATATATTAGTAGTACTACTCAAAGAATGTTTAAACATGAAAAAAAAGTGTCTTTTTTGATAAAGTAATAAGATTTAATGAAATGCTCCTTCAAAAAAAAAAAAATTTCTTTCATCCCCCAGTCTGTATTCACACATTGTGTGCCCCGGCCAAGGTGCATGACCTTGCACTTGGCCTTGTTAAACTTAAGGCTTAAGGCATCAACTTCATGAGGGTTACATGTGTCCACCCCTCAGGCTGATCACTTTGTACCATCTGCAAACTTGCTGAGTGTTTACTCAATTCTGCTATGTTGCTGATGAGGATTTTAAATAGTACTGGTCCTAGTATAGACCCTTGAGGGACACTACTGATTTCTGGTTTCAACTCTGACACTGAGCCATTGACCACAGTTCTAGGGACACAGGCACCCAGCCAAATACTTATCCATGTAACAGTTCATCTGCCAAACCCTTGCCCCACTTATTTTGGGGTAAGAATGTTGTGGGTCACCATATCAAAGTCCTTACAGATCGGAATGACAAGCACTGAAACCATGACAGCTAAACCATAACACCATAAAACCATAAAATTAAATTATAAAACCATAAAATGATAGCAAATGGAGATGAGCAGGTAAATGCTCTCTCTCTAATATTCAGAAATGATTTAAAAGGCTCTTTTCAAACACGCTAAAAATGCCTTCTTGGTGGTGTCTTCCAAACTCAGTCTGGCTTTACCATTCTTACCAATTGTAATATAAGGATTAAAATTCATTCTAAGTCATCTGGGTTGAGTTCTTACACTATCCAAGACAACGATACTGAAGGCATGACCCAATTTTGGTGATGGTTTTAAAATTGCAAAGGAACATATGCCAGTTTTATTTTAGAATTATCTGTAATTAAAACAGCTTGTGTTTTAAAAAAAAAGCCCTACTAAAAGAGTGTAAAAACTTGTTCTGCTTAGGAAAATAATTTGTAAAATCAAGATTAAAACATCAAGACAAAAGTAAAAATGTTCTATTTATGAAGGTGATTTTTCTTTCTTTTATTATACTTTATCACTGGTAATCTTCCAGTCCCTTGCCAGAGAAACAAGGCCACTTAAAAATGCATTCTGCACATTTTAATCCAAAATTATATATACTACTAAACATTTTCACTGTAAGCTATGATTAAAATTTCAAGGTCTGAATTATATAATGGATAAGACTACTTTTTGAGCTCCATCAAGAAAAAACTTTGGGGGAAAATTAATATGCTCCAGGAAAAAAATATACTAACATACAATTAGAGGTACATGCCGAACTTGAATGAAGGAATGCTCTCCATCATGTTATTTTCTAAATATAAATTGTGAAACCATAATTTATCTATTTATTATGTAAAGTGGGTTAGGGCTGTGGTTTTTTCCTTTTTGAATAAATAAAACCAGATAATCAATTGCTTTCCATGATTCTTCACTGTTCAAATCTGGTAAAAATTCCTTGAAAAATTATTCTGAGTAAAACTTTGTTGATTTTGATGTGGATTGGGCTTTCAAAAACAATAAGCAAAACATTTTCTTCTTACATATTGCATCTATTTCACCAATTCATATTCTAAGTAGGAATATTTCATCAATAATTGTAAGTTTTCTCATCTTTCTTCATTCTAGTTTTTTCTTTTGTATGAAATGTTGTTCAAATTTAAATAATTTATAATTTCTTGAGTAATTTTGATATCAGAAAAAAAAAAAGAAAGAGATTTTGTGAGTACATTTCCCAAGGAGTCAGTTCAGGTAGCACACCTCACATCAGCTAGACTAAGTGACCTTCATTGCAATATATCTCACTGTCCATTGAAGTATTATACAACTGTATTGAAAAAAAAGTATTATGTGATTATAGAATTATGTGCAGATTGGTTGTTATTGAACCTAGCACATCAAACAGTAGGATATTTGTGTAGATATGGTACTGCTTTATGTAAGACAGATGTGCTCTCAGAACATTTGTAATACTCATAGATGCCAAGAGCATCCCACTGAAACAGTTTCAAGAATGCTGTTCAGTAACATGTAGAAAAAACTGGATTTTCACAAGCAACTCTTTAAATAAATCTCAAAGTAAAACTAAAATGTCCTATGTCCCACTGAGTCACACTTCATAGATATGTTGTTTCAACACAGCAGACATTAGCTTCTGTTCACAGCAACAGTTAGTTGTTTGTTGGGGTTTTTTTTGGTAAAGTGAACTTCATTGTCATGTAATTTCTAAAAGCCCACCTTTGGAGATTTCTCACCATCTTTGCTATGATCTCTCTTGTTCAGAGGAGAAGAAATATCTCTCTTTTCCCACCATCCCAAGTTTTCATATGCAGAGCCAGCAACTGTAGAGTTTCATTGTTTAAAATGCAGAAGGTACTGCCGAAAGACTTCTAGTGTAAGCTCCTTATAGAAGGAATTATAAACTCATACATTCCTTAAGGCCTTTTCTAGTCAAATTCTGAGTATGTCCAAAGCATGGATTTTCCACAGTCTCTTAGGAAACACAGTGCAGTGTTTGATCGCTGTTAAAGAGACTCCTCTGATTTTTTATTTTTTTTTTGTTACTGAGAATTTTCCATACTTCAACCTACATCTGTTGCCTCTCATTCTTCTGCTGTGAGATTTAACTGTCTCTTCTTCACACTCCTTCCTTCAGCGTTTGAAGCCATAAATAAGATCCTACTATTAGCTTTCTTTTTGTAAGGTTGAACAAACCAGCCTTCTTCATCTTGTACAGCATGTGCTCCAACTCCTGATATTGGTGGTCTCCTGTTGTACCCCCTCCAGTATGCTAACATCTTTCTTGGGATGGGGAGCCCAGGGACAGACTCATCACTCCGACTGCATTTTCACAAGGGCTAGAAGGGAATAATGTCATCCCGTGACCTATTATGTTCATGCTTGTTAATTCTTCCCATCATGTGTCTCATCTTCTTTAATTCAAGAGTGTATTCCTGAGTCATGCAATTTGTTGTCAAGCCTGAGTCTCACTCAGAAATGTGTTTTTTCAGCCAGTCAATCACCATTCTGCACGATCACATCATATTCTTCCTTCTCTGTTGAAGGACTTGGCATTTACATTTGGGGATCTTCAGAACCTTTCTGTTGGTTCATTTTTCCAGGTTGTTCAGGTCACTCTGGATATCAGTCCTTTACTCCAGTGTATCAGCAGCTTTCTCCAGCTTTGTATTTTCTGCAAGCTCATTAAGAGAGGAGGCAGTGTCTTCATTGAAGCTGTTAACAAAGCTGCTGAATGGTACTGATCCTGTTACTTAGCCCTGAGAGGCATCACTAGTAGTTGACCACCAGTTGGTCAGCTGGTCCTCTGAATTCAGTTTGACACCTGTTTTATTATCCACTTCTGTCCTACACCCAACCCAAACTGTTAGATGATAGAGAATATAATTTAAAAATGAACTGTTTTTGCGAGCAGACATGATATTCACAAGCAAAAATAATTGCAAAGTACAGTATCTTGTCACTCTGTCTTGTAACAATCTAACAATTCACAAGTCTTTCAATATATCATTACACTGAATTTTGCCATCTAAAGGGAAGACAGTATATTTTGCAAATCATGGATGAATACACTGGCAGACAGGTGAACAAAGGTGTTTTCAGCTATCTCTTTTCAATGTCACTTAACACAAAGAACTGTATATATAAAGAACTGTCAATTGGATCACATGGTGGTATTGCAGGACAGTAAGTATAAGATCAGTGTTTTGTGTGAGTCTGTTTAATAAAAAAGGTTTATATTTCTCTCTGAAGGACTAATAAAACTTCAAATCTTTTCTCTTTAATAAAATAATGATGTGATTTTATACTATCGATACTGGAACCTTCATAAAAATTCAGTTATAGTGAAATGATTTTAAATATTTTTTAATATTTTGAAATAAAGAGGAACACTGAGAGTAATTCCTTAATTGGAAGTGCTACATGAAAATCACTTCTTTGTAGTCAATGCTGTGTTTCTGCCCACTCCACTTTTTGTACTTCCAGTTCCCTCTTTTCTTCCATATTGTCCTTCAATGACAAATACTGAAGATGGTTTGTCAGATTGAAATTACCTGTCTCCTACTTTTCTCATTTTTGGAAATATTGATATTGCCTGAACCACAGGTCATTACTTAATTTGTTCTTTTCAGACTCTACTAACTTGTTGCATCATTTTGTCACTAGCATCAAAATTATGATACTTATGAGAACTAAATTGGTATAAACACCTCTTTCCCAAGAAAGGTATTAGTGCACTATAATATTGCCATACAAAACCTGCAATGGAGAGGAAGATGATTCTAAATATCTCCATACAAGTTACTAACAGAACTCACATCAGCCTTCTGAATTTGGGGTTTGTCTCAGTGTAATGAGACAGAAGTGGTTTGCTAAGGAAGATGAGTTATGAGGCAAAAACCCAAAACTCCTCCCTCTAAGCAAATTGTGAATCCGAAATTAAGAGGCTCCGATTGGGAGAAAAATGTGGAGAAAGGAAAACAATAACAGCCCTTTATTAAAGAATATATAAGTGTTGGTAGAACAACAAAAAACCTCAAAGGAACAAATGAACTATAATCCTATGCCCAAAACTCCCTTTCAACGAAAATAAACCAGTTCAGTTGCACCTTTGGCGCAATTCTACCCACAGTCCGTAGGAGGCGCTGTTGGGTCTCTGGGGGTGCAGTGCCTGCAGTGCTCAGTGCTCACCAGCAGGCGGCGCTGTTGGGGTGGGTGATTGCCTTGGGAACCCTCCGGGCGGGCGGTGGCACCAGCGATGGAGGCCTTCCCTCACCGAGGAGGGGAGAGGGGGAAGGAAGGGACTTCTGTCAGGAAAACTCACGGCTGGCGGCGTGTCCTTCCTCTCTCTCTCTCTCCGAAGTGCACAAAAATCAAACCACTGCCAGAACATGGGAGCGGAGGAGGGAAACAAAAAAAAAATCTCCTCCTCCCCAAGACAACTCCTATCCGATGAAGTCCAAACCAGGTTTGGACTCAGGCTGGGAGCAGAAACAGAGCTGGAGGCAAAATTGGGCCAGGCAGCCAAGCAGCTGGAAAGCAAGCCTTGGAGCTTTTTTTCCTCAACCCACAACCTAGCTGCGTTCAGGCCACCACCCAAAATGAGGTTTTCCCGTTCAGGCCACCACCCAAAATGAGGTTTTCCCGGAGAGGGGAGAAAGAAGTTCTTTCCCTTCCCCCAGAGAAAAATGAAAGCCATCAGCTTGGAATGTTACCTGGCCAGCCAGTTCTTTTGTGTTAGTTAAGTAGCCTCCAAGACAAACCAAGCTTCCCTCCCTCAGCGGGGCAGGGGGAAGGGAGAAAAATTCTAAACTAATTTCCTTTTTTCATTAAACCTATGACAGGGTTAAACAGAAAAGCTGTTAAGCCTACGTTTACCTGATTACATTCTGAAATAACAACGTGGAATAGATTTTGATCCCAGTGATTATTTTTAGTCATACAAACTTAATGAAGTGCACTCTGACCTACTGACCTTCTTCATGATTCCAACCAATTTCAAGCTGGGAACATGAAATAAAGAGAGGTAGTAGTGATATTTGGATATTTTTTTTAAAGACAGTCAGGCTCCAGACATTCTGCCAGTGTAAAACAAATTTAACAAACAAACAAACAAACAAATACACCAGAAAAGAAAAACAACCTTAAAGTTCCTACAAAGCTTTTATGTCATGGTGATATCTCATGCCTCCTTTTCAGACTTGCATCAACAGTTTTGGCAAAAAGCACTATCCATATTTAGCATTCTTGTCTGCTGTTTGAAAAATTGTCAACGTCAAGAGTGTTACTATGTTTTTATAGCCTTCATGGTGATAGAGAACTAAGGTAATATTTTACTGTATGAATCAAGAAAATGGATTGAGTTTTCTAATGCCTACCAATCATTTGATAAAGGAAAATAACAACAGCAACAACAACAAAAAAAGAAAGAAAAAAAGAAAATATTAGATTGGGGTCTGCTCAAACATTCTATAAATAAATCACAGTTTTTACTAAAGTCTACTGTGCATTCTTTGACACCGGATTAGCAAGGCTTTTTGCTTTTGTTTTTTTAAAGGAATGTTCTGATTAACTTTTATGAGAAGGTGATACATAAAAGATAAAGAAAAACAAATGGTGAAAAAATGTTAGAATGAAGAAGTGGTCATTAAGATATATTTATTTCTCAAAGACTTAAAGCAAATGAGTCTTCTACAGCCAAGGCATGCACAGAACACTGTGACTTATGTGAATGTCTTTGGCAAAAGGATAAAATTATCTGCCTGTAAAGGAGACGTATTTTAAGCTGATGATGCCAGAAGCCAATCGGACCCTAATGAAGCTAGACCACAAAGAACAATCCATGCATATTTGTGTTTACCCCAGAGTGAAAAGCAATTGCAGTTTGATCAACTGATTGCAGTCCTCACCTGGGAAATCTGAAATCACCACCTGTTGTTTTCTTTCGATGCCGGTATGACACACTTCAGCTGATTTCAGCAGAATATAAAACAGCGTTGTAGTCCAGGGAGGCATGGGGAAAGCTGCTTGCTGCTTTGTACTCCTGTTGTTGTTGTTGTTGTTGTTGTGGTGGTGGTGGTGGTGGTGGTGGTAAGCAGACTACTCAAAACGTGGTATCTACATTTGAATTGTGGCAGATTAATTCCTTAAAGCAGTCGTCCAGCAGAATACGCAGGTACTCAGAAGCTCTGTAGAGATTCCTAATACTGAAAGAGTACTAGAAAAATTATTATTATCTTGTCAATATCTGTATTTACATTCATGTGTGTGTGTACTTCTATGACTCTACTTTCTTACTACAAAAAACCTGCTTAGTCATGATAGATAGACCTTCTCTCCAAGGTGATTCTATCTTGTACTCTATATCAACCTCTAGTTGTAACTAAATACAACAGATAATTTCTATTTTATTTGATATTTTAGTTGTTTGGGGTTTTTTGTTTTGTTTTGTTTTTCTGTGTTTTTCACCTTACAGAATGGTTTTTAAGTGTTATTTTCTTGCTTGGCAAGAAATGCTAGGATTATAATTTTTTTTTGTTTTAAATATTTGCAATACCGAATGAGAAGAAGAAAAATAACAGATTTTTCTTTCAGAGAGAAAGGGCTATTAAGTAATAAAACATCATGGAATTGACTATGATAATATTACACAGGTTGCAGAAATAGAGTCAAATCGAGAAATATAGCATGGAGTTCATATTTTATATAAACTAAGCACTTCGAATCTGCAAAATTTCACAAAACAAATATGCATTTCTAAATAAATTATTTCTTTATATAATGAAATGGAAACTAAATTCACACCATTATTCTTTTTTTTTTTTTTTAAATATACCTATACAGTTTCTATTGTTGAGTGCATGTTAGGAGAATATTTGCACTGCTAACTTTCCAAAGTGAACAAAGTGAAGATTCTTGATACATTGTGACCTTTTGAAAAAGAGAAGAAGACTAGAGAATATAGCTGTACGAAAGTGGATCTTGCAGTACAATACAGCATTTACTTCACCATTCTGGTGCTATTTCAGCTTATAATATAGACACACAGTAGTAAAAGTCTTGGAGTAGAGATAAGTGAGCTAAGACAGTCTTCTTTCGATTGTAGTCTATTAGCCATATACTTCCCTTTGTAAATAATAGAATGACATTTTAAACATTTACAGAGCCAAACATTAAAATTACAACTTCACAGTCGAGGTGACAGATGGACTGTCTGGTCACATAGCAGAGATAAGAATAAACCAATTTCATCCAAAGCTCAGTTTAGAATAAAAACACAATCTAAAATACAATGGAAAAAATTTAAGCTGATTGCATACATAGTTTTTTATAAGCTTTATCCTGTATCTGAGGCAATCAAGTATATCTAACCACTGTAATCTAGTGGTGAATAAAGATTGATTGTGGCAAAGCAAGGTCTTTGTCAGCTTGTACTGTGTGGAATTTGCTGCATGTATGATTAATGTGCAAAGGTCTGAGCTGAGCCTTCAGATTTCTTGCTAGCTCTTACTGCCATCTACCGATTAAACCTATCTTTTTCCCTTCTTTTTTTTCTGTTTGATTGTTTTTCCAACCTTCTTCAGAGATGCAAGGATCAACAGTAACGATCAGAGTCAAGTTAGAGACAATGAGCACTGTTACAAATTAGCTGTCATGCTGGTAAAGCCAGGACGAGATGGGAACATACCTCTTGAAAAGGAAAAAAACCTGTGTCCTGAGAGTTTGAGCAGAATGGGTAGTTTCTTCTGAATTATCAATCAGGTTAAATGGAACATTATTAAAATCTACATTTAATGCTTAAAGGCAGTCTGCACACTGGGTAAATTAACAACATTCTCATAATGTAATCTTTCCTAGAAGGGGAATAGATACTTAAATCACAGCTCTATGTACTACAATTAGAAATTAAAGGAATGTTTCTACACATACCAAAGCAGTGTTTAACTAAACCCCTGACTTGCATGATTTGTTCACAAACAAGAAACATTGTTAGGGATTAGAAATTCTGTGGAGGACATATATTTCAGAGAATGAACACTACGGTGGGACAGAATACCCGAAAGTCATATACATCAAAAAGCAAAGCAGTTTTAGCAACTATTTCTGAAGGCTCAACAGGTTGTTATGGGAGAAAAAAGACAATCCGAAAGGCTTTCTCTTCTTCAAGGGATATCAGCCCCTCTAGCTCCTCAGGCAGTTCACCTGCAACATGTGCACTTCAAATCTTACAGGGTCTGCAAAAGCTTTTCTGAAGATACCTAATGAGTTCTTAATCAAGTCTGCAAATTAAAGCCTTCTATCTGATCACGTTGATTTCAATGGATTGGAATAATTTGAATGTTAAGATACAATAGCACTTCAAGTGATATGGACATACCAAATAGAGAAAACCAACTGTACTTCAACACAAAACAAAGGGTGTTTTAAAAAAATGGGATTTTGCAATTTTTCCGGATATGGTCATTATGAGTCTTCTATTTTTTGCCTACTATTTACCTCATGCAAAGATTACTTAAAGTGTTTACTGCTCTTTTAGGACACTATATGCACAATTTTTGTGAAACCATTGTCCTTGGCATTGCAGGGACAAGAAAAAAAATAATAAGGCAAGATAAAACTCAGAAATAGTGTGATGTAGTCTCATTTTTTTATATGACACAGGTAGCATTTGACCAACTATAACTCACCCACTTCAAACCACTTAGCAGTTTCTCAACAGTTATGATCAAGTTCTCATATTAATCTTAACTGCATTAATTCTGCTGCAGCACATATGCTTCGATGAAAGTACGAATGAAAAAATTGTGCTTTAGAATCAAATACAGGATTTGTATCACTGAACTTCAGATCACTACAGCAGAACCTTCTGTGTTTAAGAAAGTCTCCTCAGTATTTAAAGTATTTCCAATTCCTAGCTCATTTTGTTAAGAAATAGATCAGGATCAACCCTGCTTGTCTGATGACCACTCATTTTCCACTTTCTTTTGATGTTTATTTCCAGTTTGGTTCTAGATTGTAAGAAAGATGGATAAGAATGCTGAAAAACATTGGCATGATGGTAGTGACATGACTGAGTTAATAGAAATTATTGTTTTCAACCTCATTACTGCACTTTGCTAAGTATGTCTCCATCTGAGCAACAATCCAGGAATTCTTTAGATGTCTCCTTCAGCCATGTGCGTAGTTCAGAAAGAATCAGCTGTTCACTAGTATACAAATGAATTAATGTTTAAGTGTTTGGTTCTAGTTTTTGTTTGTTTGTTTCTTTTAAAGTCATGGAATAATATCATAAATTTTCTCCTTCTTAATGCACATCCATGACTCCTGGATAATCTGTTAACAAAAAATATCTTCTTCTTCCTATGACGTCTTTCTTGTCCTCTGCAGTAGCATCACTCTTATCACTCAATGTTTGACAAACAGTGGTAGTCACTGCAGTGTCTATTCTAGGAATTCATCCTGAAATCATTCTATCCTGGCACATAACTACACATTTAAACAAACTTTACATTCAAAGTAGCACTGAAAAACCTTTTTTAAATTGTCTGGTTAAAGCTGAATGTCTAGCTTCTTTACTAAAGCCCCTGGAGGAAAATGTCAAATTTTATCATATGCTCCCTTCAGCCTTGAAGATGCATTGAGCATAATAATCACTTTAAAATGCAGTAAGACTACTGATTTTTCTCTTACTGAGTTAAAAATCCTTAAATTATTTATAATGGAAATGTTGACACCATCTCTAATACAGCGGCATAAACATGTTGTTCCAAAAATTATGACCCTACTAACTTGTTAAACTCAATACATTTGGCTAAGTTGTAAACTACTTTGGTTTTAAGCACAGAGGTTACAATATTATTGAGGTATTATTATTCTTACACTTTATAGGGAAGCTATTTTCATTTTGTATGCACAAGTAGTAAGATGAAACATTCCAAACTGGATGTATGCCTCTGACAAACTAAAGCAAAACACGTTTTGCTTGTATTATTTCAACTACATCAGAACTGGAAATTCTTAGAAAGACATTTCTTTTGATACTATTGGTGGTGGGTTTATTCACCATCTTATTTATGTATGCTAAAAACTAAAAGTGGGACACAAATGGAAGAGTGAAAAGTGGATAGAAGTGTCTTTAAAGTTTCTAAATGTAGACAAAACCTTGTGAGGGAAAATTATCCAGATCATCTACACCAAATGCCCACAGAGTTTCTTGCTCACACTTTCCCCTAGCGCAGCAGCAGGAGAAAATGAGACAAATGAGAAGGAAAAACTAATGGTTTGAGATGGGTCAAGACTGGGAGATCACCAACTTGACACTGCAAGCAAAATAGACTCTACTTGTGGAAAATCAATGTAATTTATTACCAATTAAAAAAAATTAATTGCTAATTTGGGTCATAGAAAACAAACAAACAAAGACAAAATCAAAACATCTTTCCTTCAGTCTTTCTTAATCTCAGCTTCATTCCTTCATTTCTGGTTCTTCTATCCTCACCTTGAGCATTGAAGGGGGATAAGGAACGGGCATTACAATCAGTCCATAACAGCTCCTCTCCGTTGCTCCTTCCTCCTCACACTTTTCGCCTGCTGCGATGTGGGTTCTCCATGAGCTACAGTCCTTCAGGAAATAGTATCTGCTCCATAGTGAGTTCTCACACATGCTACAGATCCTGTCAGGAAAAAAATCTGCTCTAGCTCAGGTTCTAAATAGGTTGCAATAAGTATCTACTGTGTCATGAAGCACTGCCTGTTTCTTGGCCTGTGATCTTGGTGTTCCCTCTGCCACACCTGCAGACTAAAGTCTTCCTATGAACACTAATACAAAGAGTAAATAACAAGTTAGTATTACTATTTAGTGTAGTAAAGATGGAAATGACACCATATGACATTTAATGACACTCAAATCTGTGCTCTACTTGTGCTGAAACCTTTCATTCCAGCGCAGAAAATAATGTGTCATCTCCCAGAAATAAAAAAATAAAAATAATAAAAAAAAATTAAAATATTTAGAGTTGCAGATAATGTCTTTGCTGTCTAATATTCAGGTTTCTAACTGACAATTTTTTAAATATTATTATCTAGAAGACAAAGTTTGCTGAATATTGTGAGAGTGATTAAGTAATTTACTGTTCCTGGCTGTCAAGCCTATACAGTTTCCTCAAGATAATATTTTAGATGTAATAATAATAAAAAATTATGTAAGCCTGCACCTCAGTCCCAGCAGGTCTGTAGTTGTAGCTGATAGAGGAAATTCTACACAACACTGAAGTGAAATGTATGATGGAGGGATTATACTTCCTATTGTGTTATCTCTGATTTGTGGGTAGTAGCACTAAGATTTGATCATATTTATATAGGTCATTTTACAATGAGTATCTTGCAATACTGGTTTAAAAACTAAGGAACACCTAAATATTTCATACAAAGTAAATATTAACTCATTAATTCTTTGTAGCCCTCCAGAAGTATCACTGTGAAACAACACTCTTAAATAATTATTAGTAACTTAGTCAACAACTAGATGCTCTTATGATTTATGTCATATAACTACTAAAGCAGATTATCCTGGTTTCAGCTGGGATAGAGTTAATTTTCTTCTTAGTAGCTGTTACAGTGCCATGTTTTGGATTTAGCATGATAATAATGCACAGAACATGCATTTGTTACTCAGATAAAGAGTGCCACATACAGTATAATAACACATATTGCTGGTCGAAATAAGATTTGAGAATACATTGGGAAATTCTGTAGTCTAGACAAACCTGCAGAAAATTCCTAAGCCAATTAGAAGAACTGGTCTCTCTATGTGGGCTGTGAGAGGAGACTGATAAGGATAATGAGCATGTAAAGCTGGGTGAGATGAATCTGTGACTACGTGACTTTGCTAAAATCTCTCAAAAAGCCTGTAACTGAAGTTGAATTTGGTTTAGTATCTAATATACTAATTTAGAAATAAGATTTTATATTTTTACAGAGTTTAGAAGTATTGAGCATTAGTGAAAACTGCACTTGTTTTTTGTTTCAATAGGTAAACATTGTCTCCTCCTATTATGCAGAAGAAAAACTTCTAAAAGGAAATCGATAACTATAAGGAGTTCAATCAAAGCTCAATGAAATATACACATAAATATTTTTCTCTTTTTTGTGCTATTTTTTGCATCATGAAATTAGTGAAGGAAAAGGGTGAAAAAAGGAAATAAAAAGAGAGTTTACTGTCTTTTTTCTTTCCTTTTTCTTCACTGATTTCATGATGCAAAACCATCACAAAACAGAGAAATATATTTTTTAGCTTTACTGATAAAAAGTTAAAGCCTTTTGTTTTTTGAAATGTTTGGGTTTTAAGCTGAAAATGTTAGACAAAACTATAGTGGAGCCATCTGCTCAGTGGAAGGAGATGGAAGGGAGACTGGGAGAAGTTGGAGGGAGGTAGATATTCAGTTAACTTTGACACTAACAACAAGCAATTAGAATAATTGTCAACAAAAAAGTGGGGCATAAGACTATCGAGGTGTGTGTGGTTGTTATTGGGGGATAAAGTAATGAAAGGGGACCAATATCAAATATCAAAGCTTTTTATAGACAATTCTGGAAAGGATTGTGCAGTAAACTTTTGCAATGATATTAATTGAAAGTCCTGTTGGCATCTGTCATTTTCTCACAACAGGTTTCCTTTGTCAATCATTATATTTAAAGGTCTTTAATGACAAGACTTAATCAGACTAGCAACAGCAATGTTGTGAAGAGCTTCCTACTTATAGATTATATAACTATAACAGAATGACAATTTCACCATCTTTATGAATAAATTACACTAATAGGTATTTCCCAGGACTGCTCTAAACAAGGAATACGTGACATGACACTTCAAAAATTGAGCAGTGGTAGAGATTCTTTTAAAATAACAGCATTAAAATTAATTAAGATTATCAATTATACTCTTATTTCTGTGCAGAATACAGAAAAAATAATATCTAGACAGTGTAGTTGCTGTATTGGCAAATATAGAAACCATTATGCACTCAAAAATAGTTCACAAGGAGTATTAAATACTAGAAAAAAACTAATTTAAAATGTCTAAGTGGAAAGACTTTTCCCTTGAAAAATATTGATTGGATTAAAATACTGTTTTACAAGAACATATCTATTTCATCAAATTGTGTCTATAATCAATTACTCAACTACTCTTCCTGATAAAAACAAACTTTCTTTTTAATGTCTTCCCCCCCCCCTTTTTTTTTCTTTTTTAATATCAAACCCTCAGAATGAAATATTTAAACAACTTTATGACAAAAGGTTCTGGTGAATCCAGAACAAAGTATAGAATATATCTTTCTCAGCAAAATCCTAATTATCTTTCCTTCCTTCCTTTAATAGAACATGAATAGAAAGAAAATCTCCAGGAACACACAAATGAGCTCTTGACTCCCTCTGTATTACCCTCTGTGGTACAGATTTATTAAAAAAGATGCCTCATTAAAAAAAAAGAATTAGATACAAATATATTTTGTTTGAAATATTAATAGTCAGCAATATCTTTCTATTAAAAAGGCAAATAACAAATACATTAGCTGAAATATAAGATCAGGTTCATGAATTATTCCAAGATTTGCATTTATTTGTAGGTAACAAAATTCTTAACAAAAATTTGGTTTCTATGGTCTTAAATGCAAAAATGGAAATTAATAACTTTTTTGAGTCTACAATGCTATGAATGGATGGTAGGTTTAAACTATTTCTACATCTGCCAAGTATCTTATTTCTCAATGAAATTTTAAGCAGCTGTACATAAGACAAGGATTTGGTGATACTTGTTTCTTTGTTTGTTTTTCAAAGATCAAATATTAAAACAAAGAAATGAAGCAATTTTTCCCAAGCATAGGAATTTTTAGAAAGTGTGGGGAAGATTAGCTTGCCATAGTGGAATTTCCAAGTGGCTGAGTTCCAGACTATTTTTCATTAAACAATTCCAGAAGCAGAACTGTTTGCATGGGGTAGAGCTTATTTTCTTTGTACTAGCTAGTATGGGGCTATATTTTGTGTTGGTGATGAAAACAATGTCAGTAACATAAAGATTGCTGTTACTGCTGAGCAGTGCTTACACAGAGCCAAGGCCTTTTCTGCTTCTCATGTAACCCAGTCAGAGAGGAGACTTGCTGTGCACAAGGGAGGGGACACAGCTGGGACAGCTGACTCCAACTGACCAAGGGGACCTTCCATACCATATGGCATCATGCTCAGCACATAAAGGTGGGGAGAAGGAAGGGGAGACATTTAGAGTGATGATGTTTGCCTTCCTATCACCATTACATATGATGGAGCCCCGCTGTCCTTGACATGACCGAACACCTGCCTGCCCATGGTAAGAGGTAAATTAATTTCTTGCTTTGCTTTGCTTGAGTGTGTGCCTTCTGCTTTACCCATTAAACTGTCTTTATCAAACCCATGAGTTTTCTGACTTTTATCTTTCCTATTCTCTTCTCAGTTCTGTTGGGGATGGGTGGGAAAGTTAGTGAGTGGCTACATGGGATTTAGTTGCCAGCTGAACTTAAACCACAATGTAAGGGAGAGAGAAAAAGCAATATTAGCAGTATCAGAAGTCTCACATCCATCTGGTTTACCAGATTGAATGAAGTGTATTTTAAATTTTAATGTTCATGGTTAGAGAGGTAATACTTGAAGTAGTGGCTCTAATAGAAAATACTAAGGGAAATTTTTCAATAAGAGTGTTAGCTGATACTACTATAATAAATCAACAGAACAGTTCACTCAACACTTCATTTGTTGAGATGGAGAATCAAACACACACTTTTCCTCTTCCTGTCAGGTAGAATAAATATCCCATTTATTTCCTGGGCATTTCAAGAAGTGCCAGACACCTGTACAGTTTAGATCCAACATTAATCATTTCACCACCTGTGTGTCTTCTCATTTACCGCATCTTCCTCCTTTCAGTTCCAATCACTGCTGTAATTTCCTACAACAATAAGGACCAAGCAGTTGCTGACAGTATTCAGTTTCTCATTTAATTAGCATAATATTTTTTAATTATTTTTAATTTATACCTTTCTCCATTCTTTTCACATCTCTGACAATCTGTTGT
Source organism: Pachyramphus minor (assembly GCA_013397135.1). NCBI lineage: Eukaryota > Metazoa > Chordata > Aves > Passeriformes > Tyrannidae > Pachyramphus > Pachyramphus minor. Next base: position 60,811 of record VYXB01008543.1, read on the forward strand.
TTACACAAAGAATATTTTTTTCTAATAAATTAATTAAAAAAAGGATCTTTGTGAATGTTTCTAAAGGAATTTTTTTTAATATAGATTAACAATATTATGCTCCTTTTTTCCACCCTCTGCTTTGTCTTTATAACACTACATCAAATAAATAGATCTGAAAAAAGCTAGCTTCATCCTTTTTTTTTTTGCATACTAAGTATCTGTAACTTTTCTGTCAATAGTTGATTAGCATCAAGCAGGAGAATGTTCATGTAATTTGGGTAGCTGTTAAAGCACTGGTTCAAGACTCTACCCAAAGACATCAGAGGATTAAACTACACATGAAGCTCAGTTTCCTCCTATTGCAAACAGCATTCAGTTAGACAAACAAACAATATTCAGTGAAGGAAAATATTACAAGGTAGACAGACAAGGTAGCCAAAAATATTTAATTCCTGAAATATATCTATTGTTAACAGTCTTCTTCTTTGGTGAGGCAGTTCTGAGGCCAGCTGGTCGCTTTCTTTCTCCTACACTGACACTTGACATGTGTATTGTGGTTGTGAAGTTTTGCCACAGTAACATGGATTTCATGTGCTGCTCTCTCTTTGCTACCCATTCCCACGCTACAGCTCTGCTGGCAGCTTCTGCCACCTCTCACTCTTAGGCAGATTGCATTTTACACAGAGCACTGGCATAACAGAAATTCTTAAATACTTTCTCACACTTCACTGTATATTAATGACTTTTTGGCAATGTCTCCTGAGTTTCTTCCAATTAAAACTTTTACACTCTAGCTTTAGAAGCTATTGTCTAGGATTGGAGAGACTACTCATCCAAGGCACAGATAGAAACAGATCCTTGAAACACATTGTTATGCTCTGTGATCATCATGAAAGTATTTTTATGAGAGAAACATTTCTCAAACATAATAAAACAAAACATGAACCCATCAGTTCTTATATCTCAATTATCTTGCATTTCTCTACAACATGCCAAAAGTGGGATCATCTTTTCAGGCTTCCTACTTTTCTTGTAAAGGAAGTACCATGTGACTTTTCCTTCAGGTCTTTTCTATTAGGCTTGCATAAGGCTGCAACTGAATCCCAAAATCATATCTAAACTCTACACATAACACTGGGATGGTAATCCTGAGCAGTATACTCCATGACGAGCTGTAGCAATCTGCAAGATTTGCCAGGAGCACAGGCCAGTAGTAGGCATTTATTCTATTCTGTACAATATGAGATGACAGCTGAATGTAACACAATATTTGAAATGGTGAGAGGAACAGCTGGAGTGCTTTTGTTCATCTGAACATTACAGATTCATCTAAAATATCATTTGGCCTTTAGCTACAAGCTTTCTCAAGCTTGCATAGGCCGAGTTCCTACATAGTAGCAGATTACCTTGTTAATTCCTCTAATCTATTGTTTAACTGAATATTGAAAAAATTCAGGAGGTCATCTAAGGTTAACAAATTTAAGAGGATGTCTAAGGTTAGAAATTACTCAAAATTAGCTAAGAAATGAACTAGATTTTGGTTTATGCATGGGAGAACAGAACACGGAACTTTGGTAGTGCCTTGCTTTCACAGAGGGATGAAGAATGTAATTCATTGTGTTGTATTAATGAAGACTCAGTCTTCAGCAGAGGACTGTGTAAAAATAAAGGGAAATTTTTCAAATGTCAGCAGCACATATAATGACATGGGCTGATGAGAAAGTTGCAAAAGAAAGGCAATGGAGATAGCGTAACTGAGAGTGCATCTGGGAGCAACCAAGCATATTGATTCAAAATCATAATATTTATTGATATTGATTGGGTTTTTTTAAAAATTAGATTATAGTATTGTTTTTGACTGCATTAAAGTTCATTTGCATTCATAGCCATGAATAACAATTAGCACATAACACACCCAACCATTCATTCTTCCTTTGACTTCTGATAGCTCACATGAGCATTCACTCCATAACTTTCGCAGGAACTGAAGTGAGACTGATGGGGCTATAACTTCCTGGATCCTCCTTTAAGCCCTACTTGTAGGTGGGGATGACATTAGCCTTCTTCTAATTTTCTAGGACTTTCCATGATCTCCAGACATCTCAGGAGCTTTCTCTGTAGAAACGTTGTTTTTAACCCTGAGGCAAAATGTCCACCATTATAGCAGAGACCTGAGGGACTTCTATGGGCAAGCAGGGTGCATGGTTCTTCTCACGTACCCTTCTGTGTGAACTGCTGCACAGACTGCAGTGGTCTTTCAACCCCTGCTTGCCATGCTGGTCCTCCATAGGGCCATTTAAATCTCCNACAGTGGCCTTTCAACCCCTGCTTGCCCACCCTGCTTGCCATGCTGGTGCTCCATAGGGCCATTTAAATCTCCTGCAGCTGCTTCTGGCAGCACCCAAGCTACAGCAGCCTCTCTCTCACATTCCGTTTGTTCTAGACAATAAAATAATGAGCACATCTTTGTTTATGTACAAGGTTGGTAATAACACCTTATAGAATACAGTAAATAATGCCCACAATATCTCTCTACCTCATTATAATCTCTTCCTCGAAGCTTTATAGTTCCCTGGTGAAAACCATGTGATGTTAATATTGGACGTAGCCATTAATCTCTAAGACTACACTTCTCAGTATCTATAACCCTTAAAAATAGTCTAACCAATAACCACATACAGATAGCATATCGGTATCTCTATTAAGGAAATTTGAGTTACATTGCACTCCTTAAGGTACTACTAAGGAACTTTTAAATCAATTCCATAACTATTGTTAGGTTTAGTGGTTTCATTATGGTACCACACAACAGCTCACATCGTTGATGCTCTGTTTTGCTAGGTACTGGGTCATGAATCAACAGAGATAGTGATAATGGAAACATGAGGGTTTTAAATATCACTTTTTTCTTACTGGTTTACATACTCATTTATTTTTAATATGTACTAGAAGGGAGATTTTTTTTCTCTGGTTATCTGCAGATGAAACAGACTTTCCAGGAAAGCTTATATAGTGGGGTAACCTAATGAGACAAACAAAAAAACCAAACCAAACCAAAACAAACAAACAAAAAACAAACAAACAAACAAAAAAAAACAAACAAAAAACAACAAAAAAAAAAGAAAAAAAAAAGAAAAAAAAAGACATTTTTATGAGTTGTATAATCTAACCTGGGGAACTTTGAAGCATAAGGACAAGATATCAGCTTATCTAGCTGAAGCTTTACAGGTAGAAATCTAAAAGGAAAGCTGCCCAGCTTTGCTTTTCTTGTGCCTTCCACTATATACTGAATTTTTTTCAGTGTAAGAAAATCACATAATTAGCGATTAGTAGAAGGAACACTATGCCATACAACAATCTTGCCACATGAGAAAATACAGATAAAGATACTGTTTAAATTTACTGTACTGATAGTATCTCCCCTTATAATGTTGGGAGCAAGTGGCTGTGTGGCTCTTAGTTGACAACTGAGGTTAAACCATGACACTGAGGAAGCTGAAGTCTGTTCTTCTGATATGCAAGTCTGTGCTTGCCTTCCTCACTCCCTTGTGATCTTGAAGGACAGTATTTTGTTGTTGCTACTGACAAGACAGTCATTGAGCAGTTCTTCCTTTTTACTGAATAGCAGACCCTGTGTCACAAGGTTCTCACTGATAAATTTTTATCAGAAAGAAGACGAATACCCATCCTTGGAGATATTCAAAAGTATAGTCTTGGCAACCTGTTCTAATCCTTCTTAAATCCTGCTTAATCAAGGGGGAGTGGATCAGATGATCTCCAGAGGTCTCTTCCAATCTCAGCTATTCTGTGATAATGATAGCCTCCAGAAACCTTTGTGATTGCTTACATTCACTGTTTTGCCCTACCAGCAGATATCAGAGTGGGAAAAATTTGTCATGAGTCAAGGTCAGTGATACAGAACCTTCTTGAATTTTTTTGAGAAAGCTTCATCTACTTCTTTGCCCTGATCAGGTAGTCTCCCATCACAATTTCATTCTTACTAGTCTCTTCTCTATTTCTGACTCTTGCAGGAGTAAGAATTATCTTCTCCTTTTCTTGTTGTTAGATATGAATAATATTTCGAGAATTAGTGTTTCTAAAAGATATGTCACTGAGACAACTTCACTAACTGTCATACACAGGAGATGCACATAGTATTTTTGGCACTTGCTCTGTGATGGTAAGATTTTGGAGAAATATCATAAATGGACATTTACACATCCATGATATGTATGCAGTTTATATACTAGCTCCTTTCACTTCTCAAACAACACTCACCTGTAGTCCTCCTCCCAAATAATTAGCTTAAGAACTACTCATCTAATAGTAGCTCCAAAAAGTCTTACAAACAAGTGGATCAGCAAGACAGAGAAGTGAATTTGTATTATGAAATAGGCCATTGAGAAAATATGTAGGTGGGAGAATAAGTCTTTCTCAAAAGTCACACAATTGTCTGAGGCAAATTGCCATTTCTTCTGGGGTTTTTCCTAAAACACATTAGTATGCCAATCAATAATTACAGTGAATGTGTGATACTGTCTCTGTTACTCCAAGATCTGTTTATGTGTGCCATTTGAAAATAAGTGTTTAAAAGAAGCAAACAAATAAATAAACCCATAAGTCAATGCATTCATTAAATCCAGTTTCTTTTAATATTCCCAGTTAGGTTTTCAAGAGCTTTAACAATAGTTACCAGCTGCTGCCTTCATGAATTGCACAAAAGTCTGCAGAATAAACAACAGTTTCATGACAAAATTTGCACAGCAGTTAACATTATTTCTATTGTTAAACCTAGGAAGTTGGGTGCTATTTCTGACAGTATTCTTGCAGTTTTCATCTGTTGACTTGGCTCCATTTCAGTTAATCATTTTGTTTTAGTCAGATTTTATAGGGGTGCATTTTGGAAAACAAGGAAGTAAACAGAGATGAACATGCTTTTCTGGCAAAAGAAGTCTTTCAGCTGATCAATTTAAGAAACTGAGTGAAATTTTAAATACCTTCAAAAAGCAGTAGAACAGATAATGGAGACCACAACTGAGATGCTTATATTAGTGAAAGTATTACTGTAAGTGGAGGGAATACTGCATCCTGTACTCCAAGTGAAATATGTGGTGCATAGTATTTTTCTCAGATGATTTTAAGTAGTTTTCATTTGCTTTTTAATAACTACCATGTTGGGTTTTTTCTTCTGAATCTGGCAAAGAAAGTTTATGTAATATACTAATGTATATATTTATTTAAGCTCTTTATACAATTTTTGTCATGTTTGTTTAAAGTCAGAGTATCTAACACTCATCAGTATGAGGAATACAATTTTCTGTATTGCTCTACATCTTCTAGTTATTTTTGATCTCTGGGACAATTTCAGAGATTGATTTCATTTTGGAAAGAGATAGAAGTCTTAAGTGTAATTAAGATCCTAAAATTTCTGTGATAAATGTCACCATGGTATATAGAGAAATCCCAGTCTGTGCCTTCATATAAGGAAAAGGAAGCAGAAATTAAATTTTGCACAATCTTCTTAGCAACATCAGACTGGCTTGTCTGTATGTACTGAATTTATTGATGCATAGTGGTTATTCTAAATATCTCTCTTGCCCAGGAGTGTCAAAGGAAATATGGTTAAAGCCAGTATTATTTCAGTAGAATATATAGGGTCCAAAAAGTATGTGGTTGTAGATGACCCGACTTCATTATTTTGCTGTTTGTGCAGCAATATGTTTTATATTAACATTACCTGATCGTTCTCCATCTTGTAATTAGGTTCATGCTTAAGTCTTACTAGATGTATTTTGCGTTTAGTTATTTAAACATATTATGGTCCTGAGGGAAAAGATTGAAAAGTCATGGCAGAAAAAGTTCCTGATGACTGGAGAAAAGGGCATAATGCACATTTTTAGAAAGGAGGACCCTGGGAACTACTGGCAAGTCATCTTCAACTCTGAGCCTGCTAAAAGCACGGAACATACTTTCTTGAAAGACGTGTCAAAACATACGAAAGACCGGTGATTAGAGACAGCCAACATGGCTTCCCTGAGGGTAAACCATACCTCACTGATTGAGTGGCCTTTTACCACTGAGTCACTGAACAGGGGGGAAGGGGGAAAGCTACTGAATACCTCTACCTGGAGTTCCGTAAAGCCTCTGCCACCATCCCCTGCTAAATTCTTGGTGCTAAATTGAAGAAATGTGAGTTTGATGCATGCACTGTTAAATGGCTAAGGAATTGGCTGGATGGCTCCATCAAAGACTTACAGTTAATGGCTCAATGTCCAAGTGAAAACTAAGAAGGAATGGTGTCTCACAAGGGTCCATACCAAAACCAATAATTCATCAATGACACACACAGTGAGAACAAAAGCACCCTCAGCAAGTCCATTTCTAATGTGAGATGAACGGCATTCCCCAGCCTGAATTTGTTGACTTCTAATAAAAACACAAAAGCAAAAATAAATGGATCAGAGAGAGAGAAGCGTTATCAAAGGAAGCAAATTTTTGTTTTGCTTGATTTTCCTTTGTGTTTTTTTTCTGTTTCTTAGTAAAGATTATATAATACTGAATGAAAAAAGAGTTCAGAGATCAGAACCTGTCTTTACCTCCTCTGTCTCCTTTTGGACTTTTGCAATCTTTGATGCACAGTAATCCAAGAACTGTAGAATTGGTGAAGAAATATCTTTCAGCATATTACACACATTTGGTCTGGAGCTTAGTACATTTCCAGGAGATATGTGGATTCACATCTACTGACAGGCAAAAGGAAATCCTAACCTCTCACTTTCTGAATCTATATTTTAATCATCAAGACATTTGCCAAATTTTTGAAGATTTTGTATATGATTACATATTAGATTCTCTTCAAGGTTGTGTTTCTCTTCACAGATTAGAAACAAACAGTCAGTATTCTTTTGTAACTAAAATTCAAGCATCTAATCCCACATGATACGACAGAGAAAAATCTCCTACATAACTGTTAGCTAGCCTCTTAGAATTTTCAATATTTTTCTCAGAGTGCTTCAAAGCAAAGGAGAAAAGTTCATTTTGACTCCTAGTTTACCTAACATATCCTTTAATGTGACTTTCTCATAGCACAAGAAGTGATAAATAGTCAATGCTAATGAAATGCAACAATCTACATACTCACATACATATTTACATACTCAATTTTAAAAATATGGCAATGTAAAAGTGACAATGTATCTGAAACATTGCGTATGGGCATGGACACACATATTTTAAAAGATGGCATTTGAATAAATTTAAAGTAAGACATTTTGTATGGTGTCCTAAGCAGTGTTTTCCCTCTTGAAAAGTTGCCAAAAATCTTAAGTTAATATTCAAACTAGTCAAAAGTATGGATTTTCACAGTTATTTAAAACATAGCTCTGATATGGTATTGGTGATTCAATTTTTTGTATCTGTATTCTTAGATAACATTCTGTACATGCTTTTATACATGCTCATTCTAGCTCAAAAAGACAGTGCAAGATGTAAATTATGACTTTTTCTCTTTAGAGATACAGATACCTAAAAAAATTAAATCTCTAATACTTATGCTGTAGTAATACAGACAGAATAGAACCAGCAGTTTATTAACTCAGAAAAACATCAAGGAAGCTTTTTATTTTCCCCAAAACTTTCTGCAAGCCTCTGATTTTATTTAAATAAGAAAGATTTTGAGACTTCAATAGATATTTTTAAGGCTGATTTCTCCAATGAATGATAAAATCAGGATGAAGAGCTAGTTAAATAGATAGATAAATGAGATGTATTTTCCTCCAAAGGGAATGAGAGACTATACTTTTATTGCACGATATTTAGGGGAAAGATTGGTCATTTTAGTATTCAGACAACATTTGGAAGAGATTGCCTATTTTGGAAGATAATTTTTCAAATAACTTTCATTCCTTGATGTGTTTAGGGATTACAACCACTAACATTCCATTCAACAGAGCCAGAGAGAAACTTGATTAACTGCAGTTGTGTGAAAAAGATTTGTTTAAGTATCAATTTGCTGTCAATCCATCTGCCATCTCCATAAATCGTGTATGCAATTGTGCAAGAGCAAAAAGCATTTATGTTGATTTTCCAGGATGGGTTCCATCGTTTCATTTGATTATAATAAGAAGGCATTTCCCATGACTAACAACTTGCAGAAAATTGCCAGAGCTGCCCATATCCAAGTATGGGCATATCATGTAATTAGGTTTTTTAGATATTTATGTCTGCTCAGCTACACAATCAATAACTGAAGGGCACACACCTTCTGCACCTTAACCACTTTAATATTCCACAATAAACAACCTTATCCTGAAAATAAGATTGGCAAGAAAATTCTGAAGCATACTCTATGATTTTAATTATAAGATAATGTTATGCTATAACAGGCTTCAGGTGACATGCACTTGTGTCGAACTTACAAATCCTCCATAAGAAAAACAAAAAATAATGTGAAGAATTTCACAGTAAGGTATTGATTTTTGATTGCTGTTTTGTTGTGAATATAGGTGGTTCTGAAAAAACATAACTCCTCCATCTGTTATTAGTATTTAAGGATATTCTAAGCATTCCACAAACAGGTAAAGGATGTAAAACAAACTCTTCCACCTAAGTTAAGTTGGTCTACATTGTAATCATAACACTACTGTAATCCAAAGGCCTTCCAGGTCTTTAGAAGATACTAAGGGCTCTGACTAAGTGACTGAGATCAGAGAAAATGTGGAAAAAGTTTATTATCTGCCTTTATATAAATGATTTACGTATGTGAATGTGAGAGAGGAGGCTACCTCTATATTTTTGTCTTCTACGGATAAATAAATAATGATAATAAAGTGAGTATCATATGATGCACCTTACTCAATGTCTATGTCAGTCTTGGTGCTGCTGTTGCTGCATGTGGTGCCATATACAGATCACAGTTCTGAAAAGGTCTACTACCATCTCTAATTGCATTTCAGTCTCAGCCTCTCAACCCTGGTTAGTATTTTCAAATCTGGCAATGCCAACTATGAAGTTTAGCTCTGTCTTTATTCCTAAATTGACTATTTTCTTCTTGCAGGGAGGGCATATGACTAGCATTTTATGTTTTATACTCTGAAAATGGCATTTCAGAATTTATTGTATTTAGAATGTAGCCTTGAAAATTCTGACATCCCCAGAGGAAGGGAATAGAGCAAGTAGCATTTCTGTAATTAAGGAAATTATTTAAATTTTGATTTTATCATTTTTAATTGTATTAATTTTTGTTCTTTCATTTAACTTCTCTCATATCACTTCTCTCTTGTATCTTCTCTTGTACCAGAAATGTGAAGGCCAGGATCACTTTTTTATGCAGTGTTCTGACACCTCCTGCCAATTTAGATCTTCAGTCAAATAATTTTGGTTCTATATTTTGGAGTGTAGGCTCACATCAGGCAGTAGTTGCAATCTTCTGTCCACATCCTCATGCTCTGCCTGATTATGTTTGTTTTCCACAGAAGTTTATTGATAATTGCTTTTGTCCAACAGGTTAAGATAGTGACAGTTATACATCTGTCACATTAAATCCTCTGATGAGTCTTATAATAGCTCTTTCTGGAAGAACCATATATGTCAGGTAAAAAATAAACAAGGTGTAAGTGATTTTTTCTCTTGCTAAATTTAAAAGAAGTACTCTAAACGAAAATATATCTACCAAGGAGTTTGTGAGCCGGGGAAAGTAAGATGATTCACAAATTTTTAAAATATCTTTGAAAAAGCGTATTTGTGGAACTTGTCTGCAAACATTATGTTTTATATCCTAACTCATTAGCTTTATATGTCTATTTTCAGATAGGATGTATGTTTATACAATTGTCAAATGCCACCGACACCAGTACTGCTTCACTTTATTATTAAACATTGCATCCACATTGACATTTTGCTTCATCAAACCAAACATTTCATGATACTTATCACTACATCTTGTATTGAAGCTAAACTGGGAACCAGTTTATATACTTTCCACAAAAATAAACAATGACGTCTGAATAGATTAAGTTTTTAGCTAATACAAGGTCATCTTCTGTTTCCATTTATGACAAATCAATTTCAGTCTTTCTGTATGAAAGGAAACTGCTACATTTATCATCTTACCCATACTGCATTTCTTTACAGAAAGAAAAAAATCTGATGCTTTATTAGATATCTCTAGGATCTCTTTCTCTTCTATTCACATTACAGTTTTATTAACACCTTAAAATACTTATCAGAATAAGTCAAGACATAGCATGTATTAAATAATTCAGACCTTTCTTATCAAGATTTCTCTTACTTTGTCAAGGACAGCAAAAAACACCTTAAATCATGAAGAGTTTTTAAGTAAAAATAAGAGAAAATATATTTACAAAATTGTTATATCAACCAACACAAATATGACAGACCTTGCATAAGTAGGTTAATCAAAACACATTTCATATCTCCATGCTCCTGTCCAAGGCACTGTCATGGAAACAACGAAAGAGTCTGCAGTTTTATTTTTCAACATAAATCTCTAAGATTTTTGATTCTTTTATGACGAGCCCTTTGACAAGGCACTCAGAAGTTTTTCACATAAAATTATAAAATACTTTACTTGGATTTTTTCCTACATTAAGAATGCTTCTTTCTGTCTTGAACACAAGATAGCCCAGGAGAAGAATTTTAAGGAGAAGAAAAAATTATCTCTGAAAAATCTCAGTAGCAGAACAGTTTCCTGAGATTTTACAGATCTTTCATTGAATTGAGATTATTTCATTTAAAATAATAATAGCCCCTGGTGGTCTAGTGGTTAAGGACACGGCACTGTAACTGCCGAGGCCCGGGTTCGATTCCCGGTCGGGGAAACTCCCCGGGTAGGTGGAGCCCGTTAGCCCTGTAAGGCAATCCACCTACGTCCTGAGGACCTCGCTGCCACTGTCCAAGCTCGCTTGGCCCCGGCAGACGAACCTCAGGATTAAAGGGTGGGCTCAGTTCTGCGCACACTGTGTCCCACCTAAAATAAATCCAATGCGCAGGCTGGAAGGTGCACAAACACCTTCCACAGATCTTCGTTCGCGAAGTCTGGCCACTACAAAAAATATAAGAAAAATTAAAAGTAAAACTTTGGATGAAAATTCAAAGTAGAACAACCTCCCAATAGTTTAGTCTGTTTTCAAGCACAAAAAACATTACACCTACTACTTTTAATAAATCCATCACATTCAATATTATGTCAGATAGTATGAATATATGAGAGAATGAAATATAAAACTTTTACCTCCTTCTCATCACTACTCCCACACTAATTTCTAAAATAAAATTCAGCATTATAAAAATAGAAAATCCTCTGTTAGAATTTTCATAGTTGTTTTAGAGTAATATAGATGCAGAGTAAGAAAATTTTATTTACAACGGACTCTACTGATATTTTGAAATAGATCACACATAGCTGTCTTAAACGTAATTTTTATATAAAAATGGGTAAAGGTTACAAAGAGCCCTAAACATTAGAAAAAAGGAATTTTTCAGTCTTTTGATGATGACATACTTGAAAAACTATCTCCTCATTAAAAAAAACCCACCAACAACAATAACAAAAAACCACTAAAATCCAAAAAAACTAAAGCAAAGGTTTTAATTATTATTTGACATGAATACTGACTGAATATGTCTTTGCTGTATTACACAAACATGACATTACAATTCCTTGCTATTGTGGATAGTGTTCCTTGTTCCTTAGGAACTTAGGAAATTAGCACCCTACGCTTCATTACTTAGTATTATTTCGGGAAAATTGTTGATGCATGCAATCTTAAATTTGCAAAATCATAGTGTTTGAAAGTTTAGGATTTTTGTTTGGTTTTTTTCCAAGCTATTTTCAAGTGTTTTTAGCACAATTTTCACAAAATAGCACAAAATTTCAAGTGTTTGTTTATCACAATTTAAATTTCAAAAGTTATAAATCTCTAAATACTTCTGCTTACCTATCTAACTACATCCATGATTGATATACGTCTAACAGTGAGTATATATACATCTACCAACGAGCCTTTGAATACTTGAGCAGCAAAAATATATGGACTTAAAAGAATGATAGGCAGACTCCGAAACTAAACAAAAAGCTCATCAGTTAAGACCAAAGGGAGAAGTTTGGACTAACAGTCTCAGAAATCTTGAAAAAAGGTGTAAGGCAATCTATTTCTTGTCTCTGTGTTCACAGTGTTCATGCCACTTTTATGAATGTGTTGCTGGGGTCTAAGAAACAGAGGTTATTAATAAAGGCAATCTCTTATTGAGTGCTCTACATAGAGAAATGACAAATGTGTACATCCAGAGATACTGTTCCCATGGAAACCATAATTCAACCACTTCGTACACAGATATTAAAGAAAATGTTTATGCAAGGAAGATGAGATATGGTTTCTTTGGGAACCATAACATTGACTTTACCGACTTTTGTGTGTGCTAAATGTCAACCATTATTTTGCATTAATATATTTTGTACTTTCTTTATTGCATTGTATTTGCTGAATAGCATATTGCATGCTTCTATAATGAAAGGCTGTTCTGTAATATTTTCATGCAGAAGATAAGATAACAATGAGAGCTTAAACTTCAAGTTTTCACTCACAGGTTATTCTTTCAGTTGCCAAGCTTGGAGTTAAAAGATCGTGTCTACTTACAGATCTGCAGAGCTGCAGAGCCATGATCTCTTTATTTTAGGAAATTACACTGGTAAAAACACTACACAAAAGAATCTACCTTGGAGCATTACACTGTTACTTTCATCTTCATTATAAACAGAAGTTATAGAAGCAAAAGTCTAGAAAAGAACTTGTCAGTATTCTTGTGCTAGTGAGAGTTTATTGTTTTTGTCAGATAATGAATAACTTCAAATTTACATGATGCTCTTGTTATCTCACAATACCTAAACAAGACCTACAAGGCCTGAATATTTAATAACTCTTACCTATAAAGGCACTCTAAAACTACATCAGGCATTTGCCTTCCAGGTTCACTTACATTGTAAATGAAGTAGTGGAAAGCTAACAACAATAATAAAAAACAATTAAAAAAAATTTTTCAAATTGCTTCAGATGACTTCAGATGAAACCTGTTTCATTACAAGATTTCACAATGAGAATGTACACTTAAAAAAAATTAGAGAAGGACAGAAGTGCAAGCAAAAATCTATATATTTTGGCTTTCTCGTACATGTTTATACCATATTTAAACTTAATGGGATGAATAGATTAGTTTGTGGCTTCCAAGAGTTATTGTAACCCCTTTGTTTCAAATACAGAAATATCTAGTGACTGCTTTTTTTCTATGGAAACAGTTCCTGAAACAAAACTTTGCAACTGGAGTAAGTGTCAAGCCAAAAATCCACCAATCCGCCATAAAAATTTTCCTAGTATGGAGTTCAAAGTGTTATAGAACAAAAGAAGAAACAGTATTTCTGCTTCTTTTTTTTCTTTTTTTTTTTTTGGCATGGAGATAGAAAATTGTGAATATGCTCACCCAGAAAATGGCTTTCAGAAGCGCTTCTGCTAAATCTGAGCTGATAGCCCACTCCCACCAAGTGAACTATCAATTTAAATCCCACCTCAAAAATCTAGGGTGGCAGGCAGAAAATGACCAGAATTCAACACCTCTTTCTTCTCCTTACTTAAGTTGTTCATTCATGCTATACTGGGAACAAGCATAAGCTAGGAAACGACAAGACAATTCTTAATTGCAGTGATTAGGATCTGGTTACCAGTGAAGTTCCCACATAACCACTTGCTTACTCACTTTGCCTCTCCCTAGAAGAATTGGGAGAGGATGGAAACAACAGGAATGAGAAAACTTGTGGCTTTAAAAGATAAGAGGAAACTCGTTCAACAATGACTGTTGGGGGCAAAACAGATTAACTTGTGGAATTTAACTTAATCTATTGTCAGTTGTCATAACCTAACTGGTTCCAGTATTGGGAAACAAAGATTTTGTACTGGTTTTGGTTGGGATCATTTTCTTCGTGGTACCTTGCAGGCACTATGTTTTGGATTTGTGACCAAACCATGTTAATAACAGAACAATGTTTTAGCTCTTGCTAAACAGTGCTTACAAAGTGTCAAGGCCTTCTTTGTTTCACATGCCGTTCTGGGAGCAAGTAGGCTGGGGATGGACAAGAAGTTTTGGAGGGAAAACAGTTGGGACAGCTGACCCCATGTTGTGTTTTAACCCCAAACCAAGCACCATGCAGTCTCTGACTCACTCCCCCCTGCATTCCCCCTCTACCCCTTCATCCCTGGTGGGATGGAGAGGAGAATCAGGAGAGGGCAAAACTTGTGGGTTGAGACAAGAGCAGGTTAAAAATAAAGTAAAATTAAAAAAAAATAAATAAAAAATTAAAATAAAATAATGAGGGTGAGGAGGTAAAAGAGGAGGAGAAGGACAAGGAGGAGGAGGAAAAGCAGGAGGAGGAAAAGGAGGAAGAAGAGCAGGAGGAGGAGATAAAAACAATAAGATAAAAATAAAACACAGGAAAGACAAGTAGTGCAGAATACAATTGCCCACCATCCAGCTGATGTCCAACCCATCACCAAGAAGTGATCAGCCCCTCCTGGGCCAATATTCCCCATTTTATATACTAATCATGATATTCTATGGTATGGAATATTCCTCTGGCCAGTCTGGGTCAGTTGTCCTGGCTGTGCAGCCCCTGTGTTGTTGCGTACCTGCTCAATGGCAGAGCATGGGAACCTGAAAAGTTCTGGACTTAGGTTAAGAACTACTAGCAACAGCTAAGACATTATTGTGTTATCAACATTATTCTCATACTAAATCCAAAGAACACAGCGCTCTACCAGCTACATCTGCCTGTCAGTTGGACATAGTGAACTAATCACTATTTTTGTTTTGCTTTTATTTAAGATTTTGATTTATCTGTTATGTTATCTTTGTTTCAAACCACAAGTTTTCTTACTTTTACACATCTGATTCTCTTCCCATACCCAGTGATGGGAAGTAAGCAAGTGGTTGTGAGGGAATTATCTGCCTATCAGCTCCACATCAGGACACAAACATTTAAATGCTGATGGAAAAATAAATTTCCTTCTGCTTTCCCAGGCTCAACTACACTCCCGGTTTTACTTTTCCTCAAACACCTATCCACTTCCCAGTGGATTTCACTCCTTCATTCCAGACACCTCTTCTCTCATCCTGTTATCACTGCAGGTTACACCGTCCTTCAGTGAAGCAACTGGCTATCATCTCAGTCAGTGCAGAGCTGTTTTTTTCACTCTTTATTTCTCAGTTTTTTGGGGGGGCGGGTTTAGTTCCTTCTTCCATGCTTCCTATGCTCAGGCATGGTTCCTCCACATGACACAGGCTCGTTTTGGAGCTGTCCCTGTTCTCATTTGGGCTTACCCATGGACCACAATTTCTGGGGGGCTGGTACATGTTCTGGCATCATCCTCTACAGGCTGCAGCCCCTTTAGGGGCTGCTCTGTCATGGAACACCTCCTACTCTTCTGACCTTGTTGTTTTCCCTCTTCTCCTTTTTCCAGCATTTTCTCCACTATCTTAAATATCTTTCCACAGAGGTGCCATGAATTCTTCCAACTGGCTCACATTTGTTCTGGAGTGGGTATATTGCTGAGGTGATTGGAACTGGCTGTGACTGGCTGGGGCCCTGGCTTCTTCAGCAGATACCATGAGAGGTTTTTAGCTCAAGTTTGTTGCTAAGTTAATTTGTTGTTGCTAAGTATTTCATACATTTACATATTTTCTTACAATTATATCAAACAGGCATTACCTTAGACTATGCTTTAGTGGACATCCCTATTTTGTAAATGGATTTACAAAAAAAAAAGAAAAATTTAAGAAAATCTGAAGAACATAATCTAGACTGTTATTTGACTTTAAGTTTGCAGTGGATACCTACGAAGATGAGATCACTCTTCCATTGAACATTATCACAAACAGTCCTGCTAAAGTCAGTGAGATTTTTCATGGAGCAAGATGCTGCCAATTTTAGTCTGAGTTATCAGAATCTATCCCATAATTATTACATTGAACCATTAAAGTCTTGACATTTATCGCACTGTGGTATTTGCCATTAGTGAGGCATTTGCAGTTCCTCTAAGTTTAAATGGGGAGTACTGCAAATACCATATGAAGTTTAACTACCATCAGCAGTAAATGTCAAGTTCTTAATGGTCCTTGCTCTACACATAGTATGAATTTAGAACTGAAAATGTTCAAAAAAGTCTGAGTTCTGAACTGAGTTTGGTTTTTTGCATCCTGTATTGTATTCTGTAATTTCACAAATTTAAGTTACACATGATATTTATTTCAGGTTTATGGAAACTTTGTTTTCAATAATTTAACAGAAGTTTCACTTTCTTAGAAGCTCACATCATGCATGACAACACTCTATACAAGCATAGCCAGTAAGCACAAACATTACTGTATAGTTGTATGTTTTAGAATAATATAATGTAAGTAGTTTTTAAAATTGTTCTTCATTAGCTAGAAGGAGATCTATAAAATTCCAAACTATTAACTAATGTTGTTGTAAGATGCTATTTAGAATAGATGTGGAGAATATTAGAAGCTTTGGTATTATTCTTATAGAGTCAACAGAAAATATGTGCAGGTACAAACACACACGTGGAGAGACATGGTTGACATCAAAGGATTCTTACACCACAATTTTGTAAGCCTGCAAGCTCTACTTTGGATACAAGCCTTGTTTACCCATTTCATTCCTCGCACACTACAGGGGAAACTGTAAAATAGTTAAAATTCAGTAACTGATAGCATTTGATTAAACACGGACAATTTGTAAACCTCAGCAAGCCTCCCAGGTTTCAAGTATCATTTCAGGAGGAAGAGTGAAAGACAGTTAATAAAAATCAGAGCAAACTAACAGAATTAAAGAAACAATGCAACCTGTTCCTACATTTATCTGCTAGCCTAAGGTGCATCAGGGTCCTGCTCACTCTGCAATTCATATCAGGTATCCAAGAAAAGTGGTGCAATTTCCAGTGATATGCAGGAGTCATGAGGGGTGACTTCAGCTATATCCTTAACATTGAATTCACATATTGTGTTAATTATTCACCATCATGCACTGAAAAAGATATTGGTCATGATAAACAAAGCATTTTCTTGCTTATTGGTCATGAAAAACAAAGCGTTTTCTTGCTTTTTTTGTTTTGGTTTGGTTTGGTTTTCTTGGGGGTTTTGTTCTTATTTCTGGTTTATCTATAGTTTTATATGAGGCACAAGCCAATTCCAATCTAGTTTTCTAGCAACGCCTTTAATAAATTTCCTTTCGTATCAAGAGATCAGATGACCTTTCCAACACTCAAAGATTATTATTGTGCAGAAAAACTATATAGCATATAAACTATATACAATGCCTGATACTTTACTTAAATAAAACAATAACAACAATGTTAATCTTCCTGAGTATGGACACTCATTTTTTTATTATGATGTTTTTCAAGTGGAACTGGAGAGTTTGCCTGGATTATATTCAGGTCACAAAAGAAACAAATCTTTAATAATGAAAGAATTTTTTTTTTTCACAATTCATACAGCATGTATTCCTGTCCATGGACATGGACAGAATGAATGATGAAGATATTTAAGTTATAAAGACAAAGAATATTTAGAAATAATTTCTCAGTAATGTTTATAGCCTGCTATCTAATGCTTCACAAAGTTGGGGTTTTAATTAATAAAAGCCTTTTCATGTGCAGAGCACGTGTAAAATTTTTAATTACTAGTCTGTGAAAAATGAATATTAAGCCAGATATGTATACACTTACTTATACAAAACCTATTTTTTCTCAACATTTACAAAAAAAAGAGAAAAGAAAAGCCCATAGAAATATTTTTTTCCTATATGACAAATCAACCATTTTCATCATGACCAGTCACTGAATATTTATATGCTTGATAGAGACAAGAAAAAATAATCTCTTATAGTTTTCTCCTTAAATTCATTTTATTAACTTGAATAGTTGATAGCAGACATGTATTTTCCATCAAGTCCATCACTGCAAAGAAAGGCAAAATATTTAAAAAGAATAATTTATTTACCCCATGATGTTCTTGCAGTGAAGTGCTAATCATCACTTACTGGTTAGTATTCATGCAGTTTTCTAACTCTATTAAAAATGGTTTGAAAAACATGGAAACAGATTTAATTGCTTTTATAGAAACTTGCTTTCATCTTTAAGTTAAAAAATTGCTGTCATTCATCACAAAAAAAATAGCTAGACTTTTAAATAACCATGAATACATGCTTAAGAATAAAAGGTTCTTTAATACCCTAGGCAGGTAGCCTTCTATTGTTAAATATCAATCTTCTTATAACAGTTATTTAGAAAAATATGCTGAAGGCCATGTGTATGGTTTAATTAATAAAGAAACAACCACTGGGAATTGTTACTGCACATTATCTTATATAGTCAGAGTCTTCACTCTTTTCTTAATTGCTCTAAATAATTTTAAAGAGTTTTCTTTAGTTCCTTCGTTATTTGTCCTGTTCTTTGGCTTCAAATGGGATAAGTTCAGTAGAAGAACATTCAGTGTAATAGATTAAATACAATTGTCTTAAGAAATCTCCAGCATCATCACATGGTTTGAAAAATGTTTTTTACTTCATTAAGTTGGTACAAATAAAGCACCTTTTATTTTAATCAAATGTGATCTTACATAATGACACTTTGTCATGTGAACTTATAGTAAAATGTAAACTCGAGAACCAGTGATGTAGAATTATAAAATCAGAAAACAACCAATCAGAACATTTCTTCATAGTGCTGAGACGGGATTCATCTCCAGATTCCTAAAATGCAGTGTATAAGTGTAGGTGTCCAGGAGTCTGCAAATGTAAACTTCTTTAGCTATTTTTTATTTATTCTAGTATTTTAATATCTGTACAGCTTTCCATGCTATAACTGAGTTGTCTAAACAGAAGTGCATACAGTCAACTTGGAAAACTTAAATAGTTATATTATTCCTAATCTTCAGTTGTTGATATAAATAGTTGACTCTTTCACCCTCTCTGGACCCCCAACCCATTTTCATGTGAATTCGACCTGTCAAGTTTGTGTGAATGTTTCAGGTATCTTTAGCACACCAGAAAACACAGCTACAGTTATGAGCTGACATCTCCAAGTTTCACTGACTTGTTTGACTATCTTTCCATTAACCATGGTGGGAACATAGAAACACAGGTCAGATAGGGGTATCTAAATTTTGGTATTTGAGTGAAGTTTTGAGGCCTGAAAAGCTATTGCAAGGACCTTGAGCACATATGACTTCTGGGTGTTTGTTGGCCTGGGCGCAGATCCAGCTGAGAAAGAGCACAACTAGTGAAAATTGTGAATATTCACTATAAATAGTGAAAAATTCCCCACCTTGGGGAAAATTATTGCGAAGAAAGTGGACAAATGGAACTGTCTTGCTGGGACTGGCCTGAGTTCCAGACTCTGCTGTGTCATAGCCAGGCCCTTACCTACAGGGTAATGCTCGCGGCCTTCCCCGTCCATAGGGAAGTTCTCAATGTCCATGGCTAGGTCTGTTCCAGTTTTCCCCAGCTGCCCTGTTCCTTAGGCGGGTCAGTGAGACAGGTCCCTGATGGCCCCTGGGGAGCCCCTGATGCCCACAGGCAGCCACATGCTGCACCTTGACAGATTCATTATCAGTCAGCAACATGCGTGGCCACCCAGCTGGCTGCTGGAAAATGGGTAGAAACTCAGATTACTAAATTTTTTACTTCTTTCTTCTTGTTTTCTTAGAGGTGCTCAAAAATTACTCCAGAAAAGTTCCCAGGTGATTCAGAGATAAAAAGGCAAAAAGGATTTTAAAAGTCAGCAGATTAAAAAAAAACAGCAAAAAAATCCCAAACCAACCAACAAACAAAACCCACAAACAAACAAACAAACAAATAAACGTAGGATCCATTGAGGACATTTGGAAAGAGCAATTGTAGGAACTGGGACGTTAGAAGGAAAATTTGCAATATCTGGAAAATATCTATAGAGTGAAATAATATCCATGGAGTAACTATTCCTTTATTTCCACTGATAAGGACTAGGTAATGAAAATCTAGGCCTCTACTTATGTCCTAGTATACAACCCATTACAGATATGAAAAAAAAATAGGGCTAGTGTGGGACTTACCTGCCTGGGGAGTTTCTGGAAAAAGCATGTAGAGCCTATGGCTATTGTCATCATCCAAAGTCACGGTAAACTGACAGGTTGTAAATAGAAACTTCTGTAGATGGGAAAAATAGATTAGTTGAGAGGATTGCTGCATATAGAATGGATGAATGGAATACGATGCAGAGGGAGCAGGCTGATGGATACTTTTCAAAACTGAAAAGACATTCTTATCAAAAATCTTAATAAAATGAGACTAAGAACCCTATCTCCTCAAGGATGAGAGCAGAACATGACTCAACATTTGAGAGATTCAAACTGATTTACAAAAGACAATAACAAGGATGTGTAAAGCTAAATGTCTAAAGTTAACTTTTAGGAAAATTAGCATCCTTATCTCTCAGAATGACATACCTCCAGAAATGTACTGCCTGTCTCCTAATATTCAGACTTTTGAATATTAATACTATGGACTGATGAGAATTTCCTGGCTTTCTGACCGGAATATAATGATAGTTGCATAGTATCAAGAGATGAAATTTTAGTGGATATTCTATAAAATTCTCACATATAAGAGTAAAAGATTGAATTACCCATCCTGGAGACAAATGTTCACCTATGGATGAGCTCTTAAAGAGGCCTATATACTGTACAGACATTTGGTTTTTGGACTTTTAAACATCTTTGGACAGGAAAGTACATAGGGAAACAGAATAAAACACAAGTGCATTTAGACAATTACAGAAATAGAACAACTAGGATTCAAATTCAAGGAGATTATAGGGTTCTGTAACTAAGAAGAAATAATACCAAATCTAATGGGGAAAAGAAGGACGAGTCTTATGCTTGCTGGGCTTAATGAAAGTAAGTGTTTTGTCGGATAGGTGAAGTTGGGGTTTGGTTTCGGTTTGGTTTGGTTCTAGTTCATCTCTCAAGTCAGGTACAACCTTGGAAATTTCAAATCCTCTCCCCACTACACTCTAAAAAAACATTAAGGAGAAAAATCCAGAGGAGAAAGGCACACAGGTTTAGAAAACACAAAACTGTTCCAGGATGCATATTCTGTGGAAGACAAATCCGAAATACAAGTCCTCAAATACTTAAGAGACATGTGCAAAGTGGAAGAGGTTGCTGAAAATATTTGAATTGGACAGGAATTAATGAACTTAGCATAGACTGAGCATTTGTGCAACATTCTGGTCTCAGAAGTTTATACATGTTCTGGGTAAACAATGATTATATAAATTACACTCTGTAGAAAACAGTTCTAGACTCTGCATTCCCTTTTGGCAGCATTTCTCTAGCATTACTTGAAAAATAGGATATTTCATTGTAGTGTTGCAGGTGAACTTGCTTACCTCTTTAAATCTTTTACAGATTTATTTTTTTATGAATTCTCAGAGGTAACTGAAAAAGGTTACTATTCTTTTGTTTCTTTCTTTCTTTCTTTCTTAATAATGCACAATTTAAAACATATTTTTCCTTAACTTAATCATCTGCTCTCTTTTTCTCATTGAGTCAAATTCATGTGTTTAGCTTTAGATTTTTCATAAACTGCCACAAATAAAATACTAATCTCGTTACTTTGAACGTTGATTTGCTGTTGTAATTAAAAAGCTTAATTGTTCAATATCTAAAATATTACTGTTCTGGTATTCTTTTCTAAATTCAATGTACAAAACCATTCTTGTGAACAAAGAATCATATATTTATTGTTTTACCCATTTCCATTTATCAGTTTGCTTAATGGATGTCTTTATCCATTAAGTGGTAAGTGTTCGTGTTGAAGTAATTTTGGAAACAGCAGAGTTATGATGATTTGGATTGCATAATATCGGTTTGCGTTGCCTGAAGTTCTGACTTCTACCTTCTTTTTTTCCATTTTTTTTCCCCCAAATATTTTGTGCTGTATCACAGGATGTCCAAATTCTGTGAAATTAAACTGTTACTGAGGGAAAAGAAAACTAGTGAAGAGGTAGAGATGGATCAATTATTTATGCTACTGTTAATGATTTGCAAAATCCTTTTGTTTCTAATGGCCCTTAGCTGTTAGTTTGCTCTTCAAATAGAAGCTGCATACCAATTTTTTCTCAGGAAAAATAGAATTAAGACCAAATTTGCATGCAGGCAAAGTGAAAAGGAAAATTCATTGAGGGAAGCCAAATAGCAACATTGATGGAAACATTCTTTAAAAGAAAAAAAATTTCCATTAAGAAAAAAATGTATTGCCAAAGTGGACACTAAGTGACAATTTTCCCTTATAAAAGTAGAAGCTAAATTTCAGTTGGTTTCGTATGGATAATCTTTATTTTTAAAAAAAGCAAACAAACAAAGAAAAAAAAACAAACAAAACAAAACCAAAACAAAACCCCAGAACTGACAATTCTTGAACACTTATTCCTGTATTTGGATACACCATTACAAGCATAAACATGTTTAAAGCACAAGCCTCTCAGCATCAGATTGTGCACATTTGTGTTAAATAATAAAGAAGGAACAACACAAGGGAGTTAGCACTGCAGTAGAAATGGAACGAAAACAAATTACTCTCTAGATAATAAAGAGAAGGGAAAAATACAAATGGTTTGTATTTGTATACAAGGTTATAGATTTTCTAGCATTTATAGCTACTAAGGAAATAATATGTGATTAAAGTAATATGAAAGCCCATTTGCTTCTCATTACAGAAAATATTCCAAAACAAAGCTACATACGAATCTTTACACTTGCAAAAATCAGCAGTGTGCAATATAGAGAATCTACTAAGTTTACTTTTACAGATTCAATTTTAACTGCTATTTAAAGGATATTCTGTTGAGGTGGGTTGACCCTGGCTGGACATCAGGTGTCCACCAAAGCTGCTCCAACACTCCCTTTTCTCTACTAGACAGAGGAGATAAAATATAACAAAAGGCTCATGGATCGAGATAAGGACAGACCGTCTGTCTTGGAGCCCATTGGCATTGACTCCATCAGATATAGGGGAAGACCTTAGCAGCTTCTCACAGAAGTCATCCCTGTAGCACTCATGCTATGAAAACAAACCCAAAACATCTGTTTTCAATGGTTATGAGGATATTTTCTTTATATTACAAAATGATCATGCTCATGAAGGCAACAAGTACACGTAAAAAACTGATATCACTGAGAAGTTGAGACACATACGAAAGTATGAAAATACCAGAGTCTTAGTTTTCTATACTCAGGTTTTTTATTTACTTTAATTAATTGAACACTAACACATAGGGCTAGCTAACATTGTGGACATGAAGATGTTTTCCTCCTCTACCTTGACTTGTAAAATGTATTTAGCAGAAAAATTAAAAATCAGTGTCTCAGGAATTTCTGTGGGTAGAAATACCTCTGTATTTCAGGAGAGATTGGGTGACCAGTGCAAAACTCCAGTGCAAAATTTTGACCTTTAAAGTTTAAAAATAAAACCTAAGCCAAGAAATTATCTTTCCTGAAAAAACAGTAATATTTTTTTAACATTCTAAGGTAATTTCAGTATATTTTTGGAAGTGTCTGACCTTTGATAATATGTCACTCATTAAGTCCTGCATATCAATTTAACATATCCTGGTTGTTATGCCTTTTCGGTAAGAGGCAGTACTTGTGAATGTGATTACGCAAATTTCATGCCCTATGTTGTTGAACAATTTACTGCAAGAATAGCACAATCCAACAACAAGAAAATACCTCCATACAAAAGTTTATCTTCATTTTTGTTAGTATATAGATGATTGGATAATTATCTAAACATCAAAAAAAGATTTGATTATATAAATTGGGGCACCCACTGAAAAATCAAGACTAGTCAGTTGTGCTACTTAATATTACATGACTACTATTCATTAAGTGGTATTCAAAAACAGTTTAAGAAGTAAATGAGACACCCAAAACTTAATACAGTTGCATCACAGAGTCAAATTATAATTCAAACTGAAAGGGACCTTGAAAGGTCAGAGGTTTGCTCAGGGCTTTGTCTAGTTGGGTCGTCGAAATCTCCAAGGATGGTGGTGACACAGCCTCTATGGTCAATCTGTTCCAGAACCCTACTGTTCTTATGAAGAAGAAGTATTTGTGATATCTGAAGCACTTTTATTTCAAATTTTCTCCTTTGCCTCTTATTCTTCTGCCACACACTGCCGGGAGAAACCTAACTCCATCTCCTTTCTGACCTCCCACTAGGCACTGTGGGCTCCTGTTAGATTCTCCATTACCAACACTTCCTCTGTATGAAGAAAACCTTCAGACTCTCCTCATAGGCTAATTGTCCAGCTCCAACCAGCCTGATGGCCTTTCATAGAACTTCTTCCAAGTTATTTACTCCTCCAAATTTTTCACTCCTTTTTTTTTTTCTTTTTGGTGTGTGCGTACATATAAACAGGTATATTATCCAGTTGTAGCTGAGTAGAAGGGGTTAATTACTTCCCTGGCCTTCTGCTCCTGTTCATACAGCCCTATATGCAGCTTACTATCTTTTTTGTCAGGGTTCCTTTCTGGCTCACATTCAGCTCACTATCCTCCAGGACACCCAGAGCCTTCTCATCAGAGCTGCCACTCTCTAGATCATCACTCACCAGTCTGTATTTTTGCCAAGAGATTCTTTTTTTTCCAGAGGATGAACTTTACATTTGTCCTTGTTGAATTTCAGAAGGTTCTGTCAACACATTTCTCCACACAATGTCAGCACTGACCTTCAGTGTATATTCTTGCCCCTCCCAACTTGGTGTAATATGCAAATTTTAATGAAGGTGAACTGTGTCATGAAGGTGCCTGGGCTGAAATACTTAGTATCATTGAGAAAGATATTACACAGGGCATATTCTCACTCAGACTCCTGAAAAAAAAGAGGAACTTTTTATCCACACCCAACCCATTAACCACCATCCTCTGAGCCCAGTCATCTGACCAGATTTTTACCTATTGATTTTTCCACCTATCCAAGCCAAAACGTCCCAACTTCTATGTAGGAACATTATTTGAGACAGTATTAAAGCCTTGCAGAATTAAAGACAAATTTCATCCGCAGCTCTCCTTTCTTCTGCAAATCCAGTTGTTTTATCACAGAAGGTAATTAGGTGTGTGAGGAATTATTTGCTCTTGGTAAAAATTCATGCAATCAAAACTCATTCCGAAATTTTTCCAGTGACTCCCATAAGTCTGACCATTCCATAGTTTCTTAGGTTGACTTTTTGTACTATTTTTAAGGTGAGTGCAACATTTGCCTTTCTCTGGTCATTGGGGATATTCTCTGATTTCCATGATCTTTTGAAGGTGACAGACTGGAGCCTCCGAATGACACTGGCAAATTCAATCAAAACCCACAGATGCAGTCTCTTAGGTGTCACAGTGTCGTGGGTTTACCAGCTCCCCTGGGCTGAAATAGTCAGGTCCAGGTGGATTTCCAGAGCAAAGCCAATCAAAAGTTTTAATAACTCCTCTGCTAGTGACATATTTAAGAAAACAGAAGAGAAGGGGAATTGTGCAGAAGAAATTATGCAGCCATGTAGAGAGGGAGGCAGCAGGCCCCCAAGTGGGGGGGCCAGGCCTCCTCCCCCCTGGAGGTAGTGGAGGTGTAGCACTGAAGCCCCCTGGACAAGACATGTAACAGAGTGGAGAAGAAAAACTCCAGAGAGAA
>VYXB01008543.1:86828-119759 GCA_013397135.1 Pachyramphus minor
AGCTCATGAAGGAGCTCAGGCCAGAGCAGACAAGAGCGTACGGAGGCTGTGGCCCCTTGTGAGAGGCCTGAGATGAAACAGAGTCCTGCTAGAGACCTGTGTCCCATAGAGAAACCTACGCTGGAGCAAGTTGTCTCGAGTTGGATTTGTAGTCTCAAGGAGGTATCCATGCTGGTGCAGCTCATTTGTGACCCTAAAGGACAGCAGAGTTATGGAAGAACTGTTGTCCTGGGGGACCCACAGGGAGAGGTCCACTAAGACTATCTCGTGGGAAGCGACCCCACAGGAACAGGGGAAAGGACTCAAACCCATTATCCCCTGTGAATGTGGTGAAGACCATGGTGTAACAAGTATCCCCTTGCAGTCCATGGGAGACCTCACAGAGCTCTGGTCTGCTCCCCTGGTCTCCAGTTCTGTCCGGAATGGAGGAGGGACAGGCCCAATCCTGAGGTCATCATGCAGCAGAGCCGGCCAAGAGAGAGAGAGAGAGAGAGAAAGAAAGAAATCTCCAACTACGACACATTGAAACTGTCATCTTAAAGATACTAGAAGAAAGACATTACAGTGTTGCAGAATTGCTTCAAAAAGAAGAGACTTTCTCCTCCTGGACTGATACAGGAGGGAGAGAGATGCTTTTGTAAATACCTAACATTTTCTTCATAAGATAAAAAGCCTAGGCCTAGTTAGAATTGTTGTATATATGGTATTCTTTAGTCTTTATCTTACTACTAATAAATCTTAGTGTTATTTCTGCATGTCAAACCTCTCTTTTGTCTGTATAAAACCTCTCTCAACTTGCAGCAATTGTGTTTGGGGGGAGTTTGAAAAAAATTGGTCCCTAGTAAACCCATGACACACAGTCTAGTAAGGGTTGAGTTATGAACCAATCCTCCTCCCCATCTGGTAGTTCCTCTCCTCCTTAAACCCTGTGTCTAAGCACAAAAAATCAGGGGCCTTGTTGATGAAGACTGGGGCAATGGTGGTGTTGAGTATCACAGA
The DNA here is from genome assembly GCA_013397135.1 of Pachyramphus minor. NCBI lineage: Eukaryota > Metazoa > Chordata > Aves > Passeriformes > Tyrannidae > Pachyramphus > Pachyramphus minor. Next base: position 87,828 of record VYXB01008543.1, read on the forward strand.
CTCATCTGTGTTTATGACACTAAATTGATCATTGATGGCTTTCTGTTTTTCCTGAATAGCTCTGAAAAAAGACTTGGCTTGTGAACTGTAACTGTGTGAAACTGATGGCCAAAATATTTGGATGTATTTGGAAGATTATCCCTAACTGGAGGAAAATCAGTCACAACTCTTTCCACTACATTGACAAAATCCTTTGGAAATCTTTCCTACTTCTTATAAGCTATAAGTCTTACATTAGAATCAGAAAGTTATTGCTCTCTTTAACCAAACACAATTTAAAGGATCTGTTAATCATTTTCCCATCAATTTGTTTCCAATGCCTTCTAGCAAATTTCATTAAAATATGCTAGTATATTTGCTCATCAGTAGAACTATCCTGGTAGTAGGACCTAATATGCTAGAAAATAGCTACTCTAGAGGAGTAAATTCACAATTTTTCCTCATAGTCAGGATCGAAATTAATAAAAAGGATCCCACAGAGATTTTCCAAGTACTTTGGACTTAACAAACACAAAAATAGAATATTGTGTGTTAAAAAAGATCTTTCCCTTTATTTCTAAAATTGAGCATACTGAGTATCGTATAAATAACTAACATGTTATCTTTACTCATCCAAACAAAGAAATGAAAACACCTGTAATCATCCGTAAAAGTGAGTGTGATCAGCAGCCTATCCAAACAAGTTAACTTTTTAACTTGTTTGTCTGTATGCCTGTATGCCTGATTTCTGTTCACTTTGGTTCTTAATACCATAGAAGGAATTGCAGAGATATGCATTTTTCCTGATTTATACCAGTTAAAGTATCTGTTGTAGGAACCATTAAAAGACCAATTGCAGAATCAGAACCTTCCTTTTTTGGTTAGGGTTTTGGGTGGGTTTTTTTAATGTTGGATGACATGCAGAGTATGCAACGAGCTTTATAATTCTATTACAAATTCTCTATCTTTTTTAAGAAATAGCAGTCCTGAGTAAATTTTAAAAAAACAAACAAACACAAAAAAGCTAAAAACAAACACTGCAGAAAACTCCCAATAAAAACTAACCAAAAACAAACAAACAAACAAACAAAAAAAACCAAAACCAACCAAACAAACAAAAACCCCCAAACCTAAAAAGACCAAACCTACAACAAAAGAACAAAGTAGAACCTCATAGAATCATAGAATCATAGAATAAAATGGGTTGGAAAGGACCTCTGAGATCATCGAGTCCAACCCTTGATCCACTACCACTACAGTCACTACACCATGGCAATAAGTGCCACATCCAGTCTTTTCTTGAACACCTCCAGGGACAGGGAATCCACCATCTCCCTGGGCAGCCCATTCCCATTCATATTTTGAGGCAAGAAAATTCGTGATCATGCTCAATCTCAGTGTAGTCTTTCCAAAGCTTTGAAACTTCAGATAAATTACCTGGTTCATCACCATACGAGTATACTTATGAAGAAGCCCATTCAAAATGTCTTAAATTCCATCAGGTTTTTATTTGGTTCTTTTCCTTGACTATGACCATTTGTTTTAACTGAAAAGTTTTAACACATTTGAAAAAATGTCTTGCCTGTATTAAATATGAGATTTCTCTGTCTCTGAATTTTCATTTATGCTCACAGGTTGTGCAAATTTTTGGAATTTCTACGCTATGTAAAAGGCCGCAGAACAGAAATCCCTCTGTGAGTGATCAACATACAGAGCAAAGACTAGCCTTTGCTAATCAGACACAGACACATTGGGAAGAGTCTCTGCAGAATACTTCATGGATTTTATTGCCTAAAAACTCTCTAACAGGCTAATGCCTTGATCACCATAGACATAAGCTTTGCCACTCTCAATATTACACTTCCAGGCTTTAGTTATTGATGAGTGTTACTTATACATCATATGATCACTGATCAATCATTTAAATTTTTTTATCATCACAATATACTGAGAAATAGGAAAGCTATATATATAGCCATTTTGTACTAATTTCTTCAACCCATCATTTATATATATATATATATATATATAAATATAAAAAATCAAATTCCAAAGCAACTGAAGGTCATACTGTTAAGGTAGGCCTGTTTGAAAATAAATACTGTATTTTTAAAACTTTAGATACTTAACTACCATTCCTTTCAATGTATTTGAAATATTTCATTTTAACCAACTTCCATGAGGAATTGTATTGTCTGAAGCATAGTGTAGAATGAAATGAAGAATCAACTTTTCTATTCTTTTTGATGAGTAATGACATCTGCATAAGGGAAAAAAAAACAAACAACAAAAAGAAGTATTTTTATCTCACATAGTCTTTGACAGATGGTCTGCTGAACTAGGAAATCCTAATTATTGTTTTAAAATAAGTAATTTAGGTAATTGTAATGGTTTCATCTGATATAGTACTAAAAAATAAGTAAAACTAAGAAGAATTAAAATATTTCATCATTTAGTTTTCATCTGAAAATCTATGGTACAACATTCATTATTCTGGATCTCAAGGCAAACAAAATCCTTTGATTATACAGTACTGAAAACTGTTGCATTGTACTAAATACTGTACTGTCGTTTCTGTGTTCTACTCAATCTGCTGTGTTCTTTGTGCTAGCTATTCATGTTACACTGAATTCCACATGAACATCACAGGATAAAACTGCAAATTTAACCACTTTATTAAAAAGATGGGAAAAGGCAGATTTTTCCACCTGAAACGATAAAAACATGATAGACTTTTATAGAAGGGTACTGTAGAGTTCTGAAGTAATTTCCGAAGAAATAAAATTATTTTGATGGGATAATAAAACTTTTTTAAGCACTGTTTATATACTTCATGATTTGTTATATCCTGTCAGCTTAAAAGAACGTTCACACTAATTACATTTCCTGCATCCATAAATGAGTAATAACTATCAGTGTTTGGTATTACTGGAATACCACATTGGATATAATAGAGTTTGCAAATCAATCTAATTTATTTCTGCACGTTGTACTGAGATCTTTCTTACATACATATTTTGCAGCCATGTAGACCTACCTATTAAAATCAGAACAAATTTACTTTACACACTGTCATGACTAAACTAAATCTGGTTCAAGATGCATATTTAAGAATCTCTATCTTAAAAGGAATCAAAAAGGAATCAAATTCGACTTGTTCATAGACACACCAGTTTCCAAGAGTATTTCTAAACCAGACCAAAAATTGAAATCTAAGCAACAGGCTACTGAGAGTGTAAAGGAGATTGAAACTTTCACATATTTATCATGCAATTTTACTCACCAGAAAAATCTGAAGGTATTAGATGGTTAGTATTGTTCTGAAGCTAAAAAGCATTTTCTCTCAAAAAGATTTAACTTAAACCTCATGGGCTTGTTTTGATATAGTTTCTTGGGTTTATGCTTTCTTTTAAAGATCCCACAGGACAGTAAATCTTACTAGGATTTGATTTGTGATAGGTAAAAGAGATTGACCTGAAAAAATATTAATGTCTAGTGTCATGTAGCTACTTAGGGCAAGTCTACTTCACTTTAAAAATACTTCCTTTTACTCTTCCCTCCCCCCAAAAAAATAAAAACAGCAAATGATTTATTCACCTGATGCATGCCAGTCTTAACAAAAAACTCCACGATGAATGAGAGTGAACAATTTTGTTTGCTCATGATGCTTAATAACTTCACTCTGGAATTTTAGTTTTTAGAGGATTTTGTTTATTTTAAATCACCCTAAGTAGTTCTTTGTCAGTGGAAGCCTGCTAATGGTTCTAGCAATAGTTAACTTCCAGGATTGCTTCCAGTGGTTCCATTGTTTCTCAGTGATGAATGACCCGCCATTGTCATCAAGAAAAGGACAGCTAAAAGGCAGAAATTTAAACACAGTGCTTCCACAATGTTTTATATCTTATCTTGCTGAATATGAACCATGTTCATGAAGGTAGAAAGCTACTATTTTGAGATTTTTGTGCTTCTACTAATAACCAATTTCTGGAATAGATTGCAGATGATTGTGGTGCACTAGCAGCATTACAGCAGAACTAAAGACGTTCCAAAACCTTTCACTGTAGTCTTTGCTGACCTTGAGAACCAAAACCTGGTATGATGCAAAAGGACTGTCATCTCATGTTGCCCAGTGTGGATGAGAACAAGATCTGGCTACTGCTGTAAGACATTAAAAATGTTTCTATAAATATATGAGCAACAAAAAGAGGGATAAGGGGAATCCCAACACTTTATTGGATGTGGGTGGAAACATACTGCCAAAGGATGAAAAAAAGGCTGATGTACCTAATGTTTTCTTTGACTCAGTTTTTAATATCTAGACCAGTTGTTTTCTGGATGCTCATCCTGCTAAGTTGGAAGACAGGAAGAGGGAGCAAAGCTCCCATAATCCAAGGGGAAATGATGAGCAACATGCTACACCACTTGGATACACACAGATCTATGAGGTTACCGGCTGAAGTGCTCACCAAGCCACTTTCCATCATTTATCACTAGCCCTGGCTAATTGAGCAGGTCCCAATTGATTGGAAGTTAGAACATATGATGTCTGTCTAAAAGAAGGCTGGAAAAGGATATGGGGAACTGCAGGCCTGTCAGCCTGACCTCAATGCCAGGAAAAGTCATAGAGAAGATCATCTTGAGTGCTATCACACACAGGACAACCAGACGATCAGACCCAGTGACTATGGTTTATAAAAGCAGGTGCTGCCTAACCCACCTGATCTCCTTGTATGACCCACTTTATGGATGAGCGAAAGTCTGTGGATTCTGTCTACCTAGATTCTGTCTACCTTTGACACTGTCTCCGACAGGATTCTCCTGGAGAGCCCAGATGCTCATGGCGTGGACAGGTGTACTCTTTCCCAGGTTAAAGCCTGGCTGGGTGTCTGGGCCCAGACAATGATGTTGAATGGAGTTAAATCCAATTGGTGGCCAGTCACTAGTTGAATTCCCCAGGCTCTGTGTTGGGACCAGTTCTGTTTCGTATCTTTATCAATGATCTGAACAACAGCATAGAGTGCACATCCATTGAGTTTGCAGATGACACTAAGTTTGGTAGGAGTGTTGATCTGCTGGAAGGTAGGAAGATTCTGCAGAGGGATCTTTACAGGCTGCATCTATGAGATTAAACAAGGCAAAGTGATGGATCCCGCACTTGGATCGTAACAACCCCATGCAGCAAAACAGGCTTGGGGATGTATGTCTGGAAAGATTCCTGCTGGAAAAGAAACTTGAGTCTTGGTTGACAGACAGCTGAACACAAGCCAGCAGTATGCCCAGGTGGCTAAAAGGTCCAATAGCATCCTTGCTTGTATCATAACTGGTGTATCATAATGGCCAGGGCAGTGATTTAGATTAGGTATTAGGAACAATTTCTTTATGGAAATGTTAAGCATTAGAACAGGTTGCCCAGCTGGAGTCACCATCCCTGGTGGTATTTAAAAGACATGTAGATGATGGCATTTGAGGACATGGTTTAGTAGTGGATCTGGCAGTGCTGGGTCAACAGCTCAACTGAGTCTTAAGGGTCTTTCCCAACAATTCTATGATTCTATGAGTCTTAAGGGTCTTTCCCAACAATTCTATGATTCTATGAGTGAAAAGAAACACATAGTAACGTTGAGATAATGAATGACATTTCACACTTAGCACCTATTGCCACTTGTGCATGTGCATGTTTATTGATAGAAATGTGATAACAAACAATCTGTTTTCAATTTCCACTGCAGTGTTTCATTTCACAAAAATCTAATAACAGTGATGAAAAAATCATGGTCCATGATGCAGCCACTTTAAAAATACTTCATCACATCTAAGAGTGAGAGATCTGAGTCTCTTCTGGTTAAAGAGGGTAGATCTACACGGGTTCTTGGTTCTGGGATATCCCTCTCCATGCTGCTGAATGATGGCACTCACTGTCATGGTTTGGGCCCATTTCAACTATGATTTTCCCAAACAACATATAGACATAATTTAGGGGACTGCAGTAGGCAAAATAATGTACTCAATAGGCAGAGAAAAAATATTAAAATATTCTACCTTTTATATTGTCCTCCACTATTGTCCCTGTAAGCAAATCCATCCATGTCTTATCCTGTCAAAAAAACAAGAATTGTGCTGTGGTCATATTTTCCATAGACAGTCTCTATAGATTACGGCAATTGCCTATGACAAAGCAGCAGCACAAGTGAATATTCTCAATAGTAATGAAATATTTCACTGAGCAGTATGCCACCTTCAGAACATATGTGGGACTGCAGTGGTAAACACAAGAGCCATTATCTTTTGCACAAAATTTATTCTGTAAACATCTGCATATGCATATGACCTGACCGTCTTCCTCCTCATCAAGAAAGGAGCTTTTTTTAAAAGTGACAAAGTTCAGCAAGGAGAGACAAAGACAAATCACATGAGGAGTATAGACATTCTTTTCCTTTTTTTTTTTTTAGTTTGTCTTTTCCTAGGGTAAGCTGCAAGGTGCCACTTGGTAAAATTTTGTGACAAAAGTAATGAAGTTTGCTCTAGATAGACAATGATCTTATAAAATTGTACCCTGGGTGTGCAAAAGGCTGGAGGGATGAAATCTTATGGATCATGACAGCTGGAGTGATTTACCAGGAGAGTCCGTTCAAGGGGCAGAATGCAGTGATCCACATGACATTGATGACACAATAACCCAGCCTTGCACTTCCAGTTTTGCCACCTCACAGTAAATTGCCTAGATTCACAGGCACAGGAGGCAGCTGGCAGGCAGATGAATAGTAAGTATATCTTGGGTACTGTGTTAACGAGTTTTGCCTGAAAGTACGTAGAAAAACTTATGGGAAACACTCCTTGCCAAGGCCTGTAACAAGCAAGTGACCATCCTCTTTTAAGAATTTATGTATGTGGACATCACATATGCCATGCCACTTTGCTCCAGGCTGTAGAATGGTCCATCAACTTGATAGTTGTCACAGACTTTTCTTGTACCCATACTCAAAGACATTTTTAATTAAGTGAGGAAAATGAGCTTTGGATAAACAAAGGGATATCAACATATGGATTACCTGGTAATAGCACAAAAAGGACAAGTTTCAGATTTGAATAAAAATGATAGACAAGTTTCCAGATGAATCTCAGCTGATTTAGTCAAAGAAGTAGTTGCCAAAAATAAAACAGAGTGTCTTCCTTAATGATTTAATCTATAACGAATTTCCACATGATTAAAAGACCAATAAGTCAAATGAGAGAGCCTCTGAAGTTTTATTAACTGGTTTGAGAATGAACTCTTGCTGTAGTAATAAAGAATGGAGCATACTGGCAGACAACAATGCATCCTGTTTGCTGCACTATTTTTTCACAGCTGTAAGTTGCGGCTCAATACAGCATGAAGAGGGGAAAGATGCAGGACTGCAATTCGTCAGAGACAGACAATAACAGAAAGTATGTTACAAGTTAAAAGATACACAAAAGGGAAGGTGGTTTTTTTCTAAGCCTGCATTTGCTAAGATTTTTATTTATTTATACATCCTTTCACTGGCTGTGGGAAAACATGCATATTTATTAGAATACTGGAGAAAGCATAGGGTTTGAGGACTGTGCCAGCTGTAATCCAATCTGCTGAACTTAGAAATCTGTTATGCCAAAATTTTGATGTTAGTGATTGAGCTTCATAAAATTCCCAGTGGAATATAGGGAGACAATCAGATTCCTTTGAAGGCCTGTAAATCCTATGTCAGGTGTATTTCTGAAATTATTTCTGTATTTGGAAGAGATGTGAGAAAGCACGTATGGAGGAATATATATTCAGAGGCAAGATATACAAAGTGCCATGATCAAGGTGAAAAGCAATTCCAAAAAGAGCAAGAAAGCCCTTGGTTTAAGAAAAGATCTGCTGACCAGTGGGATTTCAATTTCCTTGGCAATTCAACCAAGGATATCCATTCTTCAATCACTAAAGCAGCATTTACACACTTCAAGGTGCAATAAGACTACTTTACTGTTCGATGAAGAACAGGTCAGTGGCAAATGGAGAAATCGTCTTAGGAAATGGACCCAGTGTAATAAAATGCTAGGAGACTGTGAACATTTAACGTCTGCTGATCTCATAAAGTCTAAAATACTCTGGAGACTATAGTGCATATAAAAAGATGGAGCTTGCTAAATATACTGGACTCCATAAAGCAGTCTAAAGAAAATGCAGCTTTATTCTTAAATGGTTAAATTAGAACCCATTACTACCAAAATTGAATGTAGAAAATTTTATTACCTAAGAAATAGTTGAAAGAGATTGTAGTCAGTGTTTGCAATAAAAATCTGTCCTGGCTGGAATGCTGAATGAATACCGATTTCAAGAGACTGGAATAGAAGAGCAGACAAGGATTTTAAAATATATAAATTTTTGTGGTTTGATAGGTTTTTTCCCCCCATACACACATTCAGTCCATGCTATTCCAGATGTGCTGAAAACAGGATATTTGGTTCTAAACAGTCTAATATATTTTTATTGCTTCCTTAAGGGAAGAACCATTTTGAAACTGTTAGGTTATGTGATTAAAGGTTCAAGAAGAATCCACAAACAACAAGGATTGCAGAGGAAAAACAGTAATATTCTAATGAAGGAAACAACCCTGGCTCATTTTCCAGATGTTCCAAAAAAGCCTTGGCCTCATGGGCTGGAAGGAAAACTTATCAAAATGAGTCGGAGGAGCGGCTCTCCAGATCACCTTGCTGACTGAGTGGTATTACTATCTAGTGCTACAGGGCTAATGTGGGGGTGAAAGGCAGCAGCATTTTTGGATTTCACTAGACTTAGTGTGGAACGTCAGGGGAAGAACCAAAGGTCAGAAAGTGAGGGATCAAGGTGATTTTGAGAGAAATAAACACAAAAATAGAGAGCAAACAGGATAAGAGGGGTCAGTTATGTAAACGGATACTGATCCACATGCTTGACTGGTCATGTGCTGCATCTGATCCCTGTACTGTGCTAGTGTGTCCAGTTATTACATTCCTCATTAAACTCTATGACTATTTTCTAACTGCTTTGCAGACCCTTTGCAGTAAGATCTGGTGGGATCAACTGAGAAACCTGTTTGTGTGTGTGTGTATGAATTTGTGTGTGTGTGCGCACGCATGTGTGTGTCTGCACAAGCGGCAATTGAAAACTAGGATATCCAGGGGTCATCTACTGGGTAGGCTGAGTGTCTGAGGTCAGTTGGTAGCCTTTGCCTCGGTCAGACAGAGAGACAAACATAAAGAGGATATCGGTGTCATTCACATTTGTGCGTGTGCCATGTCTTCTGTCTGTATTGATCCTTGTGGCCAGGTATGTGAATGCATATATATGTATTCTATATGGTGTGATTCTTGGGGCTGTCCTATGCTGGGTTGGGAGCTGGACATTTATGATCCTTGTCAGTCCCTTCTAACTCAGGATATTCTATGATTTTATGATTCTATATTTATTTGCATGTGGCCCTATTGGGAAGGTGTGCTCAGCTTCTCTTCTTGCTGGACCTGGGAAGTGGGAGCTGCAGCAGCCTTGTCTCCATCAGACTATTGAACTCAGCAACTCCTAATAAAAACTGAAACGAAAAGATAAATGTTGCAAACATCAAGATGTTGTGGTGTCATTTATTGTAAAATTAAAACTCATGTTCAGGAATACCTATACCTGGATACCTAGCTCTTTGTGCAGAAAGAAGTGGGTTTTGTATTTCCCAACAAGATATTTCCACTAATTTTAAATCATAAATCACAGAGACTATGATCAAAAGAAAAGTAGTTCTATGCATCTGTCCTATTTACAGGGGCCAGGACCAGTTTATTACTATGCAGGTATAACCAAAATTATGTATTCTACACCCTCTATGTCATTCCTGATGGATTGTTAATAATGGATCATTTGCAGCAGCTGCCCAGGTCACAGCTAATGACTCAGCTGTGATAACTCCCCTCTTGGGAGGAATTAATACCTTCACACCCAGCCTGAGGGGTCACCTCTGCTAATGGGCCATTCTGGACTGGTATAAGAGGCAGCTGCAACATCTAGACCATCAAAGACTCCAGAAATATCTTGTGAGTCACAGAGTTAAATTACCCATTGTGAAACTCTCTGCCCTAGGGGAGGTGCTTGTCATTCCCACATGAATGTGAGCATATATAATCTTCAGGGTTTGGAACTTCTGCTGCTACTCATTGGATTAAGAGAAGGACCTGGACTCTAATAGGACTGCTACTGCCACTCTTGACAAGACTGCAATCATTGCCTCAACAGAACTTCTACCATCATCTGGACCAACAGGTTTTCCTTTTAGTTTTACTTTGCACGTGGGGGGTCATGTGGTGCTCAGCACAGGGGCCAACGAACACTATTCTGTTCCTGTCCCAGGGGACTGGGTTACACATCTACTTTTGTGGGTTAAAACCAGTTTTTCTCTGTATTGTTGCATCTATTGTAACTTATTTTTAGTAAACTGTAGCTCTGACTTATAATCTCTCTAGAGTTGGGTTCATTTCTCCCACTGGTTTACTTTTAAACTAGCACAAAATCCCTAAAACATATGCAGTATCAAGTGATTCATATTTCAGACAGTTTATTTGAGACTCATTCAGAACCTAGGTTTTTTCCTATACAAGCTCAATTATGACCTCTATGGATTTTTCCAATCATTTTCAAGATTAGTTCAGTTAATTTTTTTTTTGTAGAGCAGAAATAGAACTTAAATAATGTAATTCCCACTCACTTTCAGAATTAAACTTCTATAAATGTTGATTTCAAATAAGATCTGTATAAAGTTACTGAAGCCACTGGAAATATAAAATGAGATTAAAGCTCAGTCCAGCTTTCAACTATCCATTGCTGACTGTGGCAGAAAAGAGGACCAAAACCAAGCCAAAAATCCTGAAGTTTTGATTGCATTTGCAAGGCCAGATTTTGTTTTTGTTGTTGTTCCAGAATAGTCACCACACTTCATGTAGAAATCCATGTGTTGAATATTTGGATATCTTTTAGAAATGGAAAGGGGGAATGTTTTTTTGTTTGTTTTGTTTTTTAAGAAGATACTCTTTAAAAGAGAGTCTCACTTAAAGAACCTCTGCTGAACAGAGAAGACTGACAGATATTTTGTATTTCCCTTGAATTTACCTTTTCCATGAGTGAAATTAAACTAAATATGTTGACACTACACGTAGTGCCATAATAACAAAGAAAAGGAAACGGAAAAGTAGAGTTCTGGGACTTTAAAAATGGTCAGGATTAACCGTAAACCCTTTTCTGAGATAACCATGTAAGTTAAGAGGAACCTTGAAGAAGAATAACTTCATCTCATGCTAAGCTGTTTATGAAAGGGGGTGTTTTTTTTGGTTTTTGGTGGATTTTTTTGGCTTCTAAATCAAATTTTAATTCTTCGTTCCTTAGGCTTCCTCTTTTCAAGTTCCCCATAAAACTTCATTTCAATCTTTTATTGAAATTTTTCCCTTCTTTTTATCTTTCTTTGTGTGTTGTTCTATCATGCCTGTTCAGACTGACATGATCCTGGTCTTCCTAACTCAAGGGTTTGATTTAACCTTGCCCTCCTTACCCTCTGTTATAGTTTATTTAGTTACTTCCCCACTGGGCTGAAGAATACTCCCAGTATGAGTGCTCCCATTCAGGTAACTGCTTCCATTATTTCTGGCTGTTATCTGTAACACATACTGAACCTCTCTGCAGAGTAATGACTCAGGAATTATGTTAGCAATTTTTATGGCAATAACTACATAACTTAAATGGCAAACTTTTAAAGAGCAGTAATTTGGGCTTCAAACTTATATGAAAACAAAATTTTACATTTAGATGTACTGGAAAATCAAATTATCACCTTTATTTAACAGAGAGCTTACAAACAAAACTCAATTTTCTAGTTCCTAATTTTGTATCATAGAATTACAAAATAATGGGACATGATTTAAGGAGTCCATAAATAGAATGAAGGTTCAGTGTAGCTTAATTAGTAGGATTTCATGTTTCTTGGTTTTTCCGTGTAATTTTTATTTGATGGTAAATTATTGAAGTCTAAACAGGCCAATGTAAGAATTTTGCTAAGAAATCTTTGGAATTTCTGCAGCATTAGAATGGTATAATTCTTACCTTACTGAGTTCAGTGATACTTTCTCAGTACTAAAGTGTTATGGTTACAATCATTCTGTGTCTGTTTATCTGTGTAAATCTTAGCAGTAGTGACAACTTAATGGTTTCTACAGTTGATGCATTAATGGGTGGTTATATTATGTGTGTCTATCTTCTTTCTGCTGCTCTAAGTCTTTAAAATGCAAGGTTTTAAGTTGTTAAAATCTTGTAATATAAACTGTAAAAAATTTACCATTTTGAAGCACAGCGTGCCATCTAGTGGACCTACCTTGCAAACAGCACAGCCATTAGGCCTTAAAGTGGTGAAAAAACCCCAATCATCACCTTTTCTGAGCTGGGCTGCAGTGCCCAGCTATCAATTCATGCTTTGATTGATGAACACCTGACATGTCTGTGAACCTTTGTTTCCGCCTAACCTAGCCAAATATTTGAGATGGCATTTGAGGACTTGATATAGTTTATCCAAGTAAATTGAAATTGAGCAGAACTATTTTGAAAGCTGTGCATAAAATATTAGGGTCTCTTTAATGAAAACTAACTTTCAGTATCAGAATACGAAGAACTTAATTAACACTAAGTCACTGTAGAGTAACTCATTCTTCAAAAACAACTCCTGTGGCTTCAGGGTTTTTCTTTTTTTCATACTGGTAAATGCAAGAATATGCTCCAAGGATGGAGACTCTACAGCCTGCTTGGGAAACCTGTGCCAGTAATTGATCAATCTCACAGTAAAGGTTTATACCATTCCAATAAAACCTTCTGCACTTTGGCTTGTGCCCATTGCCTCTTGTCCTGTCACTGGGAACCACTGAGAAGAGCCTGACTCTGCCTTCTTTAGATCCTGCCTTCAGGTATTATTGAGAAAACGCCCCCAAGCCTTTTTCTCTGTAGGTTAAATAGTCACAGGTCTTCCAGCCTTTTCTCTACACATCATTTCTGTGGCCTTTCATGGGAGTCTTTTGTCACCAGGGCCATACCTCACTGTACTGGGGAGCCCAGAACTGGACACAGGACTCCAGGTGTGGTCTTACCAGTGACGAGTAGAAGGGAAGAATCATCTGCCTTGATCTGCTGGCAGTCCTTTGGCTAATCAAGCCCTGAATACCACTAACCTGCTTTGTCATAGGAGTACAATGCTGGTTTATTTTTAATTTGGTACCCAATAGGACTTCCTTGTCCTTTTCTGCAAATCTGCTTTCCAGCTGAGTGGCCCAAGTGTATATACTGGCACGTTTCAGAAAGGAAAAAGATATTGGCTTTGCTAGCATGTATTCTGATACTATCATTTATTCTGCTCCATATTAAAGGAATTATTAATTTGTCTTTGCTTTTTCTTGCGCAAATACATACCAGACAGGTTTCATCACCCTTGAAACATACACATCATCATGTGCATGATTTAATGGATTAAACACATAACAAACTAAATCTGGAGAACATATCTCTTAACTAAGTGGGCATTCTCTGGTTTTTGATGTGACAATTAAGTCATGACCTTCTCCTCTAGTAGCTAATAGAATTTCATCTTCAAAAAGCTTTCTGCTGATGTGAGTACACCAGCCATTCTCACACTGCTAGTTAACATATCAGTATTAATATGTATCCAGGTGTGATAACATGCAGCTTTCTGCCTTATCAGTGCCTAAGAGGAAGGGAGAAGGAGAGATGGCTGCATACAACGTTTCTAGAGGAAATCAGAAAGAATTATTTCACTATTATTCCAGTAGAAAATAGTAGTTGGAGAGCCTCAGTTTCTTACTGTTTGGTTTAGTCAGTTCACATCGTGATAAGACCACATTTTTTTTCTAAAAGAGAAGTCCTGCCCTTACTCCCCAAAGGCACACAGGGGCAGAGCTGAATTCTCTCTTTTCACATCAGTGTGGTTTAAGCAGGCTGAAGCTAATTGTGAAATTGCACCCCAGAAGTAAGCTTGTTGATGAGCAGTACCATTCCTGTCAAATGTTCCCAGCACTGGCTCACCAGCTCTGGCTCATAGCTCCCACTGCGCTGTGAATTCAGCAACCTCAAGTTTCCCATGGCTCTTGTGTGCTGGCTGAATAGGGAAAGCTTTTCTGAGGTTGCAAAATCTCACCTTGGTTCCCAACTTCTGTTAAGGTTCAAGATTATCCAAGAGTTCTGCACAATATTCAAATGAGTTGTGGAGGCATTACCTACTCACCATTTTTAACACTGGTGTTTATACAGTAACAACTAGTTCCCTTCAAACAACTAAATGTAATGAAATTCACCTGAAGGAAGAAAGAATCTTTTTAAGGAATGTCAAATAAATGTGCTATTACCTTTGAGAAGTCTTAAAGGACAGTTGGGATTTTCAGAGCAGAATAGGAAGAACATAGTATGCAGCTTTAAAAAATGGTGGAGGGTGCTGGGAGGGAGAGAAACGGAGCAAACTTTTGTGATCATGTAGTCTAATCTTAGTTCCCAGAAGTGTACCAGAAAATCATCAACTGATCTACTTATATTCTTTGGAAAATCGAAGACAGTGTTAGGAACAAATCTCTTTAGAGCAATGCAACTTGAAAAAAAAACACGGTACAAAATAGGTCCTATGGGTAATAAGTATAACTCACTCTCTAACTTTTAACATTGGCTCAGGCAACCTTACAATAACTCTTAGGACACATGGCACAAAGCAAAGAAGTGATGGAGTAGGAGTAAAGCTTGATGGAAAACTCTACAAACTGTCTAAATCAGCAGTTAACCATCAAAATGACAGACAGTTTTGAGCATGGTTCTTTACTGTGTCTTTGACAGTTTCTAACATAAAAATGGATCAGAAAATGTCAAAGTGCAGTAGAAAGGGGGACAAGTGCTAAATTGCATAAACATGAGTATTGCTCATAAGACTGAAAGGGAAAAAAAGTTCCTCTTTGCTCACAAACCAGAGAGCAAAAACATGCAGAAGTACAGGAAAAATTACCTACAAAGAATGACTGTAGGTATGAGGACTGTTTAATCTGTAGGAGACTAAGGTCATAGTCTTTGTATGAATAAGGGTTGTTGTTGCAAAGAAGAAGGGAGTAATTTATTCTTAGTGTCCACAGGGGGAAAAAAAAAATCACGTTTCCATTACAGGAGGTTATTAATGACAGATTTGACAAATATTTGGTAGGAACAGTTTGAACATAGTTAATTTGAAAGTAAAGGAATCATTTATATGGCTCTTAAGTTTAATTCTGGTTATAATTTCTAAGACTGCAAATGACAGACATATTGACCCAACCAGGAAGTGTATTTCCTGCGTCCAGAATTAAAATTCTCAGAGGTCTGTGGTAAAAATTAAAGTAATTTCTATTGCTGGATCTGTTTGAAATTTCAGGAAAAAATCAAGGCTCTCTATTCCTTTTCTATTTTTTTTTCCCCCAGAGGAAAGAGTGGGGGGAAAAAAAAGAGGGAGACCTTTGAATTGTACAATGACTGTCTCCGTACTTTTCTTGAAGTTAAGGATATTTGTGATACTCTTATAAACACTTCTAACTCTCAATGTAAGTTATGAACAATTAATAGCTTTCATGTAATTTTAAAATAATTGTTTTGGAATAAATTAACTGTCTATTTTTGTCCTTCCTCTCCCATGACAACCTTTTTTATCCACATATGTAAAATAAAAATGACTGACTGCACTACACAACTGATAACTTAAAAAAGAAGGGAACTTGTGAAAGATGAAAGAAAATAAGGTAAGATTTCAGGTAAGGCTACTAACCCCCCAGAATTTCTCAGTAGATACTTTTATGACAGAAGTCTTAACACTGCACACCACTTTTCCTGCGAAAATGACAGTCTCAAGGTTATAACAAGTTCTGGTTTAATTAGTTTCCTGGGGTTACAGTGTTCCAACAGTGTCTGTCTGGTTCTGTGAGAGACACACAGCTCCCTGTGGCCCATGGTCAGGAGTGGCTGGGGGTCACCAGGGGTTCCATCACGTCAGGGCCTGGCAGCCAGGAAATGTCCCACCACCCTAACCAGGAGCAGGGCATCAGGCATTTCCCTGGGAGCAGGGATAGACCAAGACCAGCCTAGGACATGGGCCTGCAGATGGGAGCACCAGACATGGGCATGGCCAGGCAGGGCAGCACTGCAGGAGCAGGAGACCAGCCCTGCTGTGGCATGACTGAGGCAAGGTCTGACAGTTCTAGGGGGTGACATGGGGTTCTGGGCTGTGGGCAGGGTGAAGAGAGCCCAGGGGGAAGCTGGAAAGAAATAACTGAGGTTGTGGGTGCCTGCAGGACCTTGAAAATAACCTTGAAAATTTTAGATAGTACGTTCTTGATGATATGCTGAATTGGGAATCATGACTGTCAGGTGTTCTCAGGGGTATGTTTTAAACAATGCCTCATTATTAAGGATGGGGGGGGAAAGAAAAACATTTTATTAAGAAGTAGCAAAAATAACAAAAAAAACCACACCTAAATTATGTCCTTGCTAAAAAAAAAAAAAAATTGCTTAATTAAGCAGCTTTATTCAATTTCTTCTGCCATTCGAGATCAACCAAAAGCTTCGTATGCACTCCAGGAGTGTTACAGTAGGCCTACCATGTGCTGCAGCACTCAAGGACACACATTCTATTAGCAAAATTGACTTCCTCTTGCTTCATGCCTACTATAATATTGAAAGATATTCCTAGATTAGTGCTTTCAATCTCATCAAAATAATGTTTTTCACTTTATCAACAATGTCACCAGAGTAGGTGACATTGTTGGTGTCATCAGTATTTGACATCACCTTATGCTTTACCCTGTGAAAATATTTCATATTTCTGTTTTCCGTGCACAATGACTTTTAGTGTTTGTCTCGTAGTCAACTTTAGTATTAAATGGTGGTAGGAGAGGAAGGAGAAGAAAATAAGAGATGTAGATGTAGAACTGGCAAGAATATTAACATGTTATAGTTGAAAACTATATATTCCCATTATCCTGATGAGCCCCAAACTGGTGGGTTAAGCACAGTTGTAAGTTTCTGAATGAAGTGACTGTAACCAGGAGAAAATATCAATGTCTAAAGATTATGTTGTTACAAGCAACTTGACATATCTTATCATTCACCATGATTACATTTTTTTCAGGACATATATTCATAGGCATTTTTTTATATGACCATTTTCTGACACCAATTCACCTTCATATGAATTGCCTGCAGGCTGCAAACTTGTACTATATTTATTATGGAACTTATGATTACTTTTCCAGGCTTCATCTGTAAGGCATCTGCTATTTATGGAGGTCAAAATAGCCAGAAAACTGTGTTTTTGCTTTTACTTCTGCCAGCTCATGTCTTTTTTTCACCAGAAAATTTCAACAGGTGTTATCCATTGTAAAAATAAAAAGAAGGAGAAAAAAAAAATAACCTTTTCTGGTGAAACAAGCACTGTCACCGTGCAGTAATGCACTTTTCAGCGGAAATGATAGCTGCAAATTAAAAAAGAGCATGTTTCAAAGTGCAGATATATTTTCAGGTGAACGTGAATAGAAGCACGTACACCTGTCTTTCTAACATGGAAGAAATTTGATATTTAAATGTGAAATTATGGGACTAGAAAAGAAGAAAAATAATTTCCAAGATGCATGTCTGTTGTTATCTTAACTCTGTGATGGCACACCACCATGTCTCACAAAGTCTGGGATGAGAGGCAAGTTTAAAAATTACTTTGTGATTTGCTTGTCAAGATAAGTTATGTAAAAAGAAAAACTGAAGAGTCCGATCATTCAAAAAAAAAATTGACATTCAGCACAAAATATACTACAGGTTTTCAATTGTAGAAGAAAGAGGAGCTGCTTTTACTTCTCAACCAATATTTTTTGCTTACATATCTTGTTTAACATACAGCATCTAGCACCACTTTTAATGTACTAGGTAAAAAACAAGCCCATTTTAATTTTAATGTAGCTGTAGTAAAAACAGTTATTTTAGGATATAGTTCTAAACTGCCAACTTGACAAAATTAAATAAAATTTCTCTCTGTGCACTGGACCAAAAAAAAATACTTTCAAGCTCTCTGATAAAGTCTCACCAAGTACAAATCAAGTTTCCATAGAAAGCATTCTTGGGTTGCTTGTTGGTCTGTCCTGGGGCTGGGAACACTACAATGTGCTTCTTCTTACCCTGGGTCATGCCTTCCACCTAGATCTAGCAATTTCAGAGACTGTGGTTTAGGAGCCATAAAAAAAGTCAGTTTTTATATTCCATAATATAGAATAAAGAAACTGCAAGATCCTGGGGTCTAAATAAAGTTCACTGAATAGAACTCTCATTTTAAGCCCCAACCATGGAAAGACAAGATTATTTATCTATACCCTCCATTTTCTATGTTTTACATGATTATACAGCTTTACTTTTATCTCATGATTGCAACTTTTCCTGAAAGTCATGCAGTAAGGGATTTTTTGCCAAAAACATTCAATAATTCTAGTTATATCAGTATCGTTCTAAGGAGCTCCTAAACTTCCAAGACACTATCAGGGTGAAGAAAAATTTTGGAGAGACAGCATAATAATCAAGTGTACCAGATGGAGAACCTACAGTGAGAAAGGCTTAAAAGTCTGGGGTTCTGCAGGTCTCCATCCTTGGCCTAGCTCTCTTCATCTTCATTAATGACTTGGATGCAGGACTGAAAGGGATACTAAGTTTGCTGACAACATTAAAATGGGAGGAGTTGTCAACTCCCTTGAGAGCAGAAAAGCCTTGCAGAGAGACCTCAACAAATTAAAGGACTGGGCAATCATCAACCATATGATGTTTATACAAGGTCAAGTGCTGGATTCTGATCTGAGACGGGGCAACCCTAGTTGTGTGTACAGACTAGGGAATAAAAGGCTGCAGAGCAGGACTCTGGAAAGGGACCTGGAGGGTCCTGGGTGATGGCCAATTCAGTACAAGCCACCTCTGGCAGCCAGGAGTGCCACCTGTGTCCAGGGGGGCATCAGGCAAAGCATAACCAGCTGGCTGAGGAAGGCGATTGTCCTGTTATGCTTCTCATTGGTGCAGCCTCACCTGGAATATTGTTTTAGGCACTGCAATATAAGAAAGAGATTAAACTATCAAAAGGAAGGCCATGAGGAGGGTGAAGGGTCTGGAGAGGAAGACTTATGAGGAGCAACTGAGATCACTTATTTTGTTCAGTCTAGAGAAGAGGAGGCTGAGGGGTGACCTCATTGCAGTCTACAACATCCTCACAAGAGGAAGTGCAGAGGCAAATACTGATCTCTTTACTCTTGTGACTAGTGACAGGACTTGATGAAACACCATGAGTCCTCTGAGGAATCCTTCCTAAAGGTATCCTCCCAACCACATGTGGAGTCCTGGCACACAGTGCTGATCTGAAGACGGTAATGCAACACCCATAGAGTCTGGTTTTTAAGTTACTGTATGTTCAAACATTCTGTCAATATGGTCATCTGGGTCTAGGTTAAGTAAAAATATGAAATTCTGACTGTGTCTAAGAAAAACACCTTCACTTCTGTCTAGAAGAAAAAACCTTTAGCTTTTGAAAGTTTTCGATGTTTTGAAATAAAATGTTATAAACATGTAATTTTCATTTATTATTTATCTCACAATATCAGTAATGTGGACCAAGTGACAGCAGACTTCTGATAACTACTGGCACATCTAGCTAAGGCACCTGGACACCATGCAGAGAACTGTATCCTCACTCAAGATTTATTTTAATTTACTCCTCTTTAATAGTGGCCTGTTTCAGTGATTTCACATATATCCTTCAAGTGCATTTTATTTTCCAGTCATTTTGTCTGATTTAAATACTTTTTCCTTTCAGTGAAAAGAAAACCTCAGTTAAAATTCAAAAGGTCATCCTTGTCTTTCTTATGCATAGAATCATCCATTAGTTCTCTTCAGTAGCACCTCTGCAGGCTCAGTATTTTCTCCTGACAGATCGTGCACTTACCCTGAGGTAAACGTTCAAATATATTTTGTATTTCTGCAAAGAATTCTGAATGTTCTACATGCTCAGATGCCAAAGGTTTTCCTCAAAACTTCTCACTCAGCATGCCTTTTCTGGATATTCATGGAGTTTTTTAATTGCAGGTTGCATATTCAGCCTGCTCTCAGTTTTCCTAATTGCACTATTGCCCAGGTCATTCTTCCCAGTAATCTTCTTCCCAGACTCATCTGAACTCCTGACAAACAGAAAGCAGGCAAATCAACAAGGCTTTCACTCCTTTAGAAATTTTGTAGCTATTTTGGAGTCAGCTGTCAGCTTTTCTTGTCACTATTTGGTCTCTTTTTCTTTTCAAAAAAGTATCTTTGTCTTTTTTCTTAACTTTCACTAAGCATCTCCACTAAGCTTACCCTCAGACATTGCATCTTTCAGATTCCTTAGCATAAAATAAGTCAAGGATGTTGTAGTGTAGTTATTTTTAAAGAAACAGGCTCTGGTATTATGCCCTAAAACATAAGACTGCAAGTCCAATAATTCTTTGAATTCAGTTTACGAGTGTCTGAGGTACAAATACTGACAAGTCTAAGGTTGTTGAATAAACAGATATTAGATATGTAACAGGAGAAGGAAGTGTGAGTAAAATATGGCACAACATAAAGCAGAAAAAAAGAAATTAAATACAGCTTGCTGAACATTGCTTAGCGCAGCAGGATAAGGTGGTAACAGAAAAGAGAATATTTTTCATGTAAAGTGGCAATCTATACAGCCATAACACAAGAAAGTTTCTACAAATGCTCCTGAGTTGCAAATGGAAAAATTAGTAAGAAAACAAAGATCCCCAAAGAATATAATAAATCAGGGCCCTGGGGTTCTAAGGTACTTCTAACGCACAGAATGTAGTGACATTTCATTTCCTACTTGTCTGCCAGGAATGCCAGGCGAGCAGAATGATATAGAGTCTTATAAACCTTTTTACTAAATATCCAGTACAGAAATGAAGCAATGTGCATTAAAATAGACTAACAACACCGTAGAAAGTAATGTGTTCTCATTTAATATCCCTATTTTCTGTTCATAAATTCTTCTTATAGTTATGTGTCATTTTCCTCAGATAATTAGCTAAGGGTTCTACGTGTTTTTCTCTTTATTTAAAAACTCAGCAATGTCTTTACTTTTGATTTGATACATAGAGTGAATTTATATGTCATAACGCAGCTAAATATCTAGATACTAGATATTGCTGATGACACAATACAAAATTATAAAGTCATCATCGTATGAAAGGAAGTTGCCTAACAGTCTAACATGTAGCCTAACATGTAGTTTAATCCTGCTGTCTTAAGCTTGTCACCTAAAACTATTTTTCTAGCAAATTGATTATTTTGGATCTGTTTCTGAGGCATCTAGTTCCCCCTCTACATTGTAAAAGCAGCTTATGCACATAATTTAAAATATGGATGTGGCAGTGGGACAGGAACCAGAAAGTTAGGTTTTGCAATACTCAGTATTGCATTAACAACTTCCCTTCTTCTTCTAAACCTCTGTCTAATGTGTAAGGGAAATCTGTCTGAGAAGAAATTGAAACCAGTTTTCTTAGAAATCAATCTATTTTGAACTATGATTGAAGCAAAGTGCTTCCACCTATCTCGATCTCCAGCTTTTAACTTTCTGTATATGCTTTACTGCATTCTTTGACAAAAAATTATTTTCTTTCCACAAACACCATCGTGAGGCCTTGCCTCAAAAGTAAAATCAGTGACACTCAAGAAATGACAAATAATGCTTTAATCTGTGCCGTCTTCTAAGTAACACATAACTTTTGACTGATATTTGACTGATTTTATTCCCTTAAAATACATGTATTCTTAAAATACATTTGTGTCATGTAAAATAGCATTTCATATGGGCCAACATAAACAATGTTTTCTAAATGTGTCTAGAACACTTAACCCAAACTCCTTGGCATGGTCATATCGTTTACGTATTTGATGATCAGTAATAATTTTATTGAATGGTAAATCATAGAATCATAGCATGTCTTAGGTTGGAAGGGACTTAAAAATTGTTTAATTCCAAACCCCTTGACATTGGCGGGGACACCTTCCACTAGATCAGGTTGTTCATAGCCCCATCTGAGCTGAACTGGAACACTTCCAAGGATAGACCTTCTCCTGTCTCACCACCCTTACTGTAAAGAATTTCTTCTTAATATCTAATCAAAATCTATCCTTTTCCAGTATCAAACCATCTCATCCTGTCACTCCACTCCCTGAAAAGGAGTCCCTCTCCAGCTTTTCTGTAGGCCCTCTCTAGGGCCTACAGAAGGTCTAGAGGTCTGACTAGAAGGACTAGAAGGTCTCCCAGAGCCCCCTCTTATCTAGCCTAAACAATCCAAACTTTCTGAGCCAGTCCTCACAGAGGATTTCCTACATGCCACCAACCATCTTCGTGGCCCTCCTCTGGACCTTTTGGAGCTGGTCCATGCATTTCTTATGCTGGAGTCCCCAGAACTAAACAGAGTACTCCAGGTGATGTCTTGCAAGAGTGAAGTAGAGGGGCAGCATCAGCTCCCTTGCTCTGCTGGTCATGTTTGTTTTCATGCAACCCAGGATACATTTGACTTTTGGGGTGCAAGAACACATTGCCAGGTCCTATTCTGTTTTTCATCCACTAATATCCCCAAAGTCCTTCTCTACAAGGCTGTTCTTAATCCACTCATCACCCAGGCTGTATCCATGTTTGGTATATACTCAACCCAGGTGCATGACCTTGCATTTGTCCTTGTGGAACTTAATGAGGTTCAGAGAGCTCACCTCTGAAGCCTGTCAACATCTCTCGGGATGGCATCCCTTTCCTCTAGCCTATCAACTGCACCACAGAGTTTTGTGTCATCAGCAAACTTTCTGAGGGTGTATTCCACCCCTCCTTTTCCCCTCACAAGGGGAGTTGTAGACTTCAATGAGGTCCCCCTTCAGTCTCCTCTTCTCCAAGCTGAACAGACAAAGTGACCTCAGCCACTCCTCTTACAGCTTCCCCTCAAGGCCCTTCACCATCTTCTTTGCTCTCCTTTGGACATTCTCTAAGAGCTTAATATTTTCACTGTATTGCAGTGACCAGAACTGCACACAATATTCAAGGTGAAGCTTCGCCAGTGCAGGGCACAGTGGGTCAATCACCTCCTTCAACTAGCTGGTGATGCTTTGCCTGATTCCCCCAAGACACAATTGGCCCTCCTGGCTGCCAGGGCACTGCTGACTCAGATTCAACTTGCCATTGACCCCAAGTCCCTTTCTGCAGCACTACTTTCCATCATCTCATTCCCCAGTCTGTACAAACATCCAGGGCTGCCCCATCCCAAGCGCAGAATTTGGCATTTGCCCCTTTTGAATTTCGTATGGTTGGTGATTGTCCAGTCCTCTCATATGTAGAGGTCTCTCTGCAGGGCCTCCCTTCCTTCCAGGGAGCCAAAAGCTTTTGTGTCATCTGCAAAACTTGCTTAGTATCCATTCCAGTCCTGCATCCAAGTCATTTATGAAGATGTTGAAGAGCACAGGGTCCAAGACAGAGTCCTGTGGAAACCTGCTAGTGGCAGGTCACCTGTCTGATGTTCCCCCATTCACTGTTACCCTCTGTGCTCAACCTGTAAGCCAGTTGCTCACTCACTGCATGATGTGTTTACCTAGCTGCTTGCTGGACATTTTGTCCAGCAGGATCCTGTGAGAGAGGAATGGTCAGAGAGGAGCCTTTTCTGCTCACCCGCCTGTACCAACTGCTGTGAAAACTGACTTACTGTGCCATGCCCTCACCGCCATGCCACAATCCTCTGCCTCAGATGACTCTTGCAATAATGTTGATGCATATTTGATGGTGTAACTAAATTTGTAGGTGCATAAGTATAGCCTGAAGTATTAAAAAAGAATTACACTAACAACAACAACAACAACCCATAAATAAACAGTAGTGTAAATGTTATGTCACAAAATAGATTCACTGGTTCTGGTACCTGAACTTTTGTTTCATTCATGGTACTTTTTGTGGGTGAGTCAATACTAACAACTCATGAAACTCTAATTACTTCTATAAAATGAATTTACAATGAATGTTGCATTTTAGTGTTTGGTACAGAGGTATATTGGCTTTACTGAAATTAAAATTAAGTATTAAAAGACATTAACATAAAGGGAGATCTTTCATCAAAAACTTCAGTACAAAAATTAATGTAGTTTTCTTTTGTGTAGCAGAAAGAGTTAGATTATAATAATAACATATTCAAAATATAAGGGAAAAAACTAATCTTTATGTACTTCAAATGAAGTCTTGGAAAAAAAAAAAGCCAGATATCAAAGCAAACATGACCTATTAGTTGAACAGTTGAACTAATATTGTTGCTAGTGTCTCATTTGTAAAACTTGTTTGCAGCATCAAATATTAATTAATAAGTTGTTAATTCATTATGTTACTTATACATATATTAATATTGAAATAAGCAGAACACATGCACATAGTATAAAAATTACTAATGTGGTAGTTGGTTTTACTACGTCTGTCAAGGCTTTGCTTTTCTCTTAAAAAATTTTTTATGAAGGGCTCTGAACTCTGAAAGCATGTTAACTTGCCTGGTATTAAAAATCATTATACAGAATCCTTTGGATGCCTAATCACTTCATAATTGCCATCCTCATGGTTGTGACCATGAAGCTTACTATATTCTCCATTGTGTGGATGATGGAGGTTGCTTTATAAGTTCTATTGAGAATAAAAGACATAAATGTCTTGAGATCAACTACTGAATAGTCATTAAACAATGTAGGTATCAACAATTATTTGAAATTCCCTCTATTGCAGGCATAGTTGAACTCATATTTGACTAGTATTTCTCCTCCTGGCTCCTACCTGCAGTAAGCTGCTTCTATTCCTGAATCATCTCTAAGGATTCCTGTTTTGCAGTCTCCTGTACAGGGTAGTAGTATAGTTGGATTATGAACTTATTTGAAGAATGATATAAAATTCTTGGTTCAGTTAACCATGCTCATTTATAATTTGACAGATTAATGTCTCTGGCTTACTTCTGTTTTTAATATCCTTCTTGCAAAATATGTTCCTGTACTCTTTTTAGTCCCTTTGCAGCACTTAGACATATGAATAATTAAGATATTACTACTGCATCACTGTGGTGTTATGAAAAAACAGGTCCTATACAGTGCATTTACTTGGACTGAACTAAAAACTAGGGATGATATTCAGGCATTTTGTTTCATTTATTTTCTTTAGCGCCTCTAATCACCAAAGAGATTATCCAGCATATATGTTTTTCTTATTTCACATATTATAATTTACATAAGATAGTTTACATAAAGGGAGCAAAGATTAGTGATCTCTCCACTTATTCAAACAAATGCAATTTCATTCAGTAACTGATTTCAAAGAAAGGCAAAACAAATAGAAAGGGTATGAAATTAGTTCTGTGTATGTGTAAAATTCAAATAGGCTGGGATACTTCAACATGTTAAAGATGCAGCTTGCGAGAAGGGTGATATGAGTGTTATACATACTTATGAGGAACAGAGAGTATGGGAGTTGACAGTTCTTAATCTCTTCCAGTAAAAGAAGCAGAGCCAAAGAGGGCACAAGTTTGGAGCAAGAAAACACAAATTTTTTTGATGCAGTGCAAAGAGCTGTGGAATTTAATGCCAAAGGACATTGCGGTTGCAAAGAGTTGATAAGGCTCGTGAGAGGTTTGGATGGCCACCTGGAAGAGTTGTGCACTGAGGTGATTAGGAAGAGAATCTGACTGGGAGTCCAGAAACCACTGAGCTGAAATCAGCTGGAATCTGAGAGCATATTACCAAGCCATATGCTTGCTCTGTCCATACTTTTCCCTGGGTACCTTCTCATGATTAGTCGGAGCCTTCTAGAGATAGACTTTGGGTCTAGATGGATAAATGGATTGTAACAGTATTTCAGTTCATATTCCTCAATCCCATAAATTTCAGGAAAGTTTTTCTTGTCCTATAAAAAGAGAGAGATGCTTGTACACACCTCCATTCTCATTTTCTCACCTGTCATTGGTTCACTAAACTTGATTCTTTCCAGTAGCCACCTGGGAATGGATTTCCTGCTGGGCTAATTACTCTGAAAGCTGACAAACCTGCCGACTGCTTTCACCACAGCAGCTGTTCAGACATTCCATTATATATAACCCGTGTAATTCTCCCTTGTTAACTTGCCAAACAGCATGCAGTTGGCCGAGAAAACAAGTCATGGCAATTGTTCCTTTATGTCTCACATGCATCACCCCCTCAGTAACTTAGATCACAAAAATAGCTTGTGTTTCTCAACTACGCACTCTTGCTCACATCAGTAAAGATAATAATGGTGTCGTCTTCTGGTAATGGAACAGGAAATTACACAGTTCCCACAAATATTTTTATATTACTCATTAATTCATACAGCAAATATGCTAAACGTTGTTATTCTGACCCAATTTTGATACTTCGCATGCGTTTGTGATTCTCTCTACAAATAGATTGTGTACATTGTCAAGACAACCACTAAACAATGGTTGTAGACAGAAGTTAGTTTTATTTGGACTTATGTTTGGGATTAAATAGCTACAATGACATTGTATTTTTTAGAAGAATATTTAAAAGAAATTTATATATACAAAGACATCAAAATAATTGTTTAGGGCATCTAAATAACCCCATCTCTGCCATAAAATGAGGCCATACAATACTTACGCTGTTAAGAGATTATATTTTTTCAAAGACTGAATTACCCTTGTCTAAAAATATTTAAAAAAAAAATCATTTGAGATTCTTTCTACAAAAATATTTTAAAAGTGCACTTTCATTTCCATATGTATTGCCACTGCATGCCTTTTCATATTACATAGGTCATGATAATTTACATTCATCATTACAATACATTACATCATTAGAAACAATCTACATTTAGCAGTGAAATTGCTAAAATTGAGGTGGGGCTGACATCAGCACTGACTCTTCAGTATTTACATGCAGTTTTTAAAGAATCTCACTCTTCCACCCAGTTTAACACAATCAGGTGGTAATAATCCCTTTTATCTTGGATACTTATTTTTACCAAAAATACACTAACATCTTAAGCACCAAAAGAAAATACTTACAGTGTCTTAGAGGGTGTTAGCATTTGCACGTCTTTCTGCAGTCATATGTCACAGGGAAATGGTATTCTAACTAATGCCTCTATAATATTAAATAAACTTCGTCCATAGAACAATATAACATTAACATGACAAAAAGTCTGAGAATATCTCTAATAAATACAAACTGCAAAGAAGGAAAATGAGTTTTCTTACTTTTGTATATCTATTGCTATCTTGTAGAAGGGGTTTTTTTATCTTGATATTGTATCAATGGAGTGTTTTATTACTGCAAGACTTCTTATATTACCTCAGGCTGTGAAAATGTTATTTTAACTTCTTTCAGAATAATGTCACAACCCGTCTACTAAAATTAGCCATTAGCATGTGAACTGCAAGCTGCTTAGCAGCACAATCTCTTCAGCTAATAAAGACCATTCCTCCCTGCCCACCCTCCCAAACAGTGAAGCGGGCCTTTGTGAGCCTGAGCTCCTTACTAAAACTGTTTGCCCCATTTACAACTGTCACTGAGGGTCATTCAGAAGTCAACCTGCCTGAACTTTACCTTCACCCAGTAACCCTCAAAACTATTCATTATAACACTCATCAACCTTACGTGGAATGAAGCAGAAGAGAAAGCTACCAGGCAAGAACAAAAGTTACAGTGAAAGAAGAGTTCACAACAGCATTCTTGGAAGTGTGATATTTTTTCACTTCTTCAGAAATGTAAAAGCAAATAAAGCCCAGAAGAAGAAGAATAAGTCTGAAAACCACCATACTGGAAACAGTGCTAAATACAGATAGGAAATACACTGTAAAGTGGCCTTGGGCACAAACAGAAAGGATGTAATTATTTTACGACTCCCTTTCCTCCCTTTTAGTTACCAAGATTATAACTATATTTTATTGCATTGGCCAACCAGTCACAGAAGTAAAGATGTCTTTTTGTGCTTGTGCAAGTATAGCCAGAAGAAATTTGTCCTGGCAGGTTATTCTATCAGCTTTGACTAATGACATCTAGCAGGTCTTATTTCCTACGGGAAAGATTAATTTCTCATTAATGACAATTGTAAAGACGATATCACAACTCATTACCCAGCTCATTGCCCAGGAAAAGACTTAAGGAGGCCAGTGTTCTGCCTCAGCATTGAATTTTTTCTATTTTTCTTTCTTTTTTTCTTGATTCAGATATGTAAACTCAGAATCTTTATGTTGTTGAGTGGATGAAACTAGCTGTATCAAAATCCACTCTTACAACAGAATATAGGCAAATGCTGTCTCTTAGGCTCATCAAAAAGATTCCAAATCCCTTGCCTTGTCCCAAAGACAAGTTCATCAATTGCAATGAGAACCAAAATAAAAGTCCTACTGCCAGAAGCTCATGTCCCTGCTCTCCACACACACATTGCAACAGGAGCTCTGAGAATTTACCTATACAATTTTTGCCGTGTAAAACTTGCTTTTGGCAATGCCAAGCAATCTATTGGACCCAGACTCTTGCATATACCATCTTTCACACTGAAGACACACAAACTACTTAAGAATAAGCAGCTGTTTTGACAACATAAAACAAGGCTACTTGTCAGTTTAGAACGGGAAATACAGAGAACCTTAAAAACACAGGGCAATATCCAGACTGGAATGTGGCCAAGACACTAGATCTAACAACTCTATTCCCACAGGCTCTGAGACATTTATTTCTTAAACTCCCAAATCTACTTTAATTGTGTGTAAGGAAATGTCTGTGTTAAAGGAAAATAATGGGTTACAGTACTTCTTTTACAACTCTTTGTCTGCCCATAACTGCACAAATCAAATTTCCTCACCACTGTTACACTTTCCAATTACTGGTCTCTTCTATTCTGTTCTTGTGTCCTAGCATTTTCTCAGTTATTCTTGACTCTACTCCATTAATCTACTGTTAGCTCTTCTTGCCTGCTGTTCACCATTCTAACTGTTTAATTAGTACCTTCTGAAGCTGATTAAGGTACCAGAGAAACTGATTTTCTCTGCCAGATGACTGATAAAAGTGTAATAGATAGATGTGATTGAATGGTCTTGTCCTACCACTTTTGATCT
Source organism: Pachyramphus minor (assembly GCA_013397135.1). Lineage (NCBI taxonomy): Eukaryota > Metazoa > Chordata > Aves > Passeriformes > Tyrannidae > Pachyramphus > Pachyramphus minor. The sequence goes on from VYXB01008543.1 coordinate 117,036, forward strand.
TGTCCTACCACTTAATCCATTTTTTTTTTTTACTGTATTTATTCTTACAACTTTTGCAGTTTCACATAGTCCCATAACTTATGCATTAAATGAGTTGTTCTGCTTTTGTAATTGGCAGACAGCATGCTTTTTAAGGGTCCCTGAATCACAGATTTAGAATAACAAAGGATTCCTTTCTTTGAGACAATATCTTTGAGATCTTATACTTCTCATCACTCTCACCAACAATACAAATAATCATTCAATTTTCTGGGAATCATGGGAGGTCATGTATATTTAATATTTGCTTATGTCAGTTTTTGTGCTGGTTTTGAAAGGTCATTTGAAGACGTAGTCTCTGTTTTTTTATTCAGAGATAACATGGTACTATGCATAGAGATTGATATTATTTTGCTGAATACTTTATACACCATTAATTAAATCCACAGATCAAAAGGATTATATGTATAATCTGTACGGTAATAAAAATATAATCATAAACCTTTTTCTTTTTTTTTTCAAAGTGAAACTTAAGAAATGGATAGGGACTAAAGTATTGGGAATATAAACAATCTTTTCCGAAGTGCTCAAGATTTAGAATCTTATTTACATTCATAAATTTTTTAAAGTCTCAACTATTTAGAATAGCAAAAAACATGTTGTGATCTCCACTGCAATAACCATGTATCAACATTTTAGAGAAGTTTAGATGAAATACAATGACACAAGTTATCCTTCTGCAGTGTCCATATAAACTACATTTGCAAGACACTGAACTATACACTCTGTAGAGTGGTGTTCTGATTTCACTTCTGGCAATGGTGTGTGTTTCAAAGGCTGTAGAGCATAATGTCAATTCAATATTATATCACTGCTTCTGAAGAGGAAGTGACTCTTTAGAATAGGGTGTAGTCTACACAGATGTTTAGCCTGGAGGCTATGAGAGTCATTGAAAAATAGATCAGTTATAGCTAGACAAAGTCTAGTTCTGCATTTGCAAGTGTATTGTTTGGATTTAAAGAAGTTTAGAAGATTTTATGAGTTAGCCCTAAAACAAAACTCTTGAATTATATGATAAATGTGAATAAAAGGTACCACAAGATAGATTTTCCTAAAAAAAAAAGAAAAAAATTAACTCCAAGCCACAGGTAATAAAGCTCATGTAAACTGTATCACAAAAAAAAACAAACAGGCCCACTATTTCCATACTACTTCAAAGTAGAATTTTAATCCAAATACAGGCCCTCTTTTCGTTATATAAAAAGGGTAAAAGAAAGTTTCTTAAAATAAATTTTCAAATGGAAAAGTGTTGTGAATCATCACTCTCATGCTCTAGCTCCCTTTAAAGTTCTTATGTGACTGAACCCTTTGTTTAAGGAAAGTGAACACGACTTGATTAGATGAGATTAGGTCTGAGTAGATTCACCTGCCTCTCATTTTTCTTACATTCACTTTTCTTGTTTTGAGGAATTGGTCACCTATGACAGGATAAAAGGTGAAGAAAAAGCATTGAAAAAAAAGAAAAAAAGGGTAACACAAAAATACTTTCAACATCTTATTCCATTTTACTTAATATCTTAATTGCTCATTCAGAACAATTGGTTCCCTTGCAACAGTAGTGATGACTCCTGAAGCAAACCTAAGCAAATGAAGACTTAGGACATTTCTCAAGAGCATGCAATCTGTAGGTAACAATTTTCTATGTCAAACAATTTCAGTTGCTGACTGTTCCTTTAATAGTTGCAAAAGGCTGAGAAATTAATTTCACACTAAGACCCAATCTGCTACAGAAGTGCCCAACTTCCGTATATCATCAAAGAGGGCTTAGATGCCAACTTGACTTTAACATCTTTGACAGCCTGAGCCTAAAGATTTGTCCCTAATGCAATGGCCTCATCTTTGTAAGAATACATTAATAAGGAAAGGTGCATTGAATAAAGAGTTAAATCTCAGTGGCAGCAGATCGGTGCTCATCACTCGAAATATTTCATCCTGCTTGTTAAGGAATCTAACTTTGTGTTTTATCTTTTTTTATCCTACCTTTTAAAACACTTAAACAGTTAAGATTTTAATAAATGTTGAGTTTTTAATTAATTTTTATATAATACAGAAAGGTACAAATAAAAGTAATTTCAAACAATAACTGCAATTTGATGAGAGTATTATTACTTCTCATTCTTCATTGAGAGAAAGGAGCAAGAATTACTTGTATACAAACTTTTCCTTTCAAGATCAGGATTTTGACACATATATGTCAGAAATCCAGCTGTTTTCAACCTGGCAGTCACCTCCCAGTTACACTGGAGAGAGTACAGACAAAAAAAGTTCGTACTTAAGGCATAGATTTCTGACAGCAAAGGTAGATCTCTGTGGTCTCATTCAAAGATCCGGTCATTCAGGTAATATATGTTTACAGAGAGTCAGCTTAAGTGCTTAAGTAACTCAAGATTTTCAAAGGTTGCAGCATGGCATTAGAAAATCAGATTACAAGTTTGTGGGCACAAAAAACTGAATGAGTTTAATTGGAAGATCCCACTTTTGAAAATCTTCTCATGATACTTTGACTTAGCAGATTTCATAAACTGATATCTATTTCATTAAAGAATTCTGTATAAGTAATGAAATAACTACAGTCATGGGCTGATGTGACTATAATGGCATTATCCATGCCAAGTTTTGACCCGGTTTGGGTTCGAGGGTAACTCAGAGTCCGCAGAAACTCCTGTGCTGTGCCTCTGTGAGACC
>VYXB01008543.1:119804-154887 GCA_013397135.1 Pachyramphus minor
GGGGGGGGAAAGCAGGGTGCTATCCCGGGTCAAAGAGAAGTCACACACACACACAGGGTTGGTGGAAAAGGGTGAACTACTTTATTAGACAAAGGAACAACTTTTTAAAGGGTTTCTTGTAGAAAGGGCTAGAATCTGGGCAGCATGGGGGTGGTATATGTAAAACTTAGAGATGGGATAGGGTAAAATACAAGGGAATGGTGAGGGGTGAGTCCTCAAGATAACTGAGGGGATTACAATTGGCTAGGGGTAGCTACAAATCTCTTTAGCTGTCTTATCTCACAGCTGCTGCTTTTCTCTGCAGCAGCAAACACACAGAGGGCCAAACAGCTCCTCTTCCTAAACTCTGGCCTCACGGTCCCTCCACTGGTCAAAGTTTGTCTCGAGCTCGAATCCAACCCCAACAAAGTTTTATGGTGCCATTAAATGTTACTGTAATATCTTGTTCAGAAGGCAATAAAATATAATGTCAGGACCATTCTCTGCTCCTCCCCAATGGAAATATCAGTGTATGACAATTGAAATGAATATTGATCTAGTTTATATTTCTGACTTTATTAGATAATTTCATTATTTTGAAGATCTCTAGTTTACAAACTATCAGTATTCTAATATAATATTAATGAAATCTGGACTAGATCTTATTCCAAAGTCATTTGAGTTGTGGAGGGGTTTTTATTATTTTTTTTTTACTGAGGGTTGGTAAGGTGTGGGTGGGACTCTGATTCATATAAATACATGAAGAAAACTTACTCGTAAAATGTTAGTAGTACTAAGAATTATTAAAAAAAAATCCCCTGACAATATGAAAATTTCTATTGTACCAGGAACCAAAATCTCTCCTTGCCTTTCTCTTTCATCCTTCAATGATTACATGCTCCTGATTTTAACCCTGTTCTCTGGTGCGATATTCCAGAATATCCCTACCTCATTTAAACATTAGAAGGGAAGCTGTTCATTTAGAAAACACTCATTGTTTAGCTCCTAAACTTAAATGCCATTTAAGTTTTGATTACTCGTACATGAAACTGAGGCCTTTAAAATCTTCCTGCAAAACAATTCCTTCCTCCAGCCCCAAACATTGTCCTTAATCATAACTAGTATTTAGCTTTTTGTCATTTATTTTACTCTTTTGGAAGTGGTTGTGTTGCTTCCCCTCTTCTTGCTTTCAAAATTCTTTCCTATGCTAGGAAAAGTTTCAGGTTTAGTAATGTATTTGAAATGGAAAAAGTTTCATGGTCAAACTCTTGTTTTATTCTGTTTCTTTAACACTGGTGAAACTGTGATTTTTTAATTTTCACATGGGATTTTCTTGTAATAGAAACTTCTGAATGTGTTATGAAACGGATGAATGTCTTTTGTAGCAACTATGGACATTGAAGATCATTAAGTTATTCCAGGCTTGTAAATGAAATTAACCATGAGGATCATGCAACACTGAGTTTGGGAGTCTAAAATTCAATTAAACCGCATGGATGTATTTACATCCCAGAAGCTGGGAAGTTAACTTACCTATCTGCCTGACCTCGTCTAAACATAGCATGTTCTAGACAAAAACTTCTCAGAGCAAGTTGCTCTTCTGCATAGCCAGTAGACCTTTGTTCAGTTAAACACCTAACCTCTCTCCAAGTGATGACTGAAATGAAAGTATCAGGGCAGTGCACATTGTTTCATAGTTTAGTAGACAGATTACTTACAGTAAGGCACATTTTAGGCCCTATAAGACTGAGGGCATTTTTACTTACATCTGTTGTAGCCCAAGGATGTTCCTTTATTCCCAGTATATGCAGATGTAAGAGCTACAACCTTCCTTCAATACAGCCTGAGCTTCTATGCAGCCAGGAAAACAAGTTCATACAGAGAATTCCAGACACAGACTTGATGTTTCCAATGCGAAGTAGTATTTTTATTGACTTATGGTTTTGATGGGTTGGATTTTTTTCGTCTGTTATAAATTACGAAAAGTCCATCCTCATTAACATTTCAAGTCCTTACTCCAAAGCCTGGAGGTTTGGGTGAAGGTGAAGTCATAAGAATTACTTTTCTGTTATGAGAAAGTTAAATGCTACTTTTTTCTTGGAAGAAAAGGGTTGGTGGTGTTGCTCTATTACTTTATGCTTCTTTTTTCCTGAAATATGCTCAAATGAGGAAGTGCACATTGGTGGTGCTTTTTAATTAAGTATTTGGAAGTAAGGTCTTCTTAGAGAAATTACTGGATGCTTTCATTAGGAGGAAGTGCTACAGTCATAGTTGAGTGGTAGATAGTGTTATCTACTGCTATTTGAACTGTTTTACATATTCATATTTCATTTTCAGATCTTGTGAATTAGTAATTACAGATTACATTGGCAAAAACACTAAAATCCCTGAAGGGTATTGTTATAACTGTAATTTTGGTTTCTGGTTTGAGTAGAGGAATCTTCCTGTGGTACTTCATAACAAATTAGTTTTCTCAACAGAATAGTGCAAGTATGTGGCTGTCCAGATAAGATCATTAGTAGTGTCTTACATGACATTTATACCTATGTTCAGGCTTAACAACTCAGTGCTGACAGCCTGGAACATCCTCTAGAGGGTCAGGTTAGCTAGACTCAAATGTACATGACAAGGCATTGTATTATTAACTGCATATTTTAAGCAGATCTAAGTCATGTCCTCTTTAATACAGTAGATTCCTCAATTGAGGGTGTTCCAACCTACACTACCCACAGAGTGCTCTTCACAGAAGGCTTAATATCTCTGTAAGAAATTGATTTCTTCATTGCCTCTCAGTCTAGTCAGGATTTTTTTCTATTCCTAAATATACAACTTAGATTTTATCAGCTGCATAATAGGTAGAGAAATAAATATTTCCAATAACTTTTGCTTAATTTTACTAATAAAACATTATACATTTATGTTATATAGAAAATCTAATTTATAGTCAAACAATGGTTGATCTGAATAGATGTTGTGGTTTAACCACAGTCAGCAACTCAGCCTAACACAGCTGCTCACTCTCTCTCCAGAAGTGGGATGGGGGAGAGAGCGGGAATGAGAGTAAAAGTGAGAAAACTCATGCGTTGAGATCAACACAGTTTAATAAGTAAAGCAAAAGCCACACACAAACTCAGCAAAATGAGGAATTCATTCATTACTGCCCATCAGTCTGCAGGTGTTCAACCACCCCCCGGAAAGCAGGGCTTCATCTTGGATGACAGTGACTTTGGAAGACAAACACCATAAGTGAATATCCTCGCTTTGTTTTCTTTTCCCAGCTTCTATCAGTAAGTGTGATGTCAAATGCTGTGGAATACCCCTTTGGTTATTTGGGGTCAGCTGTCCCAGGTGTGTCCCTTCCCAGCTTCTTGCGAATCCCTAACTTACTGGTGGGGCAGGGTGAGAAGCAGAAAGGGCCTTGACTTTGTGCAAGCACTGCTCTGTGATAACTAAACCAACCCTGTGTTATCAACACTGCTTTAGGCACAAATCTAAAACATAGCATGATGTGCAAGTTCTAGGAAGAAAATTAACCCTATCCCATAAAAAAAAAGTACAACAGGGAACAGAATGCTCACTAAGGACTTCAAGATTCTTATTAAGTAATTTGATAGATATGGTGCAGGGTTACATAGGAAGTATACTGTCATGCTAAGAATTAAACCTAGATGTTTTAAGTCTCTTTACATTCTTAGTATTTGGAGTCAATATTTTACAGTTTGGCAGCAAGTACTTTTTATCAAAAACAATCATTGTATTTAATTTACCAGTAAATTAGATACCTTGAAAATTACAACACATTTTATTAAATATTATATTAATGAAAAAATGGAAAATTCGAAAATCATAATCTGTTTTATTTTATGAAAATAGTCCTATTAGTACGTCTTTATTTGCATGCTAGTAAAAATGTAGACAACAACTTTTTTCTGTGTAATTCATACACTGCACAAATGTCGGAAGATACTTTTGTTGTGATCTTATACATTGTTTGTTCTACATGTAATTGAATTAAGCTTCTTTTTAAGAAGCAGAGGCGGAAAAAGCTTCAGGTTTTACTACTAGGTAAGGATATCCATCTGTCTATATACATACACCCTTACACAACTCTCCAGCAACAAGGTATGGTGCACTGAATTCAGTGATGTACATTTATGTGGGTGTACATGCATATATGTGCACATATAAATGCACATTTATGTATTCCCATACCATTAAATATCAGGATTCCATCACAATTTAATTTTTTGTGTGTGTACAGACAAGTTACTGGAAACTATAACCACTTCCAGCTCCACCCTTTCATTAACTTCTTGTTGAGGAAATGAAGCTTATGTTAAGCTTTAAACCCCCAGGTTAAAATACTGGGGGGTTGATTATTTATTTTTTTCAGTGTTAAGAGGCTGGAAGACACAATCAGTCAATAGTCTCTGGAGGTTTGCAGATGTTCATTTAAAGGCACTATTAAGAAAAGTAGCAGCAGATGTATTCTCTGGCAAACAGCATAAGTTGCTGTGACCCTCTGTTTGTCCCTCAGAAAGCTAATTTAATAGACAATGAGGTGAATAAGGCCTGTTATGTTTTTCTGCAAAAGAAGGTTACCACAATAAGTACATTGTCCAGATGCAACTGGAAACAAAGCAAAATATTTTTTCTGTAAGAGCGTATCATATGTGGAACTAGACTGCAATCCTCACGGCTTTCTTAGCACCATGCAAGGAAACATAACAGCTGTCACACAGAGTCAATCGTTTGACAGATGAAGGACAAAATGGCACTTCATTTCAGGCCAGATGGGCCTGATACTAGTGATTTTATGGATGGCATAATTTTTATCATGAAAAACAAGACAGGAGGGAAAGAGGAAGACACAGGTTCTTCTAGGAGAGATATTATGGTGCTGGATGGCAATATGCACATAAATGTAGACACGTAATCTAAGATGACTATTTTTGGCTCCTTTTGCCACTGGAGAATGAACTGGCATTTTTTGGATTAATTTATCTTAAAGAGAACATTAACATTTCACCATTGGTATTGGGAAGTAAGGGTACCCATTTGTCTTTACTAACTGTGAAGAAGGTGGAAGATTGACAGTCTAGGTAACTGGGGCCTGATTTGGTTAGGTAACCATAGGCATCTACTGTAACTTGAGAGTCTGCAAATAGTTTGAGACATTTGTGAGACGATGACAGATATAACATGAGATGTCTTGCAAATTTGGGCCTTTCTGAAGTGGCAGCTTGAAGCCAGGCTCATTCATAAAGGAGTCCCAAATGGCTTTAAACACCTACAACCAGATAAACTGATCAGGTCCCTGAAGTTTTGTGATATTCATACCACCCTCTTTGGTTGTTAAGCGTTGGTTTAGATTGAAAATATATGCCAGTAAGATCTAAAACTTCTCAATGTTGCAAGTATTTCAACATTTTCAGAGCCAGTGAATCTGTTGCTATGCAATAGCCATTAATTTGCACCCTTAGTAATTAACTTTATTAATCCATAAGGAACATTAACAAAGCACTCTGCAAGTGATTGTTCACATATGCTTGTTCTTGCAAGCTAAAAATATGTTTCCTGATTATGTGGTTACATTAGTGAGTTCTTACTTGTTTTTCTATTGCTACCCCATGAGCCTAACAGTAATAAAATAAATAAACTAATTTTGCATTTTGAGAGCTAGAATTTTGTCTGGCTTATATAAATATAATTTCACTAGCCTTAATGGAGTTTTCAAAGTTTACACCAATTGAGAGTTGACACAGAATGAGGTTATGCAATACATTTGACCAGTAAAGCTTGATATTTTTGGTATGAGTACTTAATTTGGTCAAGTGAGCACAGCAAAAGTCATTTTTTTCCAAAACTAATGAGGTTTTTATTTTCTTTGGACTGTGGTTACAGAATGACTTATGAGGTTCAGTGTTCTGCACCTGTCTGTCTCTCCTTGTTGGGCTAAGAGTGCTAAGAGCTCCCAGTCGAGCTTTCCCAGAAGAATTGCTTAACTTGTGGCTTCTGGCTGAATGCTCAGGCTTTCCTCTAAGTTTTCCAGCTTCCTGGCTGTCCTCCTTAACCACTGGATTGTTCTGGCTGTCTGCCATCAGTATTTTTGCTCTCTATTTCACCTCTCCTCTTTCCTGTACAATGTTCCTTTCTCTAACTGTGGCGTGGACAGACCTATTTTCAAAACTTCCTCCTAGTTCTATTTCCCAAACTGGTGACTGATTATAATAATTTATTTCATGTTCTTTTCAGCATGTTCCCTGACAGGTAGCAGTCAATGGATGGAGTGAACATAATGAGAGAGGGATGCATTATTCTCAGCTGGCCCACCACTAAAATACCTCAGCAGCAGTATTTGCTCTCAGTCTTTCCGGTCTTTGGTAAGTTTGAGGACAGAGTAGGATAACTGGAAGAAGTCTGAGGAAGGTAGAGGTTAACAGAAAACAGAAATCTCTGAAATGGCAGACTCAAACATAGAAAAACAGTATAAGGTCTATCAATATATAGAGCAGCAAGCTAAAGACTAACTCATCAAAGAAAAGCTGATATATATTACAATAAAAAAAAATCTCTGAAGAAATGCATTTCCCTGTGCTATATCCTTGAGGTAGGTTGTGAACTATACTATATCACTATAGCCTTTCAAATTCACAATGGGAATAAAACAGAATGCAGATATACCACGTGAAAACAGAATGGATTAAGCTGTATTTGTTTCTTGCATATATCTAAACCAGATAGAAACATAGAAGCTAATTTTGATCTCACAAGGTTTGCTGGAACCAGAGACAACTTCATTAAAGTCAGTAAAAAACAGTATCGAAATGGAGTGAAAAGCTAATACGAAGCAGCCTAAAAGAATCACAGAATCATAGAATCAGAATATCGTGTGTTGAAAGGGACCCAGAAGGGCCAACTGGACAGCACAGGACAATCCCAAGAATCACACCATGGGCCTGAGAGAATTGTCCAAACACTTCTTGAACTCTGGCAGACTTGGTGCTGTGACCATTTCCCTGCAGAGCCTGTTCCAGTGCTTAACCACCCTCTGGATGAAGAACCTTTCCCTATTATTGAACCTAAACCTCCCCTGACACAGCTTCATGTCATTTTGTTGAGTCCTGTCACTGGTCACCAGAGAGAAGAGATCAGTGCCTTCCTCTCACAAGAAAGTTGTAGACTGCAATGAAGTTTCCCATCAGTCTTCTCTTCCCCAGGCTGAACAGACCAAGTGACCTCAGCTGTTCATCATACAGCTTCTTCCCTAGGCATGATTCTTCAGTACTGGAGTGTAGTGTTGTCTTCGACTGCTGTCTGTGCTGAATGCAAAGTGACTATACATCAGCTACCAAATTAGAAATTTCCACTCATTTGCAAGGGCATATTTGTGTCTGATAATGATTTAAACAAGTGGTTAGCCAAAAGGTTCTCCTACAGCCAAACATTTATCAGAAAGAAGAAAGAACAGGGGAAAGCAGAAAAGTATTACTAAAGGTATCAAAGAGAGTGAGGAATTAAAGAAACATTTGAAATAGGGACATGCTAGGGTGAACATGCAAAAGTAAGGGATCAAAACTGGGCTAAGAGTCATTCAGGACACATAATTTACAAACACAAGAAACAGATGGAAATATTAAGAGAAACTTGCAACTAAAATTTTCATGCTGCCTTGCTCAATATTTGAAATTTCCCATATGGGTAATTTTGATGACTTTTTCAGTGAAATAGAGTACTCACATAGGGAAAAATTCCACAACAGTGGCTTCTAGACATGATTAACTTAAAATATTTTCATGAGAACAAAGGTTATAATGCTCCACAATCTTTTATATCTTTAGAGTTCATGCTGGATCCAGTAAGTAATTTTTCTAAGCTTGATGAAAATTTCTGATAGTCAAACTCAAATGCATTCTATTTCTGGTTCACAAGGACAGATAGAATTAACCACCGTTAGCATTTCTAATCTTGATGTTTAGAGATTGTCCCAAAACCAAAGTATGTTGTAATTATTTAATTTCTCTATTTACAAAATCTAGCTTGAATGTCATCTTGCACACCTTTGATGGATACAGCGTCAGGTAACATCCATGTTTAATTCTTACTTCATGCACTAGGGGGTTCCCTTTCCCACCTATTATATAGAAGTTCCTAAATAGTTTTAACATATATGTCTAGGCTGGCAGGAAAAAAGTGTGGTTTTGATTTGCTGCTATCTTATGTAGGGGTATTTATTCAGCACATTAAACTTTCACTAGATGAAGGACTTAAACTGCAATCCTGTCTCTGATAGAAGGATATATAACATTATCCTGTATTTTGAATCTGTTCATTTACATATAAATATATTCCAAATTTCTTGAGCTGTATGTGATTGAAAACTACTAACATAAATAGTATTTTTAAACACTTCTGACTCGTGGATATAATCTTTCTCTTTTCACAAAATCCCAAACAAAACCACCAAGACAAAATTACAGAATTATAATGAAGTTATAATAAAGTAAAATACATAAGGGTAAATAAATATGACAAAGCAAAACTATGAAAGATAACTTCTCTTTCTTCTTTGTATAAGTATATGGCAAATGAAATCGTAAACCATTTGAGTAAAACCAAGTTTTCTTAAATAAACATAGTGCACACCTATAGCAGAGCATAACTATTGTTCGTATCTGTACTTATAGACTAAAAACTGGCAGGGCAACCCAGTGTAGCTTTACATCATTGCTAAGTCCAAATAACTTGCCTTTGTCTTTATAATTGCTCCAGCTACACCGACATAGTAAATTCTTTATCTAATGCCAGATGCTTGTCCTTGTCAGCCCTACTTTTAAAAATTAAATCTTTGCTAGTTCAGTTTCTGCCTAACTTCTTAATCTTAACTCCTCTCTTATTATTTTAAATGTACACTCACACGATTGCAACCACTACTTTTTTTTGCAGTCTAATGTTACCATTTGTCAGTTGATCACCTTATTCATGATTTCTAATCTTAAAAAATGTGCTTAACACCATTTAAAAAAGAGTCTCTTTCAAAGAGGCTTGCCAGCTTAGAGAAAGGAAGGTACACATACATTAATTAACCTTGGTTCTGTTCACAGCAGATAATTTGATAATTTGATAAGCAGCAGTAACTTAATAAGCAGAAGTAGTTTGAATATATTTTGAAACCCTGTAGACATAGACACAAATATTTCTGTGAATGTGGTTTGTGGAGTATATGGCCCCAGCCATATACCAACAGAGCAGAGACAATTATATGTATGTTTTCTGTTCTTCTGATCTTTTGCCTCAGTACAAAGTCAAAGGACTTTATTTGAAAAAGTATTTAAATCATTGGATTTTCTAGTGGGTTTTACTTGATTTTGTATTTTGAAAAAGTTAGAAAACTGGCTTCAGAAAGCCTAGATAGCACTGGTGGTGAGTAAGTCACATGGAGCAGTGCATTTTCTAAAGAAATGAGAGCCGTATGCAATTCATTAAAACAAGAATAAAGAAAAGGTATGAACTGATCTTGACACCATCTAGAGAGTGTGATTCCCTGCATACCTAGTATTCCACTGTTTGTAAAGTAAAGACAAAGTAGCTTCTAAGAGAGTTTAATTTTTGCCTGAAAATATGCCTCAAAGGAATCATATGTGATGAGATAGACAACAGAACGGCACAGTGAAAAGATATCTTAATTTCTCATTTGTTAATATAAACCAGAGGCTATCAAATTTCAAGCATTACCTAACAAGTCCGAATTAAGGTCATCAATATACAGATGGCTGGGTATCCCTGCATACATGTGCATGCCAGTCACACTGGCAAGCATGTATGCTGTTAATTTTTTTATTTGTGCCTCTGTGTTTACATAAGAACATTAATGAATCCACTGATATCCATATATGTGTTGACCTATCCATAGACTGCACTATATTATTACTTTATTGATTATTAATATTGATATATTAATAAGTATAATTATTTGTATTGATTATTTATAATAAATAATATTAATGTATTTAATGATGATTAATAATAATTATCTTTTTCGCATTCAATTAGTATCCACCTGACATTTACCAAACAGAATACCATTAAAAACTTGAAGGAGTGTGTTTCCATTAAAACTGCTTTTTTATAGCATGGGCATAATTTCATTGCAAATTTCATTAAGATTTTTTCATACAGGAAACACATAAGCATTTTGTGCACTGTATATGAAGACAAATTCCTCTGAGCAGAATGAAAGAATTTAAAAAACAAACAAATCCAGAAAAAATCGTATTATTGCATTCCATTGCCATCTCTACGATAAAACATTTTTTTTTCAGCAATGAATATTTTTTTAATGTTTTAAATTAGTATCTGTGAAAGTGAAGAAAATTTTGGACTATATAAATTTTGTTACTTCAAAATTTAAAAATATGTACTTACAGAATATGTTCTGGTTTTCTAACTGTAGAAGACTATATCCTTTCAATGATATTAATATTCAAACTGATGTGCTCTGAATTAATTCACTTGGAAGTCATAAAATTTCTGAGCACAACCAGTCTAACAGTAAGATTATCCAAAAATTATTAGAAATTCTCATATATTGCAAAAGTGCTTCAGATTAGAATCAATAAGGCTAGCCAACCTGCCCCTAAAACACATTTCTAAGTGTCATTTTTTAAAAGGGAGCATAAACTTACCCTGTGATGCCTGTTATATGATCGTGTGTTTGACTGTTTTTGTGTGCCCACCTTTTATTTGACAATCACCTGTAATATTTTCAGTTCCTATTATGATCACAACAGTCCAGGTCAGTTTAAATTGGTTTTTTTTTTTCTACTGGAGACGGTGAAAAAATACTGAGTTCAATGAGGTTATTTTGATTTATATTTCCATAAGTCTTATCCCACTATATGGAAATATATTTTATTATAACAAATTATGTTAGCACTTCATTTGGCCCAAAGAACCCTTTGCTGATCCTAGTAAATACTTTTTCTTGTTGATGTCTCTTCCAAAATTTTAAACAAACACCATACACTTCATTTTTCTTCAGAAGTCTATGGTAACAGAAGAGGTGTTTAATTAACTCATTTATCATTGTCTTTAAATTATTAATCATCTCTTTAAATTATCTCATTTAAAATTTTGTCAATTCCTTAGTCTTAAGAACATTTTATACATAACTGCAAGTTTATAATACACCAATGTGATTATCTCAACTTATATAAAAACGATGCAATTTAACTAATTATCCAAAATTTTGTGAATCACATGAAGTTTTCTATAAGCAAATATGCTTTGAATTGAGTGCTGTAGCAGATCTTAAATATTTCAAACTGCTTTGCAAGTCACCATTCAGAAAGTTTTGGCCTAAGGAAGCAGTGTCCTAAAAGCCCTCTAAGCCCTACATCAAAGTATCTAGACAATAAAAAGATATTTCAGAGAAGACAAAAAGGTGGATCTGTGAATGATTCATAGGAAAGACAGACTATCTGCCTCATATTCTGACATATCCTTCTCCAAGAGGAGGACTTTGCCCTAAAAGTGAATTTTTCTGAAAATGAATGCTTACCTGTGCTGAAATTTCCAACTGCAGATATAATCAGATAATGTGTTGTGGAAATATACCGTCAGAAGTCTGACAAATGTCTGTTTCAAGCAGGCCAGATACCAGTTAGACATTGGACTTAGAAATTTATGGTTATGTAATTTTTCCAAAATTGCTAAAGCAGGCAATATTAAAGGCACAGCTAAAAGCTATCACAATGTTGAGAACAGGTACAAAGCAAAGCAGAAAGCAAATATAGCTGCACCAGTAGCCCTTTTAATTATTTAATGCATTTAAGGGTGAGTGCAAAGGAAAAAGATGAGAGTTGAAGGTTGAAACTAAAAAAAGGACTATGGTCAAAAGTAAGTTATAAACAAGTGACTTATGGAAATCACAGAATCATAAGATGGTTTGGGTTGGAAGGGACCTTAAAGGTCATCCAGTTCCAATCCCCCTGCCATAATAACTCATAGACTAATTTGATGACTTTGTTTATTGTTGATATGTAACAGTTGATGAAATCCATCCTCTGGTATTAAAGAATCTACTAAATACAACCTTCAGAGTATTAGTGTTCTTTGGATACTAAGGAATAAGTCGTGATGTTTAAAATTCAGCCTAATTCTAGAACGCTCAGAAACAATGGAATTAGTTAATGAACAATTACTTTACTAACACCTCAGTAGTAATAAAGTGACCAGAAATAGACAACATAGACATTAATCAACAGCTGTGTCTAATGTGTCATTTCCTTTCTGGATATTCTAACAGGTCAATTGTATACTGGTGATTTAGTGGACTTGATATATCCAACAAAACTTTATTTAGGATTCCCTATTAGGTGAAATTATGAAGGATTTGCACCTGTTGACAAAATACATGAAAAAATACACATCCCGGCTGAAAGGCTTCAATGTCATGCCTGCCCCCAGCCCAAGGCTGGGGGAGTAGGGCCTGGCCCCCCACTCGGGGGGCTGCTGCCACTCTCCTCACATGGCTGCCGAAATTCTTATTGCGACAACACCTTCTCTTCCATTTTCTTAAATATGTCATTAGCAGAGGCGTTACTGAAACTTTTGGTTGGCTTTTTCTCCGGAAATATACCTGGGCCTGACCATTTCAGCCAGGGGGGCTGGTAACCCACGACAATAGGTTGCATCTGCATATGGCCCTGAAATCCTACTGTTTTCATGGATGTTATAGCAAATTGAAGCAGCTTCAAGGGGGCGGGAACACCTTTACATGAGTCAAAAACTATGAGTTGTGGAGATAATAAGATTTTGTGTTCATTTGGTAGACTTTGTGTTGTGGAAGGTCTAAACTCAAGAAAACCAAATGATACTTTGCTAACAGTAGGTGCTCTAGGTTTCTCCCTGGTGATGCATGTCAGTGTTCATCTGCAAGCTGTGAACCTTCCTGTGTGAAAATACCTTTTATGAGAAGCCTGGTGAGGTAAGTTCATATCTGTTGCTCTCCAGATTAATAAGTAGCTTCAAATGTGGAAGAAATACACATACTTTTAGAAGTAAAGCTGTTAATATCTGTATTAGATTTAACACATTAGGAACTACTTGATAATGCAGACGCTAATTGAAAGATTTTTAATTATACAGTATTCATATAGATCCCATAAGGAAAATTATTTTGTGAATGAGCCATTTCACGACTAGTGAGATAAATTGTGTAGCTGATATGTGGACAAAGGCTACTGAAAATTAAGTTTTCAGAAAAGGTTGTGTCACATAAGAAGAACTAGAAATTGTTTAGATAGATTATTAACTATCACTAACTTTTAAGATAAATAGAGCAAAGAACAGTATCAGTACCTGTATTTGCACTGAATGAGGATGTGGAATTTTTATTCATTTAATATATCAGATAACACTGAAAAAAGATTAAAAGACATTGCTTCAAGATTTTCCTGTTGGCTTATTTTCATTGCCTTGAAAATGTCCAGTTGCAATTAGAAAAAAAAAC
Source organism: Pachyramphus minor (assembly GCA_013397135.1). NCBI lineage: Eukaryota > Metazoa > Chordata > Aves > Passeriformes > Tyrannidae > Pachyramphus > Pachyramphus minor. The sequence goes on from VYXB01008543.1 coordinate 133,297, forward strand.
CAATGATCTTAAGTACTGATCTAAAAAACCAGAATGCTTAGACAGGGCAGGATATTTAATGGCTTCTTTCCATACCAGACTCCATGTCAAGAACAAAATATTTCACTGGTTTTGACTAAGAATCTGGATACCATCAAATTAGGAAATTAAAAAACAAAATCAGTAGGTGAATATCAAGGGAAAGAAAACCCACATTTATGACACCCTGTCAATTATTTCAGTCCTCTAGAATGACTTTCAAACTGCGAGTGCATGAGGGACTTTTCATTCAGAAGGCATTAAATGATCTAAGCCACATTTTGAGAATTTAAGACATCATCACGTATTCAGATGACTTCATTTGTTTCCATAAAACATGGGAAGAACATCTGGCAAGAACGGAAAAGTTTCTAAAGCTTTTTAAGGAGTAATGATTTAAACTTGAGCAAAACAAATGTCAGTTTCTGAGGGATCACATTACCTTCTACGGAATATGCCTGTTCTGAAGAACGGCGGAAGCCACAGTCACAGAAACTTGATATTAAGAAGTATTGAGGTAGTTCCTAGAAACATGGGTACAAAAACTTACACATATTCTTGAGGACATTTTCATTATGGAAAAATTTTTTCATGATAAAAAAAAAAAAAAAGAGAGAACTGTTTATTTCCTGGAAAGTTTTAAATACATAGAATTATTTTAATTCCTGAAAATATACTGGCATCTTTTAGAAACTTGTGATTTTCAGACATTAATTGGGACACTGAGTGTTAAGTGATTAAATCACTAAGATGCTGAATACCAGAATTTGAAGATATTAAAAAAAATGTAGCAAAATTAAATGTTCAAATTTATAATCTGAACTTTGAGGAGGCCTCAAAGGGATATTCAGTAAAAATGATATGCATCAGGTTCATCAACCATAAATCCTTGTGGTCTCTACTTACAAACCAGATTCTTGTGGAATTGGGCACACAATGGGGAATGGAGGTTATGTTCAGTTCATCAGATTGTTCCTGCTGCTGCTCGGGGAGAGGAGTCCTTCCCCTGTTCCACCATGAGGCACCTCCCATGGGAGACAGTCCTTCATGAACTTCTTCAGCATGAGTCCATCCCACAGGCTATAGTTCTCCACAAACTGGTGCAGCATGGATCACTTCTCCACAGGTGCAGGCATGGTTTGCTCCAACATGGGTGCCCCACAGGGTCACAAGTTGTACCAGTAAACTTGCTCCAGTGTGCTCTCCTCTCTCCATGGGTCCACAGGTCATGCCAGAAACCTGCTCTGGCACAGGTTTCCCATAGGTTCACAGCCCACTTTTGGTCATCCACCTGCTCTGGTGTGGATCTCCTCCACAGGCATCTCCACAGGTAGGTCTCTGCACCCTCATTGACCTCCATGGGCTGCCGGGGCACAGCTGCTTCACCATGGTCTTCACCACAGGCTGCAAGGAAACCTCAGCTCTGGCTACTGGAACACCTCCTGCCCCTCCATCTGCACAGACCTGAAGAATTGGTCCTCTCACATATTCCCACTCCACTTTTCTCTTCCCACAATTACTTCTGAGCTACGCAAACCCACTACACGCACAAAGAAACACAGTTCTCAGCCTGAGTAGGTATTTTAAGTTTGGTTGGTGGGGTTTTTTTGTTCGTTCATTTTTCTATGTAGCTTGCTTGAAGCTGTAAATGGCTTGGTATTTTCCTGTCTTACTGTTAAGAGACCTTTATTATGGATAACACAGGTTGATTTCCAAAGACATTAGCAAATTTGTTCATAGAGAAGCCTAGGAGATACCTCAGGAAGAATGCCTATAGATATTTTTTTTCCCCTTATACATCTATTTCTGACTATTTCCAGCAATAGGACACTGGCTAGATGACCCATTGTTTTCATCTCAGGTGCTCATCCTTAGAAGTTTTTACACTACTGACAGATATAACCTGTGGTATTGTCTGGGACAACAATTTTGATTGTGATTTTTTTTGTGATTGTTTTTCCTTGTAATTCATATACCCATGCCTCTAGGGTTGATGTAGATTTTCTATCTCACTTCCTCATGTCATCTCCATGATCTCACAGGTAAAACCACAGAGTACACCTGTGATGTGTAACCACTATACCCTCTCTTTTGAACAGAGGAATGTGTACTGATAATAGCTGAGGTACTGATCTGTACACATAAGGAGTAGAATCCATCTTCTTTTTGTCACAATTTGTCCTGCTTTTTGAACAGATTTTTCACAGCCAGGACATGAGCTCATGGGGAGGGAGAAAGATTTTCTTCATATTGCAGGAGGTGTCAAGCCACTTCACACACTGTCAGTGTCTCTTCATCTCTCCAGGTCAGTAGTGACAATGAGTTGACATAAAAAGAAAATTCACCTCTGTACAAACTTCCACCATGTGAGTCATATACGTTGGACCTCATCTGGCTCTGTTGTTGGGGAAATAATAAGTCATCTCTAGCACAGTTAATTCCCTCATGTACTGGATACTCCTCTCCATGGTGATCCACTCACCCAGGTAACATATAGCATCTTTCTTGAAGGAATAGTTTTCCATATTGCTTAAGAGGAGTCACCTCCAAAGGCGGAGAAGACATGTCCCTTTTCCACTCACCTTGCCGATGCTCTGTTCCCTAGAAAGTGATCCTAGCTCCTTGGCTCCCCTATACTCTAATTTCATGCTACTAGCCCCATTATCACAGCATTGGAACAGCCAGGAAATAATATGCTCACCTGGATGATGGCTGAAATATTTTTGCATATCCCTCAGCAGACTCAGGGATGGGAATCCAGTGGTTACCTCTTGTTCTGCCTTTTCCTTCTCTCCTGTTATGGTTCTGCTTCACTCTCCTTTACTAGAAGAGCTGACTTCCATATCCACTTCTTGTTTATAGAACTGACTAGTACTGGCACTAATTGCTTCCCTGGTTCACCAGCTGAGTCTGTCACCAGAACTGAAGTGGGTGCAGTGCCTGTCATTTCGTCATCAGATCCAGAGACCCTCTTTTCCCCTTGAGGATGTTGAATAGAGCTGAACAGGGCTTGGGAGGCATGGTCCAGGTCCCAGAACATTGTAGTGATTCATGTTTCTCTGGGATTGCCAGGGTGACAACATACTTTTCCCAAACATTTTATGGGGTTTTTTCCCAAATTGTCTACTTATTCAGGGGTAAAGTTCAAAAACACTGGTGGTACCCACTGTTCTAGGCACTTGCACATACTATTCCACACACCTTGCTCCTCAAAACCATCCATCCTTGTGGGAGATCTCTGTGTGGTATTCTTAAATAGCAAGTAAGCCCTGTAACACATTCAGAGGACTTAACACCAGGAACATGATGATTTGAGCATCTCAAGGATATTCAAATTCTTAAGAGTTATTTTAATTAACCAGGAGAAGAAGTAATAGATAGGGAGATGTCTCCTCTGTATGTTGTCTTGGAGAAAAGGTAAAAGCTATAATTATTATTAGTTTCCAACAGATGGCTCCCGAAGCACAGAGATGATAGCAATGCTGACTATAAGGACCAGATTAGTTTAATGACCTGCAATTTTATTATATCATAGAACAGTGTGACAAAGTACAACATGATGACCTTAGCTCAGTTCCCATGGGTGATAAAAAGCACAACACGGAACTGCTGTGTATACATATATATATATATATGTGTATGTATAGATACAGACACACACACCGCAAGTGAAGTATTACATAAGACAATTTTAAGAGCAAGTATACTAACTTTGAGAGAAAATAAATCAACTGTGACCAGTGACTATTAAACTAATATAATGAACTATTATAAAATTTTTTTTCTGATGCTTTCTACTCAGATTTGGTTTTATCTCAACCTGTCATGCTCTATATTGAGGCCAAAAAGGACTGCCATGATTTACCTCCAGATGGCAACTAAGTACCTCAAAGGGATGGGGAGGACAATCCAGGAAAAAAAAAAAAAAGGTAAAACTCATGGTTTGGAATAAGAAGAGTTTAAAAATTGAAATAAAGTAAAATATAATAATAATCAATGCCATCATCGTAATCATTATCGTAATACTAAAGTAATGGAAATTAAATAAAAGAGAACCCAAGAATAAATGACAATTTTTCATGACCCACTGACCAATGACCAGCCCATTCTCGGGCAGTGAATATCCCCTTCCAACCAACTACCCTCCAGTTTATATACTGAACGTGATGCTCTGTGGTATGGAATATCCCTTTGGCTAGTTCAACTCAACTATCCTCCCTCACAGCTTCTTGTGCACCTCCTCATTGTTAAAGCACGGGAAACTGAAAAGTCCTTGACTTAGTGTAAAAACTACTTAGTAATAACTGAAACATCAGTGTGTTATCAACATTATTCTCATAATTAATCAAAAAACTGCAGCATTGTATCAGCTACTAGGAAGAAAATTAACTCTATCCCAGCTAAAACTAGGACACCAATATAGAAATAGCAGCAGAACAATAGTGAATTTCATTTCGATGGCCCATGATCTGAACATAAAGACCATGATCAACAAAATCAATGAAAAGTTCTGAAATTATTTTGAAACTCTTTTTTAAACTAAAGATCAGATGGTAGGGAGAATGAACATAATGGTATTATCTGAAATCCATCATGGATTTCGCCACAAGCAGTTATCCTAAATGACTCTTATGATCATTGGAAAGAAACAAGCATTTTGTGAGGCTGAGATGTCTAACACAGGAAAGATGTCTCACACCCATAAAGAACCTACCTCTAAAGCTGTCTCAGAGAAAGGTAAGTCCTGTGTCTGTTACTTGCTGTAACCTTGCATTAGCTACTCTTGCCTACAGAACTGCAAAATCAAAAACTTAAATACTAAAAAACAAGATAGACATTCTAATGCAAAAAGAACTGGAAAGCTCAAACTGCTGGTGAATGCCAAACAAACAAGCTATATTATCAGATGTAAAATAAAACAATCACTTCTGGCTTATAAACTAGCTCTATTGTCTCAGCAAATTGAAAAAAAAAAGATTCTATTCAACGAACAGCTCACTGAAAATATCTCCTCAATTTGTAATAGCGTTTAACACAATATTAACAAAACAAAGGACATTATGATTACAGAATATTATAGTGTATTATTTAAATCGGGTGTCTTTCTTCACAGCAAATACCGTGTGATGTTCTTCACTGTCTTAATATGTATAAGGTTACAAACACAAAAACAATCTGGCCATGATAGTAATCATGGATTTGAAAAAAAATTCATGAAAACAAACTCTGAAAAAGACTGAGATACTTTTCGTTAAGTATGAATGAATAATAAATTTTATAAACCGACAATATGGTAAGTGATAAAGGGTGAGGGAAAAAAACAAACATGGTTTGATATTTTTCTTATTTATTTAAAAGTACAAAATGGCAAAAATGGGAGTGTATGGTCTGTAACAACAGTTCCTCTCTCAAAAGGTGTAGAATTGTTACAAGATACCCAGAACTTAGCAAGACTTAAAAAAATTGATCATAGGTGTTTGTGAATCAACAGTACTCAAGGAATAGCAAAATTCATTCTTTAAATGCACAATGGAGAATTTATAAATGGATGGTATATTTCAGAGGCTAAGCTGATCCCTGATTTTTTTGAGAAAAAGTAAACTTTTTTGCCACTTAATTCTGAAGTGTTTGCTACTAGTCCAGTGACAAGAAAAGTAGATTTTCTGGAAAGGATTATTTTAATCCAATCTGGTAATTACTTTGATGCAAGAAAAGTAAGATATGCATGAACTACTCCACAGGTCGTTGTAGGAAGTAGTCTACCTGAGACTGGAGGCATCAGAATTTTGTGTACTATCCAGAAAAAAAAAAAATCATAAGACTCTGGAAACTCTATATGCATCATTTCTGTCCACCACACGATCTGTTCCACACACTCATCAAGTCTATTCTGTGAATCTGAAAACTCTCTTAGTTCTCCAATATTCTCCCTTCAATGCTGTTCAATTCATGACAATGTCCAAGATAATTTATCTCCTTTAAACGATGCAGTAATACAACACAAGCAGAAAAATACTGTTAGAAAACATATGTATATGGGTAGTTGTATGTAAGTAGCTAAAACCTCTCAAATCACTCCAAAACTTCAAGAGCAACAAACTAGGATTCTGCAAGAGCACCCAGCTATTCCAGAAAAAAACAGTCAAAAGAAAAAGGAGCAGCTCTACAGGAAGACTCCTGTACAAGAAATACCTTCCCCAGTAGTTTTCAGTCATCACAACTCAATTTAGATTTCTATCATGATCTGCTACACTTTTCTAACCAAGAATATGGGCTGCTTCTACACTCAACTCTCAAAATTACCAATAGAACCTAAAACAAAACTATATTTTCTTCAGTTTAAATCCCTTGTTCATGAATATGGTTCTGAGCTACCACTTTATAATTTTGACTTTGTGACGATGGAATTTACATCACCACCCAGGTAACCATGATTGCCATAAATAATAAAAAAAGAGGAGAATTTGGCTTAAAGATGACATTGTTATTTTCCTTGGATATATCAATGGTTAAGGGAATAATAGTGGAAAAAGAGTGAGCATAAATTGGCAATGACTAATTTTTGTCTGAAAATTAGAGCAATGATTCTTACTATCCAGAGAAGGGCAAAATTCTGGAGCAGCCTTTTACCAAGGTAAATGCAAACAAGAAACATAACTGTTTTGGAGGGAAGTGAATTTATTTATTAGCAGGGATAAATAATGGATTTTATTGTAATAACCAAGAACTGGACACTGTGCTTTGTTTTAATCCTGTGTCCCAAAAGCTTCTACTAGTGTAATAAAAAGTGGGACAGAACTCAGAGAGAGTTAGGAAAATACAAGAAGATCTCGTGGACAAAATTTTGAATACATGTATATCCTAGCTTTTATAATAACTTTCAGGAGAGTAAAAAAAAGAAAGTCAACATAATCAATCTGAAAGGGAAAAAAAAGCAATATTCTTTTTTTTTTTTAATATTTTATTTTTTTTAATTGCCAGCCAATGTGGGTTATTTATTTGGTATATCATGTGTATTTATTTTATTTATGGTAAGCGAAAAACATCTTTAAAGGAACATAAAGGAGTTTTAAATTCCATAGTTGCAGATCCAAATTCTTCAGAAAATATTTCTACAAGTGATGAATATTATATTTGACGTACTGGCATAATTATTTACGTTATTTGAGAGTTAAAATGAAGTTGTCTTATTTGTAGTACAGTCTGCCATATTTTAACTACTTCTCTTATTCCTTCTCCTATGATTAAAATCAAGTTGGACACTTCATATGTTAATGCCTAATGCAAATTAATTTGAAAGTTTCACTCTGAATATGAGGGTAATTATGTGAAGAAATCCACAAGTTATTTGTGATGCTGCTAATGATCTTCTACTTTGTCCTATCAATATCTGTTCTATTCTACCTGAATGAGCGTTGGTTCCTGTGTTGCACACACTTGATTTAAGTTAAAGGCTATGGTTCAGTCCTACAGCTAGGCTATCTAACTTTTTAAATTTTTTGTTATTTAAATTCATATCAAATTCCAGAGAAGAATAATCATTACAGTACTATTCAAAACGTGTTCTGTTCCCTTAACCTCAAAGAAACTTATATGCAACTTTTGAAAATCAATGGACTACAAAGACTCAATGCCTCTGAAGGATCTGCAACACAGCAAAGAGCTAAAGACTCATGTGTCTGAAATTTGTTCAATAAAATAGGATGAAATTGTTTGTAATAGCATCTAACTCTAAATGTCTGTCTTATGTGTAGATGCCATCTAAAAAAACCCTCAAACATATACATGGACTGAGAAACCCTGGACACACAAATTAATCCCAGAATTGAACTGGTTTTCTATCTCATACTACATATTTGTAGAACATATTAATTTCCAGTACAGTCTTCTGCTGAAAAAAACCAGCCACTAACAAGTGTTGAGGCAAAATACAGCTTAAGAGGATCCTGCAAATGCTTAAATTCTGAATGTGCCTTAAGCAGAAACAAACCAATATCCTGCATGTAAAATGAAAATATATTTCTCCTCTGTGAATACTGAGCTGGAGCCAAGAACACATCTGTTATGAGGATTCTACCTCGTTTTTGTGCTCTGCATTCTTGAGAACAAAAGGTTAAAAAAAATCTTTTACAAATGTATATCTGCAGTGAACTTTGTATTATTTATTTGCTATTCTATTTAAAATATTCTGTACATCTGCTGTTTATCATTAAGTTCAATAACATAAAACTGAATCTGCCCTGAGGTGATAATCTAAAAAAGAGGTATTAGTGAGAGAAAATGTTCTGGGAGTGACAGAAGAATGCAGCTGTATATTTTGATGAACAGTGAGTGTTCAGTGACCCAAGACAAAGGAAGCTATAAATGATTCATAACTTTGAGAAATTCTGTAGTTTCAGTAATTTAAGACATAGAGTTCTATCTAATTAAAAGTAAGTACAGTATCTATTCTGGTCTTAGCCCTTTTATTGGGTCCTGGCTTCAATAAAATTATTTTCATGTGATGCACATTGCTATTTTAAGGGCCTCTGCATGGTGTTGATTTATTATTATCTGATTTGCACATTGAAAACAATTACCCTCGGGAGAATCATAATGGGTTTTGATTCAGATGTAAATAAATAACAGAAGAGCCATGAGATCTCTGCCCAGTTTGCTTCTTTTCATGGAACTTTCCAGAGTTCCCAATTTGCCAGAAAATCTTTTCCAAACCTAAAGGCATAAATTTACAATCTGATTTCAACAGATACATTATTTATATAATGAACTGTTGCCTCTTGCTTCAGGAGTATGGCTGTTCTTGTAGTCATTCCTCTTGTAAAGACAGACTAGGTGAATGTTTCCAGTGCTCTCATTTAATACGCGAAAACAATTTTTTACTATTTGCTATAGGAATACTCTGGTTATGCAAATATACTTACACACAAATTTATGTAGAAGTTTCCAAGACCTATGTTTGAAAGCTAAACATATAGAAAAACCTCAGATGCCTTAAAGCTAAAATCTGCAACTTCTAATTTCTAGACATTTGACATTCTGCGGAGTATCCAAAATCTAGGTCCAAGCACATTGGAGAGGTAATTAAGAAAACTTGCAATTACTGGCCAGGGAACTGCAGAGCTCGGTAGAAGAAAACCTGAAATCCTGAACTTCCCCAGGAAGTAGGAATGGGACCACCAATGGGTTCTTCTGACTTTCAGAAATTGATAACTCTGTCCTGAAAAAAGTTATGTACAAAAGTATCCCTGAACAAACAAAACTAAGAATCACACAGTGTTTGTGGTTATTTCTTAGTCAAAACATTGTCAGTCTAAATGAAATTACTGTAACAGAGTTCAGAAGTCTGTAACTCCACTTGAGGAGCAATAACTTTTTAAATACCTTGAGATTGATAAAGTCAGGTGGCTTTGGGCAGGAGTGTTGATCTGCTGGAGGATAGGAAGGCTCTACAGAGGGATCTGGACAGGCTGGATTGATGATCAGTTGGTCTCTTCTCTCTGGTAACAAGCAACAGCACAAGAGGAAACAGTCTCAAGTTGCACTAGGGGAGGTTTAAATTGGATACCAGAAAAAATGTCTTCACAGAAAGGTTGTCCAGCATTGGAACAGGCTGCCCAGGGAAATGGCAGAATCGCCATTACTGGAAGTATTTAATAACATGTAGATGGTGATACTTAGGGACTTAATAGTGGACTTGGCAGTGCTGAGTTAATGGTTAGACTTGATGTTCTTAAAGGTCATTTCCAACCTAAATGATTCTGTTATTCTCTATGAACAAAGCATGTTTGAGTGTTTAATTAATGATCTTATGTTTGCTTACATCCCTGTATATAATTTTATTTCTTCAACTTATGTATAAACATTTTTCCACAGCTTTACAGTTTCAGCCCTTTTGATGACATAGGAAATCTGTCACAGATTCAACGAAAATAACCAGGATGGCCTAATACAATTCTCATTGACTCAAATATGCACTAAGTCACTGTTCCTTACCATAACTTATTTGGATATGTCCTTCATACTAATGAGAATTGAAGGACTGTGCTTTAACATTAAGGATGGCCAGGGATATCTTTTGTTTAATTTCATATTTGGCTGTAGGAGTTCTGAGGGAGATCTTCAAAGTTACAATGAAACCCTTTATTTTTTATACAAATTCATCCTATGAGTGCAAAAGAACTGGAAAGTCTTATATATTCTAGGGGAAAGTTTTGTCTTTTCAAGGTGGTATTAAAAATGCGATTTACAGAGGTTCAAAGTCACTGTCTTGAATGCAGATCCGAGTAATTACCATCCCATTTTCTTCCCCGTGTAATACACTCCTGCCCTTAGTAATGCCATCATGCTTTCTTTGAGGGATTTGTTGTTGTTGTTGTTTTGTGGTTGTTTTGTTATTTTGTTTTGGATTTGGGGGTGGATTTTTTGGGAGAACAAAGGAGACTAGATGTCTGAAATGCTACAAGTTGCAAGGATTTTCATCAATGATAGTTTTCTGTTATTGGCAGCTCCTCTGATCACAGATATCTTATTTTCTCCAAGAAAGTACTGGGCTAGTTCTCTCATTTTCTCTTTCTCATGTTTCTCACAGTTAGTACTAAGGTAACCTTATTAAAGTTAAGATGTGTTGAATGAGTAGATATGAAGAGAATAAAGAACATTGCTAAAAATATTACTTTTGGATGAGTCTTTCTGCATCAGAAAATTTTTTGTATAAGTGCCAGCACGAAGAGAAGTTGCAGTCTCTAATGGGAAGCATCCCACATGGTCTGAGTGGAATGGGCCAAGAGGGTGGACCAGTGACAGGGACCACTGAGAGCCCCCAGGACTTCTGGGGAGCAACAAGTCAGGACTGTGTCCCGAGGTATCCCGTCACAAACATCTGGAAGTGAAGAGCAAAAGGTGGATGAAAAAAAAAAAATTATCTGGGAAAGATAGACAATAATGAGTTAGATCCTAGAGTTTGAGAAGTTTAAGGACAATATGCATTCAAGATTCATATGTTTTGTGGTACTAAGGGTATACTTTATCCAAAAAAGGGTGTTATGGTGTCCCGAAAAAACTTTTATTAATGGAATGGCTTCAGCCCTAGAGACTTCACAGCTCACCTGCAAAACATTTTTTCTAGGGGATGTATGACTTGCCAAATACACTCTGTTGTATTTGGGAAACTGTGGATTAAGATATAATTCTCTGTGAGAAAGGGCAAAAAAAAATTGATTGTGACTGGATTAATTAAATTTATTTGAACTGTTCCCTTCTCACACAAGGCTGGTGATGGAGAGTGAAATTAACTGTGTGTAAAACATTAGAGATTAGTGAACAAAATTAGAGCAACGGTGTCCTCTAGGTTGTTCATAAAGATAATAGCTAAGTAGCAATAATAATAAAACCAAATCCCAGCATATTCTTATCTTTACAACAAATGAATTGTCATGATTAAATCAATGGGTCTCCCTCCATGCCTAAAGCATAAAACCATAATGATCTGCAAATTCTTGGAAACAAATGTCAGTGTACTTTTCTCTGTTTTCGTTGTTCAAACAATCTTATCATTGATATCACATTCATGTTTTACATAAACCACACAGTATTAACAATTGCCTTTTCATATAATCTCAACAGGTTTATTACTGAAGGAAAAGTGGCTGCTTCAGAATGCAAAGCTGTCAATGAGCCCACACCCTGCTGGACAGCTCCGAATTAATCATACAGTTCATTACAAAAGCAGCACTTCCTTTCCTTTCCAGATGACAGAGATTATAGTCAGCCATGGAAAAGTTTCTCCAGATGAGGTGCCTAGAGGAGAGCACTAACCTGACTCTTCTGAAAGAGCAATGCTTTCCTTTCCCAGAGGCTACAAAACACTATAAAAGAATGTTCTCCTTGGTTTCCCCCGTTTTTTAACCCTTAATATATGCTTCTCAATTTATTGAACAGCTTCAGAGCCTGAACTGCAGAATTGAACTCCTGCATGTATGAGGTGAAGGGGATTCAACCTGATCAGCTTGACTTTCCATCAAATCTCTTTGTTCTTTTCCATCATACATTGAAAAGGCAAAGAAACAGAGAATTGGGGATGGGGGGTGGGGGCAGCACAAAAGCAGTAATGAATGCATAATCTACTTTTTCAAAACTACCCATTTTCTAAGGCACTTAAACCATGAAGTGACACAAAATAAGATGAGAAGGAAAGACTTTTCAGGAGACATAATCTATAATGGGGTTAACAAAAGCAAAGATGTTGCCCTAAGCTTACTGGTGGTCCCTATATTTACTTTTCAAGAGCCATTATACTCTCTCTTGACTGTAGTTGGGAGGAGAAACAAACAAACAAAGAACCAATACCAACAAACCTGCAAGATACTCCTGTTAGTACACGTAAATCTTCATTTCCTCTAGGGAAGGGTTCGACACCTGTGTAGCATGTGTATTACCTTGACCTTTTCAGAGCAGTCTCTTTATTGAGATTCATAAGTAACAAAAGAGATAAAGACGAAAATGTAAGGAACCTTTGTCACAGGGTTTGGGGATGTTTGCTGTTCTCACAAAAGACGTGGAAAGGTCTCTCAAAAAAATATAAGCTTGGGATGTACTAGGTATTTTGACAAGAATTTTAGCAAGAGAAAGACTTGAACTAATGGAGTCTGATACAGAGGCAGGTTACGTATATGCTCAAGACTCTTGTTGACCTGATATCTCTCATTAATCTCTTTAAGGATCCACAGTTGTTTACTCAATAAGCAGGCAAACAAATACAACTGTAAAGGTCATGAAAATTTTCTGCTTTTCTTGGCTTTACTATATTAACAGATTTTTTAAAAAGTGAGAACGAGCCTCAAAAAGCCCCAAAGATAAGAATTGAAGAAGCTCTTTTTCTTTATTTTGATTCTTTCTGGTATCTAAACCTCTGTTTTGTTTATCATTACAATGACAGGAACAATCTTATTCTATATCATTATACGATAAACAAATCAATGCAAGAGACATGTGTTATTCCTCAAAACCAGCAAAAATGTAAACACCTGCTCTAAAACCCCAGATGAAACAGATTTTCCTTCAGGACATTTAAGTTTTCATTTCCTGATATATCATCTTTCGCGTCTCAGCTTCTTATGGGAAATCCTGAAGCCATTATTCTGGATGAGAATAAATAAATGTAAGAACCCCAAAGCAATTAGTGAAAAAAATGCAAACCAAATCATACCAAAATAACCCAGATTAAATTGGTTAGAATACACACAAGCCATGAGATCACCAGATAAAACAGGGTTAAAGAGATTGATAACAATTTTTCTTTTTTTCCCCCCAAATATGTTGGGGTCTTTGTACCTTATCTTTTATTTGGAGGATTAGTAGAGATGAGCAAAGAATGTATAAAAGAGGTTTCTGCTGTTTTGAATGTAGGTTTGAATACCTTGATGTGGATTTACGTAATGGAACTATTATACAGGGTAAGGGCATCGTATAGTTTGAATCAAAAATCAACATATGGCTCAGAGGGCAGTAAGGATGTGCTTTCGGATCACGAAAAGTTAGCGTAGAAGTTGGTTTTGGAATGGTGGGAAAAACTGATTTAAAAAACTATTTTGTACCTTTCTTCAAGTAACTGTCTTGACATTGTAATTTTTAATTATATGTTTGAAATCATCTTTCCTCAGAAACATGATTAAGGACTGAAAAGAAACAAGACTGAAGACACTTACTAGAGTTCTCACTTTTAAGTTAGTAAAGGCAGATCTGAATATGCAGATTTCTCAGAGAAGTTTTGTGAAATTTAAACAGATTCCACTGTGCAATAAATGCTGCTCAAAATATGCATAAAGCTATGACATAAAAGTAGCAGAGGATAAAATCCTGATGTTAAAGAGAGTGGGCAATTTTGTTATTGATCTCAATGTAGTCAAATTGTGCAGAGAATTTTTTTTTCTGACATATAATAATCACTGACATGCTAAGTAAGTTTCTATATATATATACCACGCTGTTTAAACAGTACTTCCTTCCTGAAATACTAAAGTATATAGAGTTTACATAATCACAATGTGAATTGAAATGGAGAGGGAAGGTTGGATATTGGCCGGTTGTTTTAGGTAAGCCTGAAATTAAAGCAGTTGGAAGAGTTTGACAAGATTTGTCTGTATTCACAACTATGAGATTACATTGTTCATTTATTACATTATGTTTCAATACTGCATCCTGACTAGGTTTTCTACTCTAAAAAAAGGGAATGTTTCTTCGTATGTTACTGAAGTTAATAATATGACTTCTTGTTTTGCCTTTTCTTACCTTCACTCGCATTTTTCAAATTAATATTAATATAAAATTCATTAAAATTCTCTCTAGAAACAGATCTAGATATTTGTGCGTTATGGGGATTTTTTTCAGCATGCTTTCAGACATTAAATCTGTGAGTGGATTTCAAGGCATTAAATAATTATATTTCAAGTAATTGCATTTCAAGTAATTAGATAAACCTTACTCTTATTACAAAAAAAATGAAAGTAGAGATTCTACTTAGGCTTGTATTTTAAAAATACATATAACTGTACCTTTGTGTGGCCCATGTAACAAAATGTAGGATTTGAAATTTTGTTAGTTTTTCATTGGAGTTGTGTGCTTAGAATACTGTTAGAATACTACTGAGAATATCTTTTTTTGATCTATCTGAGATCACTGTAATTAAAATGGTAGATTTGTAAATAGCCAACTGGATGAATTAGAATCTGCATTTTATACTGAATTTTAAACATGAATTCTGTAAAGGCTTTTTTCCAGCATCCTTGAACTAACAGAGTGAAATTCTGCCTAAGATGTACATCTGGTCCTGGTTCCTGAAACAGGACGTACTGTATTTTACACAGAGCACTAAAGATCAGCCAAGTGATCTTTTATGTATTTTACAAATGAATTTAAACATTGTGCAGCTGTTGTGGTATTTTTCCGAGGTGTTCCCCTTATTTGTGCCTCTGCTTCTCCCAGTGTTGCAAGCTGAAATTACTCCAGATTATATTAGTAAATACCAGTTATATAGTGGGAGAGCAAAAATGTCTAGGAGTAACATCAGCAGTTCAGTGTCCAGGAAACAAAGAAAAAAATCCTCAAAAGTTGTAGATTTCTACTTATTTTTTTCCTCTTAAATAAATTCAAATACTGTGATTTGTCAAAAGAAAGCAAAACCCAATTCAGATATATGCTGTTTAATATAATTATCTTCCTGGTATATTAGAAATGCACAGAGAAATGTACCTCAGATCTTGAAATAACACAACTTTCCTGAAATTCAAAGCA
The DNA here is from genome assembly GCA_013397135.1 of Pachyramphus minor. NCBI lineage: Eukaryota > Metazoa > Chordata > Aves > Passeriformes > Tyrannidae > Pachyramphus > Pachyramphus minor. Next base: position 148,603 of record VYXB01008543.1, read on the forward strand.
GAAGAGCCATTCTTTCAAACATGCATCCAATGATTGTACCCATCTACCTTTGTGTGCTTCTTTCCTTCATTTGGTCTCTGAAATCCTTAGTACCTGCAGGAAGATATATCAGTATAAAAGACAGGTATACAAAAAGAAATTTAAGAAATGCTCCTTTTTTGGGCATACACTAAAAATATACAGACTAAGGGTAGTCATAATACCAACAAAAAAGAACAGTAATGCTATAAACAATAAATTAATTTGACTTCGAAAAATTGTTGGCCAATCAATTTTGCTTCTGTTTAATTTATTTATTTATTATTTTTATATGTTGCTAATTTAATGTATATACAATTAATATGTTTGTATATAATTAGTTAATATATAATGTTATTAAGTATAAATATAATTTTGATACTAAATACAATATTCAATATTATAACTGTAAGCAATAGAGATATTTAACGAAGACCTTTCTTCTCTTAAAAACTCACACCACTGATTAGAGCAGTGCTTCATTATCTTCTACCGGCTTGAATCCTGGCTTCTGCTTGGAAATTTGGTTTCTGTGCATCACAATTTATTGAATTCCATAAATCATACAGAATAAATATCTGTAGGTTTTTACTTAACACACTGCATATATTAGCATGTACACCCCCTCCCCCACACATGTCTGGAAAAAAATGTGAAGGATAAATAATAGAAAAGCATTATTAGAATGTCAAGTTTAAAAACAAAGAAGAAAAGAAACAAATCACCACCATTAAAGAAGGAGGTCAACAGGATTCAAAGCTATATAGCTAAAAAGATCCTGTGCTAAATAAACTTATCTGCTTTACAAAGGCATGTTAACTTGATAAATATAGGATAGAGAACTGGTAATTATGTAAACTCTACACTGCAAGACAGATTCATTAATGCTTTTACATCATATTAAGGGCATGTGAATCATGAAGTCATCTTTGTTGTTTGGGGGTTTAAGTGTCCAAAGTGACTTAGGTTGTTCTTATTTTTATCTTTAACTGTAAAAATTCTGGACAAACTATATCAATGATCTCATACATTTTAATACAGCTTGATTTGATGGACTTTTTTTTTTCTGTCCTATCAGCACTGAATTTTCATTTGGTTGTTACTGTATAAAGGGAGCAGCTCTTCCTTATGTCAGGTGTTATTTCATACGCTTGTTGTGACTACAGCACAATCCCTTAGATTTCCAATCAAATGAACAGAATGTATATGTGCATTTGTTAAATTAGGGGCAGAAGTGCAAAACTATGTGAAGACTACCTTTTCAGTTCTCTGGGACAGAGTGCTCATCTCCAAGATGACTATGTCAGTATTTAGTTGGGCTGAAGGAGATGGTGTTTAACTAGAATTCAAAATTTCCCCATTTTTCTCTTGTCCCCTTCTCAGAATCCATGCCTTGCAGTGACAGAGTTTCAGAGAAACTGAAGTGCTGAAAGGCAAATTGTCTGAGACATCCTGAGGAGCTGAAGGAACAGAATAGATCAGTTAACTGATGTATTGGTGAGACATTCATTTCCACCTGGTTAATAGCCTTCAGAATGAGGTGATACAAGTGACTTCAGACAATTCAGAGAATTTTAGAGAATTCAGAGTCAGACACATTAGTCCCTATGTCAGGTCTCAACCTGAGGACAAAAGTGAGTTCATTTTATTTTCAAAATAAAGCAACAAATTAAATTACCCTATTTTATCATAACAAAACATATATGAAGTCCTTTCTGCTATCACCAGCAGAATATCATAACTATTACCCTATTAAGAAGCTCTGGGAGGGAGTGATTTAGAAATTAAAGGAGGTATAGATCATGAGGTTTGGAAAATGCAGGGTACATTGGGTAAAATTGACAGATAATTTCTAATGATGTAAGATGAGTAAAATGTAGAGATGTCAGATTCATTACCTCTATTTGTTCCATGAGGAGAGAACAGTCACGGGCATTTATTTTGATAGGGCAAACAAAAAAAGCACATGATATCAAGTCCCTGGCTTCAAAATAAAATACTTTGGGAAAAATAAGTAAACATCAATATGTAGTTTCATTGATCCAACTGAACACAAAGCACGGTTCAAATATTCATAACTACTCCAAATAGGCATACCCTTGCTCCTCTACAGATTCATGGACTGTCAAGACAAATCTTTTCGTGTTTGCAAGTGATACTGAATGTTTAGGAAATTATAGTCTACCAGGACTTTCTATCTGCTAAGAGATCCAGGGGCCAGATATCTGCTGCCAGTGAGTTTCACTACAGCCCCTGGAACTGCACTTTGTCAGAACTTCTCACACATACATTCTAATAAGAGACACTGAAATAAAGTGCAATTTAGCAACCAATAACCAATCATTCCTGTGTTAATCACAGACAGTATACATACGTGAAAACCAACAGAAGCCATAAACCCCTTATTTTTCAAACTATTAAATTCTTTGAACTTGAGGCATTTACTTATTGTCATAACAAAAGTGCTTGTCATACCTGTTTCAGAAAGTATCAAGCAGGTGAACAAGAGCTGCTTTCCAAGGCATGGGTTTTTTTTATCATATAAGGATAAAGTGAAGGTCAAAAATAGGCACAATAAAAAAAAAAGTAATATTTACTCAGCTTTTTTTTCTTTCTTGTTTCAAACTGTTCTAAGAGATTTAATTTCAGAACAGGAAAGATTCTCCTCGGACTAAATGAATCCCTTTTGGCATTTGAATTCAGCAGCTTAACCACTTCCTATAATTAAGTCCAAAGAAATACTTATTTTAGGCTTAAATAAATCCCCTTGGAGCTGTCAATGAATGCTAACTTCTCTGGGCTCCAGAGGGATGTAGGGATCCAGGGATTTCTCTTAAGTGCCTCATTACCCATTAACTTGCAACACACATTTATTTTTAATACCTGTAATATGATATTGAGTTTTAAGAGAGTAAAAAAAAATCAGTCTAGAATCCATCAGGAATGTCCCCATATGAAATTTAATATGGATCTAACTTCAATCCCAGGGGTTTTTTTCCATACAGGAAACTTTTTTCTTTCTGCTTTTTAGGTGCCCCATTCCCCCACCCCCATCTTTGAAAACACTATACAAAAAGGGACTCTTCTGCCTGCAAGAGGTGTCTAATCACTAACTGGAAACTCCATTCATTGTCCAGGTGTTAGAAAACACAGCCCTCTAATAGCAGGCCATTGCAGTCCAGTGAACTTGCCCTGAAGGAGACTGGACTGTTCAAGGCCAGGGCTAGGGAAAGCTGTTTACAACCATATGGAGAAGGTCTATAGTTTTGTTTAAAACAGTCCTCTCTTAATTCTTTAATTCCTCCACTATCCCCACAGATATTTAAGAAAAAAAATCCTTGCAGGAAGAAGCAGATGCCTGAAACCACCTGTCGATCAATTCTGCTGAGACATATCTGCTGATGTATCCCTGACTATATACACACACACATACATTTTCACATCTATAAAATTATATTATACATTATACACATGTCAAGTTCAATGAATTGTATATTACAATATGTTGGTTAGGTGAATAATAAACATGTTACTTACCTGTATAACTGGAGAACAGCCTGATGTCTACACAGAGGGTTACACGAATTAAAAGACATGATGTTCTGCAACCTCGACTAAAGACAGACAACTCCAGTCAACAAACTGCGTAATTTTTACCTGGTGTTTTCTCTAAGCCTGACTCCTAGTAAAGATGGCAGCAAATTGAGATACATTTGTTGTGACATTGTGCCACATTAATGTTGCCTGGTGGTATACAGAATAAATCTGAAACATCAAGTAATCTTCTGCAGAACACTGCTTATAGTATCTCTCTAATCTTACATTTTACTAAAAGACCTCAAGTATATAATAAATATTACTAAAAATCTATGAAATCTAGAATGTTGAATTACATTTATTTAAAAGGCTTAACAAATGTGTATCTTGTACTATATACATAGAAAACTAATTTTTTTGGTCTGTTTCAGTTTGTTGGGTTTTTTTTTAAACAAGCAAATAGGATGAGTAACTGAAAAAAAGAAAAAGTAAAAAACACATGGATGAACAGTAGAGAATCTAAGACATTTTTCCAGAAGGTGTCTTCAGGTTGGAAGATTTTAAAACCATATGTAGAAATCTGTAAACTAAAAAGCTTGCCTCAAAATATTTTTTCAGTATATTGTCTCAGTGATGCACCAATCATATATATATAAATATTACAGTATTAGACCACTGCTTGTTCTATTTACTAACTACCATAGGCAAATCTGTTTAGTCACTTTGCCCAGCTATTCATACATTTAGATTCAATGCTATCCTGTGATTCTGAGCTCCATTATTTTGTTATTTTAAAATTAACACATTACTGAATGTCACTAAATTCTTATAAGAATCATAAGAAAGTAACAATGCCATTACTTCAGAAATCATTTTCTCTATGTAATTTTGTGCTGTTCTGGTCATGTATATCTATTTCTGACAGTGCTTGAGTGATGTAGACCACACAATATATGTTGAATATGTTCTGTTCTTCCTTACTGTTAAAACTTTTTCCTGTATCAAATATGATCAGTTTACAAAAACCAGAGCCCCAACCAAACAACAGTAACTTATAACTGCTCCTATCTGCCATAGCTATGAAGAACAGGTTATTCTTTTTCTCTTTGGAAAATCCTTTTATATATTTGATGGGTATTACCATGAGCTCTGTAAATCTTCTGTTCTTTAAGGTAAGCAGCACCGTGTCTTTCATTCTTTTTTCACGCATTACATTTTCCATACTTTTCAATGTTTTTCTTGTTTTCATTAAAACTTTTCAATTAGGCCACATACTATGACCCTGCAGTATCCAAACTTGAATCCCAGCTGATAGATTAATGTTGCTCAATAGAAGATGAATCATTTACATGTCTTGTGTCTTATTAATTGGATTGTTTTCATTATAAAAATATGGCATAGTGAAGTTCTGATTCCCTGTAACCTAAGAGCCTTTTCCGAAGAAGTGCTCTAAAATAGTTTTCCTCACCTTGTATTTCTGCAACAAAATGATTCTATAATTCTGTGATTATTTTCATTTTATGATGACCTGCCTTAAGTATCTGTCTCATTTTCTTCTCTGTCAATTTCACTAACAAATCAGGATCATTTTGAACTCCAGACCTATTCTTCAGTTTTAAAATCACAGATAATCATGTGTCACTCTCTTTTTGAATTTTAAAGACTTCTGTTGTATATCACACATACATGTCTTGCTGAAGATTCTTCATCTGTGTAGGAGTCTTCATATGGAAGTTATTCTGTATCTCTGGTTAGTCAGTTGATTTTCAGTTTACTATTTCTACTGCTGCTGATCAGTGGAATGATAAGATGTCTAAAGATTAATATGCATAGTATACATAGTATTTCAACAGATGTAGTTCTGTTATGTTACAAAGAATAGTTTACAAAAACATCAGAATCAAGCTTCTTGTCACAAGAAGAATTAACATATCAAACATATCAAAACAGCAAAAGTGTTTCAAACCCAACATCTTTCAATACTGCACAATTTCATTGTAGTCAGTTTTATGTCACACCTTCAGTTCAGAAATCAGACAGTTGCATTCTATTACTGAAACACCTTTTGCATACCTGTCCTCATCTGGGTTCCTGGTTTATTGTGTAAGTTATAAAATCCCTTTTATTGGTTAGGAATGTTTACACACCCTTTATAGATATGATGGTGGAAAGTTATTTAAATTTGTCATGCAATCATCAGTTTGCATTTCACTGTCATGGGTTTACTGGGGACTTCGGGACCAATTTTTTCAAACTCCACGCCCCAGTTGCTACAAGTTGAGAGAGGTTTTATATAGACAAAAGAGAGGCTTGATGTGGGGGAATAATGTTAAGATTTATTACTAGCAAGATAAAGCCTAAAGGATAATATATATATACAACAATTCCAATTAGGCTTGCTTATGAAGAAAATGTTAAGTATTTACAAAAGCATCTCTCCCCCCCTCTATCAGTCCAGGAGGAGAAAGTCTCTTCTTTTTGAAGCAATTCTGCAGCACTGTAAATTTTTCTACTATCTTTGACAGTTTCAATGTGTTGTAGTTGGAGATTTCTCTCTCTCTCTCTCTTGGCTGGCTCTGCTGCACGTTGGCCTCAGGATTGGGCCTGTCCCTTCTCCAGAGGCCGGGGGTGGGCACACCCAGGCTTCATGACGTCTTCCATGGACTGCAAGGGGATACTTGCTACACCATGGTCTGCACCACAGTTATAGGGGATAATGGCTTTGAGTCC
>VYXB01008543.1:155175-167236 GCA_013397135.1 Pachyramphus minor
CCCCCCCTCCCTTCTCTGCTCCGTGTTACCTCTCCTCTCCGCTGGGGTGGAATTCCTCCTGCAACCTGTTTCAGGCCGGCAGTTTCTCTCTGGAATTCCTTTCTCCACTCTGTTACATGTCCCAACAGGGCTACGCATGCCCCTGGCCCAGGGCTGGGGGAGAGGGGGCCTGTCCCCCAACTTCAGGGGCCAGCTGCCTCCCTCTTACATGGCTGCTTAAATTTCTTCTGCACAATCAACCCTCTCTTCCGTTTTCTTAAATATGTCATTAGCAGAGGTGTTACTAAAACTTTTGATTGGCTTTGCTCCGGAAATCCACCTGAACCTGACTATTTTAGCCCAGGGGGGCTGCTAAACCCACAACACTCACAGTATAAAAACAGGCCTTCCCGCCAATCATACATTTCTACTTATTTTCACCTTATTGTGAGTTTCATCCAGAACTCACTGAAATCATGAGCTTCATTTAAAGAAATTTCTTGTCCTCTTGTCCTCCTGCATTTCAGTGCTTTGTGGTGAGGTTTCAGCTCTGATGATTGCTTGTTCTGGTTTTGTTCAACCAATTTTGGTTTTGGTCATTGAACTGCAGAGGGAAATGAAGAGGGACTTCATAAAGTCTTCTGACTACGTGAAACTATCTTAAAAAGCAAGGACTTGAGCTTCACCTTTAAACAGTATACTACTCTGTGACAATTTAGTCATTATTCTATCCATCATATGCTATTTTTGGTATGTTGGAAGATATGAACACTGATGAAATTCCAAACGACAGGAAGTCATTTGAACTGAACTCTGGGTGTCTGCTGTTTTAATTGAAAAGAAATATTTGCAATAAAACACAAAGCTAAATCAAAACATGAATTATTGTGTATTTTTTACTGTTTGATCAAGCAACAACTTTAAAGTTAGTTTAACATATTAGCATGTAAAAATAATATAGCAGAAAAAAGTTTGTGACTTGAGGATTGAATGTGTGAATATCATTTTTATATATGTGTGTATGTGCATATATATGTCATGTGCACATAAATAAGCGTGTGCTTTTTAACTGAAAAAAATACATTAAGGAAACAGTAGAAGAAAACTTTTTTCAAAAGGTGAACATATTAGGTTTTATATAATTCCTTATTGCAGATTCCTGAATGACTTAGCATTCTTTGTTACCGTATGAGCATATTACTGCGAAATTAGAACTAGAGATAGAGGTATAGTTTTCTTCACCACTAGATATAAAAACACTAAAAATTGGGGCTCCAAGGAAAGGACTCACCTCACATATCTTTACATGTCTAACACTGGTCATCAACATCTATTATAATTGACTTGTGGTCAATGTAACAGCAGAGGAACATGAAATCTTCAGGAGCACAGCTAGTTTCATCTTTAGATCTAAAATCTCAGACAGTTCAGGTCAATTCCCTGTTTCTCTGCACAGACTATGGGAAACCTGTTACCATCAGCTCAGATTGAAACTTTTAAATCTTACAAGCTTAAACTAAGGGAAAAATGCTCCAAAATTTGAGAAGAAGTACAAATTTTGAAGATACTGGTGATTTCTTTAAGTCAGTGTCAAATCAGTAGTCATGACAAAGTCTTTGATTAATCTTGATCTTGTAAGGTTTTTGAGCAAGTACTTGACCATAAGATACAAACAGGCACACTGTTTGTGAGTAAGTGAGTAACTTCACTTATCACTTCAATTTAATGGAATGACTTAGGTTGAGATTAAGCACTTGTCACACGAGAACCAGGGATCTTATCATCTCATCTGTCTGTCAAATGCCATAAATTATGTCGGCTCTGTACACTAAAACCTGTCAGGCATTGTCACCTAAACCTATATAAATTTGTTTGGTAGACTTCTGTCATTTCATTTGTGAAAGATATGGATAAGAGAAGTGCTGATTTGTTTTTAAGGTATTTATGGCTTCAAAGGAGGTAGAATACAGTAATTTTTCACAAGTAATCACTTGTCACAAGGTTTGCCAGCCTTCTAGTGCTAACTAAGCCTGATATTTTTGATAGTTGTGAAACTAACTGATTATCAAACCATCTTAATCCAAACTCTGTGGCTCTGAAGTCTGTTAATTACTACTTTAAAACTTAATTCAACCTACTTTGCTAGAGTTAACACTTGATAAAACATTATTTTAGGGCTAGTGACCTTAAAATCTGAAATGGAGACCAATTTAATAGAGAAATACAATCAGTTTATCTCAAAGAAAATCCATGTCATATTATTAATGCCAAGCACTGTTAACAAGATTTTCCTAATGTTAGAAACTGATAATGGGAATTCACAACACATACCAAAAAAGATATAAGACGTGCATGGATGTAATATTTTGTAGCACTGTTATACAACTCCAACACTATCAAAACACTCTCATTCACACATACTGGTCATTATAAATCCATGTCAACTTGATCTTTCTTTGATGACACAGAACCGTAAAGGTCATTATACATATTGCAGTCATAAAAATCACATATAGTACTGTAAAAGGTCTCTTGTGGAGCACAAGAAAAAAACGAGCCTGAGCGAGCCCATGGTGTGATTTGACTGAGGAGAGAGAATTCATTGTTTCCAGTGGTGGTAAATCAGCTGGCATTCCCTAAGGATTTTAGTCTACGCCCACAAATGTACCCCTGCAAAAACAAGCTGATTTCCTTTCCAATCCCACATGCTGCTCACCCTGATGTAAGAGCAGTGAGGATATTATTGGCCAGGAAAATACTAAAAGTAAATGCTATTAAGAACCTCTTTTCTAACAGTTAAATTGATTTTATAGTTAAAATAAATCTGAGCTTCCTTTGGAAAACACACACAAGTACTTCATGCTTAACAATTCAGCAGCTTACAGCTAACCATCCTGTTCCCAGCTCAGTAATCTAGCAAATGAAAGTGTTGTCCTTTTGCAGAGATATGTTCCTCAAAATCTATCTCCTCTCTTTTTTTCTGTCTTGAGAAAAAGGTTATAAAGTCTAATAACATGTCATTTCACTTTTATCACATCACTGTGGTTTAGCTTATTGAAATTGCTATTTCGAAATTTCCTTATTGAATTGCTGTTGGGGATATATTTCTGAAAAATATTTATTAGGATGAGATAGAAATGCAAATTTTCTAGTGAATTCCAAATAAGCTTGAAAACTGGGATGAAAAGGACTGGTGACAGCAAAAACTTGAAACACACCTCAGCATTCTAAAACCTACACACATTTTTCTGTTACCCTTTGTTGTTAGAAATTTCAAGAAGGACGTCATGGAATAAATCATTAAAAATAGAAGTTAGAAAGCCCCAGAACCAGTCAGAAGAGACATTGACAATAAAATGCAGACAGTTTTTTTCCCATCATAATTGTTTCACAGTTGATTTTTAACTTTAGAACAATTAATGCCATATTTTAATGTCTTTCATCTATTCTTCCATCTATTTAATCTAAACAAATGAGCTTGTTTATCCCCTCTCAGGGATATCTATGTACAAGGTATAACCATGGCTTTTCAACATTGACAAGAATAAACAGTTTTACTTATTTTTTAATCAAGAAAAATTCTCCTTACATGTAGATCTCTGAGACTGAGGAAATTCTTATTTAAAAAATAATAAAATAAAAACGACATTTTTATCATTGTATAGCAAACACAGGCTGCCAAAGCAATTTTATGGAGACATTTTCTTTGCTGAGTCCCATGCTGGGTCCCTTCTAGTTAGTTATATAAAAAATTACAGGTTTACCCTTTTTCCAATTATATAATATAAATTGGAATACTTTGAATACACTATTGCATTCATGCACAAAACATAGTCTGCTATGTTTAATATTTTCTATATTAATACAGTTTTAATAGGTATAATTTCATACATTATATGGGACACCTAAGATGAAGAGTAATATGCAAGGGTAAGTACAGCTCATATCTCATATCTTACTATTTAAACAGTCAGAATGAAAGCCAAATTGGGTTCCATAAAAGAGTCCTGAATAGGAAGATAACCCTTTTTAACTCTTTGAAAGGAAAATCCCAGCACTAACATAACACCAAGCCTACCATCAGTGCTTCCATAAGTAACTGCATTCACATTATCTAATTTAGCCTTTGAACTGTCTCTGTAGCATTTAAAAGTCAATGTTCCTTCCCTTATATATTGTGCTGTATGATAGCAATTAAATAGAAAATTGTAGCACCTGTGCATGCTGTTTTATTTCAATTCACGGTTTCCAGATGGCATGGAACAGGTGATACCACAACACAGAAAGTCTCATAGGAAAAGGAAGAAACACTTTTCTCACAGGGAAGCACTTCAGTATGCAGCTAGATCCCCACAAAAAGGATCCCTGCAGCAATGTGAAGTTTACAATAGCAAAAAATGTGCCACAGATGATTAGCATAGATAATAGATAAAGAGTATCCCCTTCCTTTAAAGAAATGTAGAGGCAAAGAGAAAGTCTCCACCTCTCTGCCTTCTCTGAGAGTTAGTCACAGTGAGATAGAAGAAGTATCTCAAGATCATGGCCAACAATTCCAAACCCTATTGTCATTCCTCTCTTTGCTGAAAAGACACAGATATGCATCTCTTTTCTTATGTCTACTAAAGACAGTTAGTTAGGATATTTATTTTTCTTGGTGTTAGATTATTTAGCACAGTCCTTGTTTTTTGTTTTATGCTTCAACCAAGGAAGTCCAGGCCTTATTTGAAAACAATGAAAACAATGGCAATACTGTCATCAGGCATGTTAGTACTGCACAATGCAATGTGTTGACCCTCAAACCAGTTAAGATCCAATCCAGAAGTCTCTAAAAATTACTTAAATTAGCTTCTACTCATCCATCTATCTATAAATACATAGATAATATATACAAAACCACATTAGTTGACCTCTTATTTTTCTTTCTTACACAATCAAGAGATGGTGTATTTTCTGCTATGGTCTGGATGCACCTCTTCCTGAAAGCTCTTGTTTTACCACTAGAGGGCCGGTAGATACTAGATTTCTTTAACTTTCCCATTATATAGCTAATTCTGGGAGGATCTGCAGCAGGAGAGAATATTATTTCTGGCACTTTGTCATTGCTTTGTTTTTCTTGTTTGCCACTGGACAGAGAATCTAATTGTTTGAGTTCTTATGAAGCAAATGTTCGAAGTGCACAACTCTCATGAGGGGATCAGAACTACATAACTAATATATTAACTATCTGGTTTATGTAGTTTATTATACATAAACATTCTCCATATGCTAAAGGTAATGCTTAAATGAATGACTGCACATGCACACATGCATTTGAACTCAGTTGCAAGTTGCCTGAGAGCTTGCATAAAGTTTCCAGAAATGTTTGCTGGCTAGGGTGTGTCAGTAACCTTCCTTACCATTCCTGTGATATAAAAGTAGCTGAAAATATTATTACTTTCAGATATTTATGCATTTTTATTTTTAGATAAGGCTGTTTGCAACAATTAGGATAGAATAAAATAAAACTCTTGCTTAAGGCCATTAAAAATTAATTCAATGCAGAAAGATGTCTGATGGAGCTTCATGAATCTATCTCAGCAGTATCTCCTGGAACAATTTTCAAGTACTGGCTAAAGTGCATTCCTGTGTACTTCCACTTAAGCCATCTGCCAATTTTAATACTTATTCCTGAGGGAGGAAATCTTCCAGTGCTGTTTTTCATTTGATTTTCAAGGACATCCTGTTTAGGTACTTATCGAAAGAACAGAAGAATAAATGCCAAATTCCACAAGTCTTGGTTTAGAAAACTTAAAGGGTGAGACTAAAGCAACAAGCTATATTTAAAAGAAGCTGCAGCATTGTTCCTTTATATCTGTAAAATATATGTTGCTCCTTTCAGGCCAGACATATTTATGTATGTCTCCACAGTAACTGCTATGTTTCCTAAACATTAAAGGATTTCACTAAAATTTGCTAAACTCCACTTGTTTGATGATTAAGGACAAAATCCGAAAGAATGACTAAACAAGTGATCTATGCAGAGAAATCATAAGTGACTTAGAGTCATTTACCACAGAGTTCAAAGTACTCAGATGCCTAAAGTTCTGCTACTGTACTTGTTTAGAGATGCTGTCATTGTGTCTGAGCTAAGGTCTTGGTGCTTATCTCATGCTTCAGGCTGTTTGGATCAAGACAAAGAGGCTTCCCTGTGCCTAACTCTTATAAAATGTATATGTTAGAGCAAAAGGTGGAAAGGGAGGAGAGAAGAAAAGACCACACCTAAAGCATGCTCACAACACCAAGTAAAACACAACCATGTAGTTATCCCATAGACCACTTGCAACCAGAACTGATGGAGAGGAGCTGCAGGTTTGCCCCAGACTGTTGGTGTTCATTTCTTCTTTTGAAAATAGTATCTAACTTAGCAGTCCATGTGCAAAGCTGGGGCTGCAGTGGGAAAGAAGACTCTTACATTAGATATTGGGCTACTGCACAAAAAACAGGTCAGCGAGAAATACAGGAGAGCCTATGCATTACCCAGTAGTTAATATGGCTGCACTCCTTTGGCAGGAGAAGGGAGCCTTTAAGTTCCATTTCCAGATTCAAAGATATTGTACTTTTTGCATTAAAATAATAAACGCCCTAACCTTAATGGCAAGAGCTAGAATGGAGGGAGAAAAGGGACAAACAGACAAGCAGGGACCTGCCTCAGTGAACCGATAAAAAGTGCTGTATTCTTTGCACTTAATCTCTGGGGACTCTGAAACCCTAGAATTCCCATTGGCTTCATAGAACAAAATTCTCATCCTAGGGAAAAAAATGCAACCAACTACTGTCCAAGTTTTGTGATCAGTATGATAAAGTGACTCTACCAGCTATGTTTTCTACCAGGACCTCTTTTCACCAGTAAAGCTCTTATTGACACTGAGGGTAGAAGTAATTTTCCTACATTGTAAACTGGTCCATCTTATCTACTCACCTAGGGATCTTTTGTATGTAAAGAATAACAATTCATCTTATCCAAGGTTACCTACCTAAACAAAGTTCAATAACTTTGAACAAACATGAAAGGGTCTATTACCTTTTGTTGAATAGAAAGGAGACAAAGAAGCCACTCAGATGAAAAGTTCTACAATATGGATACCCAAAATGAAATGAGAAATAATGCCTACAATTTCAGTGGGATGTTCACTTTACAAGAGTAGCCATGCTTAATCTCAGACCTTCATTTTAGCCAAATATAAAAACAACCACTGAAGTTTTGACCAAAATATTATTTTCTACAGATAGCATAAGAACTATAAGAACAGATCCTGAATTTTGTCTTCATAGCAAATAAAACTCAACTGAAGGCACAGATACAAATTTGGAATCCTTTCCTGTTGACAGGAAGAAAAGAGTTAGATTAAAGATGGCCTGATTTACTGTAATTAATAAACTGTGGATATCTACTGCTTTGAAAAATAGACGATGTCTTAATGTGAATCCATGACTAGGAGCTTTCAAATGCGTTGTTGAAAAAGGGGGCAATAATGTTTATTCCCAGGAATCCACCAAATATTGGCATCTGAAGTTATCTTTGTATGATTCTGTGATCCCTCTATACAAAGAGGGTGGAAGTGTTTGTTCAGTATTAGATTATCTAGTCCTACATTAGTCTTGGCCTACATGCACTTTTCCAATGCCTTTCTGCTCCTATACATGCAGCTTGTATAAAGCAGGGCTTTGTTTCCTGCTGGAATTATTAACCTGGTGTACTTGTTGTCTCCAGATCCAAAGCAAGAAAATATTACTTTGCTGGCCGAGAGCCCAGGTGTGGCTAGAGAGACTTTGGTTGGGCTTGCTTATTAATGAAAATGGTCAAAAATTTCAAACCTGAAAAATAATGCATTTTAAAAATACTTTTGGAACATGTTTCTACAAGCATATATAATACAGAGAAACAGTTACTAAAACATCTTCCACAAAAGATCAAAAAAAAAAAAGAAAACAAAAACAAAAAAATACAGGGGATTCACATGAAGGGGGAATAAAAAAAATAAACAGTGTTAACAGCTGTGACTCAGACGAATGACTACCAGGAAATTGAGAGTTAAGGATGACATTCCATTACAAGCTCATGCTGTTGTTCCTGTCTCCAAGTTCTCACAGACATTGGAGAAAACTGTACAGTCTGAATTGTCTTGATTTTATTTGCTGGAGTTTCTTATGCAACCATTTAAATGTGGCTTTCCTCTGTTTGAACATACTTCATTCATGAACTCTAGTCAACCCATTTTGAAATGTTGCACTACCTGTAGGAAGAACAAGTTTGTCATAATATTTGATCATGGGCCATAGAACAGCTCCTTAGTCATATCTAGCAGCACAAAACTAACATGCTGCTTCTCTTTTTTCATGTTCATTCTTAAAAAGGGAGATTGGTTGTAGAAATATTTTGCTAAGAAATTCTATCTGATCTAGCACTGTTAAGGAGAGACCTCTCCCAATAAAGCTATCACAAAGATATTTTAAAAATTACTAATTGCAGTTCAGCAAGAGAGTCAGTTTGGCCGGGGTATTAGTTCACAGTCATGAGAGACCAACATATCCATCTAGTCTACCAGTTGATGCTTTGGAGGCAGAATAACTGGTTTATCTATCCTTTCACAAAAAACCAAATCAGCCCAGTGTTAGAGACAAATGATTTTTGGCTTAGCAGCTTATCAGAGTATTGAAGAAACTTGCTTGTGAGAGTAGATGCATAGGAAATGAAGGTCAGAAAAGATTAAATCCAAGACAAGTCCAGTAAAAAATCACTGCAATCCTCTTGGGGAAACTGGGAACAAAATATCCATATACCACACTCTCACTTAGCTTAACATCAACTTCCTTCTTTTTTTCTTTTTCCCTCTCTCTCATTCTATTAAGACTATTAAAATTCAAGGAATTAATTTATAACTGTGCTGGCATTCCTATGCATCCTGACGTTTGTTCCTGTCAATTGGCTCTTTATGCCTCTCAGTCGAGGCCGGATGTTTGCAGTTGCTGGCAGCTGTTGTTTGAGGCCCCCAAACAGCTGATAGACTGGCAGCCTACATTGAGAGAGTGCAGCACAGAGCCTGGGAAAGATCCCAATGCTGAATATGCTCAGGTCTGGCGGGTAATTAGCTTAGTACATGCAAGATTAGAGAACTAGCATGGGAGATAGGGCATCTGACCTGCTCTCTGAAAGTCATTAGAAATTAGAAATGGTAATTCTTTCACAAGAAATGTAAAGAATTTTTTGAATGGGACTTGTTGTTGGCTTTCTTTACTAAAGAAACTCTGCTAGAAGTTGATCTACTTCAAGTATTTGTTCAAATAAATGGCTGCTATTTTCTTTCTAGAATGAAATAGCATATTTTAAAAATTGTTTAAAAATTAATTTAGATGTATTTGTGTCTTGAATTTGTGGGTGCTACAAATTTTCAGACATAATTGTTTCTCATACTAAGTCATCTTTTTTTTTTTTTTTTTTGGGGGAATTACCTTTTAAATAGTTCCTTNTAGAATTTATGTTTGTTTTTCCCTGTCATTCATCCTATAGACAGGATCAGAATCAAAACCAGATAGATCAAATGAAGTCTTCTATGTCCTAAGGGGATCTATTGTAATATTCAAGAAGTATCTGTATGCCTGGGAGCAGGTGTGTGTGTATGTGTCTGTTGGAACACACCACATCCTTTTCCATATCTTGCATTTAGACTGAGCTTCTTTCAAGATCATAAAGTTCTCAGAAACTCTGATCTAAGCATGGCAATAAAACATTGTCTCATTCAGCCCTGACACTTACTCCCTCTATGTTCTGGCAGTGTTTTCATGAGTTTCTGTAAAAATGAAGAAAATTATTATCTAATTCACAGATGCTTTTGGGGAAAAAATTATATATTTGAAGCATACATAAAGGGGAAACAAAAAGTAAAATATCATCATAGCTATAAGTCCAATGTCACAATTCTTATTAGAAATTTGAAAGTTTTAACACAATGTGGATTTTATAACTCTTTGACAGTATCAAAGGCTTGGCAGATGCAACTCTTAGGTTCAGTGATCTATCTGTATTTGGGCTGTATTGTAGAATTGCTACCTCTGGTGTATGTTATCCCTAACATCTGGACCTGTAAAACCCACAAGTTTTTCTTTTGAGAGATAAGATGTAAAAAAGTATTTTAACAGATCTAAGAATCCACAGAGAACCTGAATGGGCATTCTCATCTTTTGTTTTAGCTTACTGTATTTTCAATTTGCAGCGACATTTGATGTTGGAGATGGCCCCTCAGAGAATATGTTAAAATCTAAGAGAGAAAACCCAAGTTTAGAAGAAAAGGTGTTAGAAGCAAATCACAGGAAAGAGAAAGGATATATGTAGTAAACAATTTTCACTATTTACTTCACCTGGGAATCTGCAACGTGCAAGGGAGAAACTATTGGCTTCATCTGTGGTTGGAAGTCAGCTACACACTTGGGGGTAGAAGAATATACAGGAAACTAAATTTTAAAGAGAGAGGTCTGAAATACTACTTTCATAAAGGGGTTTTGGGGATAGGAATGGCTCATGTTTCTATTCATCTCTGTTCATTTCTAGTCAAGACTAGCTGAGAGGGAGCAAGTTAGGCAAGGGACAACTGTGTAAGTAAATGGGTTCAAAGGTCTCTCCCAGATTAATTCTTATGGCTGAGGTTACTGCTTCCAGTACATAAAGGGAAGAGGGAGGGACATGACAAATGGACAGGGGATGGGAAATGGAAAGAGAAAAGCTGAGCACAATGTATTTTGCTGGTGACTTCCATGCATTTTCATTAATTAACGAACATTATCAGCATACTGAAGTGTTTTAAAAAAAAAGAAAGAAAAAATTCCAAAGAGATTTATCATCCTGGAGCATCAAAAGCTGATGTGACTTCATTCTATGACTTTAAAGTCAATCTAAAAAATATAATGACTCAAAAAAAGCAGCAAGAAAACAATAATAAAAAAAGAAGGTGATGAGAAATTAGCTTTTCTTCTATTCATTGCCTCAGTGCAGGAAAGGTCCAAGACAAAATACCTGTGGTTTAACTTGCCCACAGTTTTACTAGACTACTTGGGAAAGAATCTGGTAGTAAAGACAGCTCCCATAGTCATCCCAGTTGTGTTACAGTGATCTTGTGTCCTTTTCTGAAGGTAAAAGAAGGAACTGGAGTGTTTGAGTGTTTTCTAAAGCAGAAATAGGACACACAATTAATTGAATGTAACTAGGTATCTGAAACAGTGATTGTATGTGAGTTATTGCTGTTTCCAACGGAGGCTTATGTGAACTAATTTATCCTAAAACAAGAATGCTATATATGATTACTTCCCATTTTACCTATTTCTCTCAATTGGATGCTAGTACAGATATAGACATATATATTATAGATTTCTGAAGTTAAGCAAATTAAGTAATTCCCTGAACCCCACCCAACATCTTGCCTGTCACTCTTTCAGAAGGTTATTCCATGACCTTCACTACAACTTTAAAACAACTGACTGGAACACTCCATTACCTGAGCCACGCTAAATTACAAGAACTTTACAATTTGCTCCATCTATCCGGTTGACATGCCTCAGTATGGAAAGCAAAGAAAAATATCATCACGAACCTAATATGACATGAAGGGGAAGAAATACATGCTGCTCATTGTCACTCCTGAAGGACATGTATTCACATCAGTGCTTAGGTGAGACACCTTTTCTAATTTTTCATTTAATTGTTCACATCAGCAATTCCTCTGCCAGGAGAGTCAGTTAATAAAGTGAGAGAGTTCTGCTATTTCATTCCAGTTCGGGAAACTATTCCAAGAATCTTGCTCCTTATCAAGTTTCAGAGCAAGCTGAGTGCTCATATGAAAGGTAGAGAGGAAATGTTAAATATGCTTGTGTTTGATTATGCCAAAATATTGACTATAGCAAGATTGATTATTCTGTTAGTCAACTTATAGGACCTTCCTTCATCTAAGGCAAAAGTGAAGCATTTCAAGAGTTGCATTTTAAATGACAATTGAATCCCAGGGAAGACACACGTGGTATCCGACTCAAAAAACCCCATAAAATAAATAATAAT
>VYXB01008543.1:167241-227595 GCA_013397135.1 Pachyramphus minor
TTGAAAATTTCAGCACTTGCAGGTGTTATGTTTTTGTAGTCTTATATTTACAAAACAGACTGCTTTCCCACTAAATGATTGTTATTTGTCTCTCAGTGTGTTTAAAATCACAAGTTATTCCACCATGCCCTTTACATTTCCTTTGAAACTGAAGTGAGAAACAAAATGTCCTTTAGCAAATGCCACAAAACTACTGACCAGTATTAATATAAATTGGAGAACATCAAGGACAATGTTGATTGATAGGAAAAGGGGCATTGATTCATCGGGGGGGTGTGTCACATTCCTTAGGAATTTTGCTATGAATCAAGTTAATGGAGGTGAGGTCTATGGACTGTTTAGAAAAGCTTACACAGTAGCTGTGTTTCCTAAAGAGATACCAAATATTAAATAAAACAAACGAAAAAAATTTGGAAGGGTATCTTCTATAATAAGTAACAGTCTTTCTTCAGTGCACCACAAAAGAGCAAGGGAACAAATTGAGTAAAACATACTTAGTGTTGGCTATGTATATAACTATCTTTTAATATCAAATTTCAAGGCCTTGACAAATTCTGTATGGATTATTTAAGGCTTTTTTTGTCATTCTCCAGAACCTGTACAAGTTGTCTGAATTAATCACAAATGAGGAGACTTAAACACATCCAGAATAAAATAATATGAATTTATGACAGATTTCTATTGAAGATAGGATTCTATTGAACTTAGAAACATGTAGAAAACCCTGAAAAAAAATGAGTTTTTGAATACACTTGAAAAATTACTTAAGTAAATCCTCTCCAAAACGTAAATACTGGGTCTATTTGATCCTTTTTAAAGTTAATTTTACTTCTAAATATTGGAGGGATAAGTGACATAAAAAATGGAATTATATAAATTTTTATTTAAATTAAAAAGAGTGTTTAATGTGACTTAACTGTAATTTCCATAAATGTAACAGGGCCAGACATAATATGCCCAGATTTTTTGTTTGTGTTATCCTATTCAATCCATTCAAAGAATGAATATTTTTTCAAAATTTTTAAACTGTAGTTCATGTAGGAAAAAGGCGGTAGTTTTAAGGAGCTGTTACGCTCAATGAGGCAGCAATTTAACTTTATATTGGGAATATATTTTTCATATAATATATATGTCAGTATCTCAGACTCATACTATCAGGTAACAGACTATCTCAGTAATAGAATAAAAAGAGAAGACCATAAAAATAAAATAAAATAATATTAAATTAAAAAAACACCACTATGGGGGAAAAGAAAAGCAAAAAAACAACAATAGTTTATTTAAAGATAGGGTCTGATTTCTGTTGAAAGATATCAAAAAACTCAAGACGATAAATTACAAAGTTTCATCAAGATTATCTGAAACATAATCTTAGCCATGACTCAACTTCTCTTTACCTGGAGACCAAGTCTCTCCCAGACATGAAAGCTGCCACAGTAGGCATTTATACTGAATAGCCACAAGTCTGTGGTGATAAAGCAAGATTTAAACATTACTGCTAAAATTTCATTGGAATCAGCCTCAAGGAACTCTAAAAAGGATTCAACTTGTATAATAGGTCGAATAATTAATTCAATTTACAGTTAATTTTGTCCTGCACTAACCATTGGAAGTCTCCTGCCTCAGTTGTTTCATTCATTCAAGATTTTTGTCACTTAAGCTGCAGTTTTCTAACATAGATTTTCTCTAGTGTTGATTATGCTAAGGAAATGTCAACAATAATGGTTCTTTTCAACTTTTTAACACTTGCCTTTATAAATTCAATATCTTTTTTAATGTATTTTTGTACAAAATATTCTACACATATATATTGAGCTGGGACAAAAAGTCAAATTTTCACTGCCAGTTCTTAAACCAATGAGTCAATGTAAACAATCAAACAGGGTTAAAAATGGGAATTAACTTAATCTTTATATCATGCTCAGAATTATAAAGTATGGTTTACCTTACTCTGCAGTGGTTCTAGATACAGTAAATATTTTTTCTTAAAAGCCGTATTCCTAGGTAAAGAATTTAATCAGTAATCTCATTTATCCATGATACATTTATCCAAATGTTACCATATTTCCTGCTTCTATTAGTTCTTCCCAGAAGAATACATATGTTACAATGATGTAAGCATTGAAGAGAGTTCTCTATCTAGGATACGAGTGCATTGAGTCTCTCAATTTTAATTAATACCACCACTTCAAAGTAATTTTATCAGGAAGGTGAACAGTCTCAGAGTAGGAATTTAAATGCAAAGACTGAATCAAGTAGAGCTTACTGGCAAAAGAACTTCTATTGGAATTTTGAGGTTTGAGAAAATGCAAATTTTGGGGGGAAAAAAAACAGAAGCAGAGAGCATTTAGACTTTTTATTTGACCTTGATAGTAAAAAAATACTTTTTTCTTTTGGGGTGAGATACGTACAATATTTATGTTCAATATTGCAATTGCATTTAATTTCAACTTTTATGTAATAATATTTTAATTTAAAATTTTACTGCCTTGTATTTAAAATTTTATGTAAAACTTTTCAATGTTTATAATTTTTTTTGAGTGATATATTCTGAAATACTAAAGTTACATTTTTCAAGAAGTGATGATACATGAAAATTTAAAGATTATTTCAAACATTACTTTCAGATGCTTAAATTGATTAAAAAATGGAAATTCTTTAGATTGGGAAAATCTCCAAAACACTTATGGACTTATTTCATTATGACTATTTCAAAACTGTATTGCTTCTAATTTTATCCATGTATAGACATATATTAATTTATATAAGATTCATAAGGTTTTGAAGATATGATTAGGTTTTCTAGCTTTCTCCTCTTTAAAATAAAAGTGGGTATACAGTTAAACATATCCATTTGTATTTTAAGATTTGTTTTTCTAAGTTAAACCAAAATAAGATCAAGTATAAGAATTTTTATTTCTAAGTAGATCCTAAAATATAACAATTTCAAATAACTCTTTCGGGACTGGGACATAGTTAACTAAACTTTCTGGCACAGAAGTGAGGAGGAAATCCAGTGATTTTTTCCCACTTGTTTGAAAACTGTCAGTTGGTTGATAGTCATCCCTGTTCAGCAAATAGCTGACATGAAATAGCATTATGGCCTCTGAAAATGTTTTTACACTGTTGACAAGTGTAAGCACAATCTCTTTCTCAACATGTCAGACTTCATGTAGAACAAAGCTGCTGTGGCTGTTGCCTTTATACAATTGAAAAGTCTGATGTGCCAGACTTGGCAAAAGCCTATCTCTTATTAACATCAAAGGCTTTCAAATAAAACACCATTAATGTTGTTTGGGATTTTCATGAGCAGTGCGTATAAATACACATCTCTTACACTATCACAGTTGTATTATGCTTCAAGATTAATGATGACTTAGGAACCTTGATTCAGAGCTGGATTTTTATTCTTCCCCATTCAACACATAGATTTTTGAAAGTGTGTTGATTTAGAACCATTTAAAAAAGAAAAAACCATCAGATTTGCTACTGGATTTTGCAGTGTTCTAACATTTTCAGTATCTGACTGTTTCTCTCTCCTCCTCTGCTGCTGTCTTCCAATATGTATGTCTGACTCTGACATAACTACTTTCACAGATACAGATATTCAAACATTCCAAGTGAAATAATTACTTAGAGGGAAAACACTCTGAATGGACTTTTAAGCTTTCAATTGTATATCGTTACGGTGTTTCAAGTGAAAAATTCAGATGCATTTACTTTTTTTGAACCCATTTCTGCATCTATCTAAAACTTTTAATATTAATCTTATTCTTGCTTATTACTGTTTGAGTAAATGAAGAAACTGACTGTAGTTCAGAATTACCTGAAATGACTATTTGATATGACAATATTGGAACTCACCATGAGGACTACGTGCCTTAAATGATATAGATTGGCATAGATACTTCTAAGATACTACACTGGTATTGTAATTGTTATTTTATTGTAACTAAACTGGTGTTTTTAATGTCACAATTACCAGTCATATTTGATGGTGATCATTTGTCATAGACTAATGACATACTGTTATTTCCTGCTGAAATAGGGAATATTTCTGAATTCAATAAAAGATTTGACTTGCTTTCTTCAAAATGGCATATAGCCATAATTGTAAAGAATACTGCTGCTACAGCTCAATTCCAAAACCAAATAAAAGCCACTAAAGTAGGATAGAAAATTCTGAGAAATAAATATGGTAATTCAGGGTCTTTGTAGAACATCAGAACTGGATGATGATAGCTCTGTTTATGATTGCTATTAAACTGTATGTCTGTCCCAAGTAGAGTTTGGATAAAAAACCCAGAAAACTGGGAAGTAAAATGCCTACTTATTATGCTGCTAAACAGGAAGCACTAGTTATAAAAAGTGAGGAGAAGGGGAAAAGTTTTTATTAATGAGGAAGATCTCAGAAAGTTTTATAAGATATAAACAAAATACTTCATCTACACACCACTCTGCCATGATGAGGATCAAGTCCTTCTGGCTCATCCAAAGGAAATACTGAATACTAGCCCTGAAGCTTCTGACAGTTTGTCAAAATATTCTTCTTTGATCAATGTGAAATAAAGCTTTGCTCCATCTAAAAGCATCTAGCAATAACCGTAAAATGTGTTACTAAAGCACTTAAAAGCTGTTGCAAAGCGAGGCAGGAGCTACTAACTCTGTCCTGCAGAAATCAGACACCATCTCCTAATCAGGATATCAGTGCAGACGTTTACTGTAAAGTGGGATAAGGAAAGAGTGATACAAAAATCATATAACTTTACAAAGAGAAGGCTGGTCAATGCCAGGATATACCACTTGTGGGTTTTTTGTTTGTTTGTTTTGGTTGTTGTTATTGTTTGGGTGTTTGTTTGTTTAATATGCTTCATATTTTTTGCATTATGGTAAGATGGTAAGGACTTAAATGTAAATGGAATGACAGAATCTTTACAGATATTTTTGGCAAAGTTTGTGCTTTAATTGAACACACACAGTACAATGTCCAGCACATTGCTGGCTCTTGATTGTGGTACCATGAACTTCAGACTGAACCTCACCCAAAAGAAAGCAGAAATTCTTCTCTAACCCTATTGCAATGAAAAGTATTCAAGGCAACCATATGCAGCAACAAAGTAGTTATGAAATTTAGGAATAAATTGTACATCACAATGTTTCAGTCTGCCATGACTAATGATACATAACTTAGAGATACAAACACAGTCAGCTTTTGAGAGATCAGAACATCATTCCTACACAGAAAGAGACTTTGAACTGGAACTATTTCTCCTTATTAAATGGAAAATTGTAGGACATACCATAATTATTGTTTAATTGTACCAGAAATGGCACCTTTGCCAAATATTCTTTATTACTGATTGGGAGAAAAACTCAAGCAAAATCATAAGCAAACAACAGGTCTAAAAGGCTGTCTGCCTTTTAATTCATGGTGATATCAAAAAATATTTTGCTAATGATGTTATCTCTTTACCTAGAAAGATCAATTAAAAAGTTATATATATATAAAAATAAAAATAATATATCTATGCAACTACATATAATTCTTTTCAGGAGGTACTTACTTGAAAATTTCCCTGAATATTTCTCTGGATTTTTAATGAATTTTGCTGCATTTCTGTTAAGTAATGCCCTCTTTAAGTACTCAACATGTACAAAAGTTGACATTTCATTCACTGTAGAAGTATATTCTATGGAAAACTATTTAATTGGAAAGACCTATTATAAGAACATACAAGATTGTTGGTGTATTGGTAGAAAATAGAGTATTGAGAAAAATAAAGAAGTACTATTTATTTTAAACAGATGCAATTATTTCCTTGTGAGAAAAAGAATGAAACATTTTAGAAAAAATCTGGGGCTAAGCTGAATGGGGGTTTTTTAACTTTTTTTTTTTAATCTTCATACAGCTCATGAGCATTAAATGAAAAACACAACTTTAGTAGTTTAAGAACTCTGAAAGTATAGAAACACTGCAAAAAAATTCTTAAAAAAATGCAACCCCTAAAGAAAATATTTGCCTTTAGTATGTCAGTACAAAAGTATTGCTTGTGTAAAAGAACCATTGAAACTTAGATGGTTGAATACAGATGTTTGAAGAGAACAAAGTGCTGTCTTACTGAATTCATGCTGGAGTTAGGCAAAGAATGACAAAGAAATATTATGACAGGTTATGCCATGAGCTATTCATTTCCTGTTACCAAGGAAGAGGCAGTAGCCAAAATGTTCCAGCCTTCTGGCCTTTATTGTACATCTGCTGTTGTATTGTTGTTCTTATTGATCAGAGACTGAGTTAGTAAAGTTGTTCCTCCAAAAGATATAATCAATAACAGATGTTTTAAAATTCACATTATGTTATTTTGAGGTTAGATTTTTTAAATAACAAGGGAACAATCAATTGTATAGATACACAGCCATAAGGTAATGTACATTGCTTCTGAGAACAGGCTAGGTTAGACTCCAATGAGAGAAATAATTTCCCTAACCTGTACATTTTATATTAGAAATATATTTCTCTATAGTATGTCTCAGCTTTCAGAAAACAAATGTATCTACCAGGACACAGAAATAAATTGTTTGTATCTATTGTTAGATCTTGCCCAACATCCTACAGAATTCAGACAATTCTAAACACATTTTGCAGTCACTGCATAAGACAAAACATGTATGATACAATATAGAGATAGAAAACAGAAGGTGCATGATTATTAGATTACTGTTTGAAAAAATTTTTTTATATCACTTTTTAAAATATATAAAAAGACAAGATGCATAGGAAATACACACAAAACTACACCCCTCTTAATCTTAAAATCTTTTCAATTTCTGTACCTTTGTACTTGATTTTTTCCTCTTTATGTTGTAACAATATTGTTTATTTCATTTCTTGAAGACTTTAGTGGGATGTGGTGTAGCTAAGGATTTGTTTTCAATGGCAAAAAAATTACAGATGTTTTTGTAATGAAGGAATGGATTATATTCTCTTTGGTGACACAAAGTAATCCGTGAAATTAATAAACAAATATAATTTTAAAAGTTTCTTCCCTGTTGTTTCTAAAATTCCTGAAAATAAGTACTCAAACTGTCCTGCCAAGGTGGGGGAGGGGGGGAAGAAAAAAGTAAAAAGAAATGAAAGAAACAAAAAATGTAAAAACAAACAAAAAACCAATACACCAATCACTCCTCTAATTAAAGAGAGCTAATCTGTTTCAAAGGTGAAATAAGAATATGATCATTTGAATATTTAACTCACATTTCATTGAAGTCTGAGCTTTTTTCCCAAAATAAGCTTTTCAAATCTGGTAAAGAATGGGAAGCAACTTGGACAAAGGTATGCATAAAAGATCTTTTTTTTCCTAGAAAGATGGACAGAATGGTAAAGCAAAAAAAAAAGGCTATAAATCAGATTATAAAAAATGTATATTATGAAAGAATGGTTTCCTGTTTGGGAAGGAGGAATAGCTAAAATAACATGCACTCAATTTTCACTACCTGTAACAGGAATGACTTCAAAGAAATAGGTAAGAAATCACAGGTTAAAAGGAAACACCAGATCACATCTGTCAGAATCTGGTTTAACTTTTTGGATGGAAATATGCCAGATTTACACTTCTAACTCCAAAAGGAAAAGAAACAGTTAGAAGGTTCTTCACTATCTGTTTGTTCATGCTGGGATAAACTAATAGTCTTTCTTTTATCTCTGTGATGCTAATAACTTTTCACCTAGCTTTACAGAGAGCGGAGGATACGTGAGTTGTGAGAGCTTAAATGGAAAAAAATACTTAACACCCCCCCCCAAAAAAAAACCACAACCAAACAAAAAAGCCCAACCCTAACTCCTTTTCTATTCCAAGGCAAATAACAGACTTACTTGGGCTGCTGTTTAGAGTGCATGAACAAATGCCAAGGCCCAGTTTACATAGCATGCAAAGGAAACATTTCTTAGCTTTTTGTTTTCTGCATTTTTCTCAGAGGCCTGGATTAACCAGCCATTTCTTGCATGTCTGTTTCCACATCTATGCATATATTCTATTTTATTACTGTTGCCTCTATTGCAATCACTTGTTTTACATCCTGGCCAGCTGTGCAGATCTTTCAACCTGTTTTGGGGAAATTCAGACATCACTACTCCAGGTAATCAAAACATACCCTTTAGCTAACCTATGTAATCTTCTCAAGTTCATTGTTTTAAAAATTAAACTTTTTTCTTTGATGTTAAAAAAGTGTTTGCTGTTGCTCTGTGCATTTATTCATGTGTTCATGTGTGTATTTTTAATTCCAAACAGAGAGATCGTCTATTGACAAAAACAAAACAAAACAAAAAAAGTGTTCTCTTACCTTCTCAATTGGACTTTTACTATTAATAAAGACTCTGAAATATATAACCAGTCATTGTTAAAACTGTACACTAGAAATATTAGGAGCCATAGCTTGTCTTTACAGCTGATGATCTGAGACAAGTGTAACTATTTCATCATATTTATCTGTAATTTCTTACAGATAAGGACCAGACATTGCTCTGCAGAAATTGTGAACTCTCAAGAGCTGAGGAGACAGAGAATAGATCAATTTTAAATTTTCCTGGAAGCCCAATGCTAAATCTGATCCAGTCTATCTTAAAAGCCAGTTTCTAAATGTATTGAGATATCTGTGACCTCTGTTGGTTCTCTGTCTCTTAGTGAACTGTATCTGACTTTAACAGATTAAAGTAAATCTAGTACTGCCTGTAATAGAGACAATACAATGAAAAGTCCCTGGAACCTCCCAACTTTTGCGGTGTTATTTACTGAAATGTTAATGCACCAAAATGCACCCCTTCCAAAGGCAGCCTGAAGAAACTAGGAAAGCTTACTAGAAACATTATCAATAGAAATAAACTGTTGTGGATGAAAAATGTGGAAATACTCCTTTTAATATATAATGATTGCATCCTTTTAATGCATCTAAAAAAATGCTACATTTCCCATGCCTGCTGAATGTGTTGTTAGGCATGCCCTGATTGAATGATCCCAAAGACTGCTGCTTGCCAGGAAGACACTGGCTTTCTGAGCATGAAGAGAGCAGTTCTGCTGCACACATGGAGCACGCACTCAGCAAGTGGCCTCGTGACTTGGAAAGTGCTTGAAGAAGAGAGAGGTGAACATGAGGCTGCTTTTGCTGCCAGAATTGTTTTATCTGACTCAGAGTTTTCCTGACATCTCCCCAACATGGTGCATGAAACATCTGAAGCAGACCAGAGGCTACACATATGCTGCATTTGTCACCTACTGAAGGTGCATGTACAAAAGCAAGGTGTATTTTGTCTCATTTATGTTAAAGAGTAAGACTAAAGCGAGGGAAAGTGTCTTTTACAGGGGTTTGTGTAAACTGCTCTTTTGCACCTCAAATGCCTTTTTTCAGAGTAATATCCAAGGCTCCCTTCATAGTCAATGGAAAGAGAGAGGTAACTTTCAGAGGAATTCAGGCTGTATGAAGACTGACTTCTTCCTTCTGTTTTCCTTCTCAGTAGCTGAAGGCTTAGGACAACTACAAAATGGTCTTCAAGACTAAGAGAAAGGTCTCAGAACAGAAAAATTCTGACTCTGCTCTTGTTCCAAATTTTATGAAACTGTATGCTGCAGAGGAATGCTAAATCATGTTTAAATGAATTTTGAAAATTCTTATGCTTCAGCATAAAGAAATAGGAACATAACTGAATACACAAAATACCACAAGACTCAAGTATTTTTAAAAGCTATTATTTGGCTGAATAGTAGTACTACTTAATTACTAATTTTCAGAATCACGAAATTGCAGAATCACAGAATGGGTTAAGTTGAAAGGGATTGGTTTATGTACAGATTATAAAAATAAAATCCTTTGAATTCAAGCCTTAAATATCTAAATAAAAGACAATAAATGAATGATAATTTTCTTCAGTGAGTTCTTTACAACTTTATTTCCAAACTGTGGTACTTTATTTCAGCAACACTGTAACCTGTCAGCAGCAGCCTGGAAGTAAGTAAGATGTAGTCACTTACAGATGTGCCCCAAATGTGCCCGTGCACCTTTTTTTCAGTGTTGTTAATTGCAGATTCATGCGACAGTCAGGACACAGAGTAGCCTTTTGGAGCATTTAGACTATTTTGTATTAGATTTGCATTACATTTTGGAGCATTTATATTGTTTTTGGTCTTCTGTGCTGAGCCAAGTAGGCACAATTGCAAAAAGTACTAATTACCAAAAGATTTTTTTCCATTAAAAATAATGACTGAAAATGTATACACTACTTAGGAGCCATCACATCTCATAGATACAGTATTTATGGTTTGTTTGAATGGTTAAGAAAGCAGCAATAAACTGCAAGAAGAGTATTTAAAGCCCCCAAAACAACACATCAACCCTCCACACAGCATTCCTATGCAAAGCAAATTGGTCTTTTCTCATCTTTGTTTACAGCTAGCTTTTCATAGACTAAACTCCAGTAAGTCACAGAGTTTCTGATGTCCTCTCTCTATATACAAACAGTGCATTCACTATAAACACAATGAGGGAGGTAGGAAATAGAACTTCACAATCAGACCCTGAAAAACTGACTCCTCACATGAGTTGATAAACTGGTGGGGGTGACAAAAGGTAAGAGTAGCTTAAAACACTAATTATTTAAACAAGAAAATATCAGCTTACTCTCTCTGATTTCTGTAATACTGAAGCTTACAAAGATTTACTTTTCAACCAGAAACAGAAGCTCATTTAGAAGTTCTGTAAGAAACTTTCTGTTTGCATATGTAATTGATAAGTGCCCTACAGTACCAAACAGGATCACTTTGGCTTTAACTTAGGTTTCAGTGTTTACAAAGCTTTTAGACCGTTTCCTATGAATGACAAAAGCTGTTTTATATTCCATAACTTTCTACTACACAAGTTTTATAAGAGCTGCGTACACAGTAACATAATTTTAAATCTCTCCATAATGTAGTAATATACAAAAAAATTAATAATATGATTTAGGTTTAATTTTCCAATGTGCAGGAAATTAAAAAAAGAAACTCTTGAATACAGATCACTAAATATCTACTGCCTCTTAGAAAGATATATCCATCAGATATGTGGTTACTTTGGCATCTTGTACTTTCAGGTTCAGGAATTAGGTGGTCATTTGAGGCCATGTTCTAATTATAAGAGTTAAATAAATGCAGTGTTACCAAAACTTTGCTGAGTAATCAAAATTTCAGCAGTGCTATGTTACTCACAAGTAAGCAATAACCACTCTGACAACAGGAGTCTTTAATTCAAAAGAACATCTGCTTTTTTAGGTTAGAACTGAAGCAGAAATAATAAAGGAACCTTACAGAGAAATCAAGATTTGAAGTATTTTCCTAACATCCAGTCTAAACCTTACCTGGCACAACTTGAGGCTATTTCCTCTTCTCCTCACTTGTTACCCTGGAGAAGAGACTGAGCCCCACCTTACTACAACTTCCTTTATTAAAATCCAAGTAGGCAGCGTCCAGAGCTTTTCTCTCATCCTCTAAGCTTGTCACCTTGCCATAATGAAGCGTTCTGTACTATTAAAAAAAAAAAATCAAATCCAAAAGTCTTAGATACAGGGTTTTCATCTTATCAGAGCACCAAAGCAGTGACTGCAAAGAACTTTTTGTGTGTACATTAGACCCTGGATGTACATACAGACTGGGAATGAGATGCTAGAAAACAGTGCCACAGAAAGGCACCAGGAGGTCCTGGTCAATGGCAAGTTGAATCTGAGTTCAGCAGTGCCCTGGCAGCCAGGAGGGCCAACCCTGTCCTGGGGGGCATCAGGCAAAACATTGCCAGCCAGTCGAGGGAGGTGGCAACCTGCTGCTCTGCTCTGCTCTGCTCTGCACTGATGCAGCCTCACCTGGAATATTGTGTGGAGTTCTGGTCACTGCAATATAAGAAAGATACTCAGCTCTTAGAGAACGTCCAAAAGAGGGCAATGAAGGTGGTGAAGGGCCTTGAGAGGAAGCTGTATGAGGAACAGCTGAGGTCAGTTGCTCTGTTCAGCCTGGATAAGAAGAGACTGAGGGGAGACCTTATTGCAGTCTACAACTTCTGTATTTCAGGCTGCTCATACACAAATATTCTGAACAGAGTATTGGATCGTTCTTATTTATGCTTCTGTATTGAGACACCTAAATTGCAAGATAAGAAAATGAAATTAGTCGGCAGTGTTTTCCTGTGCTCATGTATAGGTCAAATTTCAAATATTTGTTTATGATTTCTCTGTGGAAGAACGGGCTATGGAGTAATACTGGTACCATCACCTGTCTTACCTTAAAGGAGTCATGAGTTTTGAGCCAGATCAGACTGCGAAACAGTGATCTTAAAGCTGTGAAGTACTTCCAGGTTTCCTGGCGATAGACTTCTTCTGAAGGAAAGAGATTTATTCAGTGACCTCAGGGATAGAAAAGATGAAGAATGATCTACAGTTTGATACAAGAGAATCCAGAAATATTATAAATAATTCAATTACATAAATTGCTGTAATGCTATTTTGCACTTTCTACAAGAGAACATGGCTATAAAAATATCTACAAAATATCTGGGTTTATTTAATTTGTTGCTTTTCATTTATTCACCAAAAGTGATCGCCTAGATATGGTCTAGAAGGTGGACGTGGTTCTGACTGATTAGAGGAGGCATATTACACAAGAGAAAAATTTCTATCAAAAGTTTTTAATCTCCATAAGTAGCCTAGTTCAATTTGATATTGTTAGTTTTATTATTTTCCTGGCAAGAAGTTATTGTATCCAAAATTTTCAGTGCATAGAAAGCAAACAGGCATTTCATATTTTTCAGGGAGTCATTTAGACCTTGATTAGGCAATTGAAGTAAGCTATCTGATCATGATCTCTATGTTATTTACATTACAAGATGTTAATATAATCTTTTCTGCTTCTTGGAATAAGAAGCATTTTTCCTGTCTTTGTCATGAATATGCAAAATTTGCCTGTATTTATTTACACACCCAAAATGCAAAGTAGGCAATGATTACATGCCTGACACTGCCTTTGCAAAACGTCCACTCATTTCCTTGACCTTCAGTATGGATTTTCTTTTTTTCAAGAATAATCATTCAACTTCCAGTGAAGTATATCAAAGCAACTAGTTTTGTTTTAAGAAAACAAAATAATGATTACTGATTTTTCTTGTTTTCTTATAAACCACTTTGAATTAATAGGAAAATAAATTTGACTAACCATATTTATGAAGGGAAGCCATGGTAATTGTGTACTTTCATCTTTTGAAGTAACGAGAGGTTAACCTGTGGCATGCAGAGTAATCTGTCCATGTGTTGGATTGATCACAATAATAATTTCACTGGTTATAATTGAGAACACTGGATTAATCTGGAAGCTCTACATACTGTTTATTTCACAACATTATGAACGATAATATTTGCCATTCCTTTAGTTCTTCTGGAACCCTCTTTTCAGCCTCCTCCATGATTATATCCATATCACAAAATCCGGCCTGAGAGTTTTACCCATACAATCTACTTATAAAACTTGTCCTGGATTTTCTCTTTCTACTGGATATCTCTTTACTCTTCTGCTCATAGTTGCTATGGTTGTCTTATCCTACCTCCGCTCTCTTATTGCACAGGTAAGAAATAAGTGAGAGAAGATTGCATCTACAGATTACATTACATAGAGAAATGTCAAAAAATATCCCATGTGGCACAACACCATCCAATTAATTCCTGCACTAGGATCTGAAGAAAGTCAGTAAAACAGTTGTAGAGAAATGTACCGGTCCCCTTTTAATGAGGTTTTTTTAATATCTTAGCCAAATGCAAGTAAAGGAAAAGCAGAAATTAGAAATACAGAATAATAATTAGGACATTTTCAACACAGAAAAACATTAAGAGACAAACTCCATATTTTAATTCAGTACTGACTACTGAGAGTTCCTTTACGTAGTATTTTAGTTAGAATCAGGAACGTATTTTCAAAACATATATCCAGATCGTCAGAACAGTGCCAGCATACTAACACTTTTGATTGATAGCACAGAGCAGGCTTGGAGTACACATGTTCCTTTTGGATTAAGTTACTGGAAGATGTGACTCAGAGTTTCACCTAATGTAGTCTGTGTACTCACAAGATTCAGTTCACAGGATTGAATTAGTAATACTCTGAAGTAAGTAGCCTACCCTCCAAATTGCTGTACTGTGGACAATAAAGTTTCAGTGTTTTATTCTACTTACTTTATTCTACTCTTATTTGTTATCACTTAATGATTTAAATGTAACTTCATTGAAAAATAATATAAAAACAGTAGCAAATGACAGAGTTGTTTAGAATGAAAAACTTAGGCACATGACAATCTAAAACCTACAATAGTAAGTTTATGTTGTTTAAAAAAAATAAATAAAAGGATAGATTTTTGGATTTTTCTAATATTTTTGGATGCTTTGAGGAATAAGCTGGCCAGTAATTGACATATCAATAGCTCAGATGTCCTATGAAATTCATAACTGATGCCTTTTTTTTGAAGATTTTTTTTCCGTCTTTTCTGAACTTATTATTTTTCAAAATGGCTTGAGTGCACTTAAGTTATTCTTACTATGTCTACCACATAGGATGAAATTTGTTAGTTAAGACTTTTTATCTCATAAAATTATTTCAGTTCAACTATATATAAACATTATCATGAAAAAAATAATAGATAAATTCCAGAAAAAGTTGAAGCTACCCCTTAAAAGGAAACTTATTGAATTTAATCTTGAAGTAATATAACAAGAAATGGTTCTACTGGATTTTTGTAATTAATCATGATATTTATGGAGAGACTGCTAGATTTTGGGTGGCATTTGTTACATTGATTGTTAAAAGATGGCCTCTAGGATGACTGGTCACTGAATTAATCTAATTCCTATTTCTTGGCTGTAATTAATGATTGTGATTATTGTTATTATTGCATTAAACACAACAGCTGAAAGCATAAATTACTCATAACTGATAAAAAGTACATTAGCAAAATTCAAGCAAGAATCAACAAATAGGTCATCATTTATTCAGTTTATGTAATTTAATGCAATCTCTAGTGTTTAAATTACAGTAAGAAATTGGGATTTCAAAAAGCAATAAAGTCTGTTTTCTCTCTTGGTACATGAGAAAAAAATCAAGCTGAAAGTGGATATATCCTTGGGCAGGTTTGTTACCAAGGATACTCTGTTCAGCTTTCTAATCACATTTATGTCTATGTACGTATCTATATGCAATTTATGTAATGTTTCAATAAGATTTACATGTGAATCATATTTTAACAAATCTATTTCCTTATGTGACCAGGACGTTTAAGGCTGTTTACAGCAGCAAATTATGTTTAAATCATAAGCTAGCATAAAAGTTGGGGTTTAGGCATTTCTATCTCAAATATCAAAATGTCAAAATGCAATTGACAGGAAAAAACTTCTCACATGACAAGCAAAAAGAAGACATTCATTACCAGGTTTCTTTTAATAAAACAGAAGCATATCAGTTGAGTCTGGATGAATACATATTAAGTTGTAGAATAACTAATTATTGCTAACAAAAGCCTTAAAAACAGTATAGTTAACAAAATAACATATTTATAAGCAATTATAATTTTTTTTTTGAGAATAAGATCTATAACAACTGTCTACATTCAATTTGCTACATAGCTAAGCTGACTTACTCTATGTACTCCGTATTTGACTGTGAAAAAAGTGTCCCTTTCTTCAAGAATTTATAAACATGCTTTGGTGCAATCTCAGAGCATAGGAGAAGGACTTCTCTGAAATCTATTAAAATTCATAAAAACACACTGAGTAGGAAAGTAATCAGGAAAATAATTAGGAGAATCATTGTGATATTTGGAAAAGTGGTAGGTGATTATTTTTCATAAAACTCTCAACTTATTTTCTCTTCATGATTTCAGGATGCAAATATTATCTTAATATGTTTAAATGATAGATTTTTAACTTAAGTAGAACTTAACCACTTATCCTTAATCTCATGTACTCTTGCAGAATGTATTTACACAGAGGTGTATAAACCCACTGCTACACCTTCCTGCAGAAGCCAGAGGCAAAAGCAGCTCTATAAACTTTTTTAAAAAGTACAGAGCAGAGGTTCACTAAGGGCTATAAATAACATCTTCAGGCTCCAGTTCATCAAATTCCTGGCCTGTGGATTTCTGGAAGCTGAGACAATACACTTCAGGGGTTATGTTATCTTGTCTTTTCTCTTTTTAAGGCCTGATATTGGATACAAGAGTCTTAGAATGAAAAAATATTACTTGACCCACTACAGATTTTATACTTTCTTAAAATAACTTTTTCTTGAAAATTAGTATAAGAATTCTTTAAACGTACAATTGTTAGATTTATTGTTTCTCAATCTTATTAAATTATTAATTAATGTATTAATTAATGTATGACATAAGATGTGAGACCATGAGAACCTCATGAAATTCAACAAGGCCAAGTTCAAGGTACTGCACCTGGGTCAGGGCAATCCCAAACATAAGTACAGACTGCGAGAAAAAGTCACTGAGAACAGCCCTGCAGAGAAGGACTTGGGATTCTCATGGACAAAAAGCTGCATGTGAGCCAATAATGTGCACTTGCAGCCCAGGAGGCCAACTACGTCCTGGGCTGCATCAAAAGAGGAGTGGCCAGCAGGTAGAGGAAGGTGATTCCCACCCTTTACTCTGCCCCCATGAGACTCCACCTGCAGTACTGCAACACAACTCTGAGGTCCTCAGCACAAGAAAGACATGGACCTTCTAGAGTTGGGTCAGAGGAGGGCCATGAAGATAATTATAGGGCCAGAGCACCTCCCCTACGAAGACAGGTTGAGAGAGATGGGGTGTTTCAGCCTAGAGAAGAGAAGACTTCGAGGATGCCTCATTGCAGCCTTCCGATACATTAAGGGGGCTTATAAGAAGAAGGAAGAGGGACTTTTTGTACAGACAGATAGTGACAAGACAAGGAGAAATGGTTTTAAACTGAATGAGGGCAGGTTTATATTGGATGTTAGGAAGAATTTTTTTACTCAGAGGGTAACTTCATCCCTGGAACTGTTCAAAGCCAGGTTGGTTGAGGGCCTGAGCAACCGAGTGACATCCCTGCCCATGGGAGGGGAGGTTAGAACGAGATGATCTTTAAGATGCCTTCCAGCTCAAACCATTCTATGACTCTATGATATTCCAGCTGCCAGGGATGAAACAGTTCCTTTTGTGCTTGCTAGAAAACTCATTCTGTATAATCATATGTATCCTCTGACATCATGAGGTATGAGAAATTTAACAGCCTTTGCACCTGGAAAAGAGAGAGGTAGAACACATAATTTCATCATTAGCAGAAGTGGAATAATGTACTTCTGAATAGGAAGTAGTCTCCACTGCTTCATAAAACTCCATGTTCTACAAATGATAAATTGTGACAGAAATAAAACAGCTAAGAGAATGCTTGCCAAGTAGTACTACTTGTAAGCCCTCACAGGTCAAGCTCAAAAGATTAATTTCATATTTTTTTCTAGAATTCCTTGCTTTCTTACAATGCATATGTCAATATATATTGTCAACTGAAAAAGAAATATTACAAAAAAATTAAGTTAATTTCCTAATGTAAAATATATAAAGCATGATGAGATTGGCTTCTTGTGTCATTCAAGTACTAGGTTGTCACTGGAGTCTTATGCAGAAAAAATACTGGCAGCCATGAACAACATATTTGATTTCTATGATACATATTTTTAAATTATAACCAGAAACTTGGAACTGACATTCTTCCAGCCACAAGCTTTTTTAGCAGTTTCTTTACATAATTTTAAAGCTTTTCCCTAGAGTTACCAAAAAAGATGTCAAAACA
This sequence comes from Pachyramphus minor, assembly GCA_013397135.1. NCBI lineage: Eukaryota > Metazoa > Chordata > Aves > Passeriformes > Tyrannidae > Pachyramphus > Pachyramphus minor. The sequence continues at coordinate 185,105 of VYXB01008543.1, forward strand.
AACTTACAACAGAAAATGTTGCTGGTTCAAAGGAGATGCTACATATTCATATCCTATTAAATTTAAATACCTGCATGTAAGTGTAGTCTTCAGAATATGTACACTCTCTAATCTCTAAATTGGGATGACATTCCTCTATATTTCAGTAGTTTAACAGTTATGAATATAACATACCACAACAGCAATTCTGTTAAATGCAATTAAATTTTTTAAAAAAATAAAAAATCAAAAGCTTTGTAACAAGATTTGGAATATTACCAGTTATTTCTGGCCTATGATGTTGGTAACTAAAATGTGTTACTATCTTCTAACTGTATCTTATCCAGCATTAAACAAAGCTTTGGTCTCAATCCATATCTAGTTTACCAAAACCACAATCACATTTGGTATCCATTGCTATCCTTGTTTACAGTCTCAGAAAAGAAACTAAGCAATAAGATAACTTGGGATTGGAACCGAAGCCTAAACCAAACCTACATCTTGTAGATGAGCTGTCAGATAGGGCTCCACAAAACTGGCAGGAAGAGTGTGGGGCCTCAGCATAATGAAAACTGAGAAATAATGTAATGAAAACTGAGAAACTGAGTTTGTCAAAAATTGAACATATGCCTTTCTTTCTTTCTCTTTCTTTCTTTCTTTCTTTCTTTCTTTCTTTCTTTCTTTCTTTCTTTCTTTCTTTCTTTCTTTCTTTCTTTCTTTCTTTCTTTCTTTCTTTTTCTTTCTTTCTCTCTTTTTCTTTCTTTCCCTCTTTCTTTTTCTCTTTTTCTTTCTTTCCCTCTTTCTTTTTCTCTTTTCTTTCTCTCTTTCTTTCTTTCTATTATTAACAACAAAAATAAAGGTTTCTGATTTTGCAATCTACATACAATCTAAATACAAGATAGGTACATGCCATCCTTACAAATTATACTTCCCAGAATCACCAGGTTCACCAAGAAATGGCATGTTAGAGAGTGGTTTAAGTTATCCTAATTTAAACTCCAGGTAGCAGAAATTTTGCAGTCTCCACAGGCAATGTATTCCAGTATTTTCTTGAACTTCTTGATTGAATTCTTTCTTGTTATATCTAACCCAGATCTTCCTTGCTGTAATTTAAATCCATTATTTGTCTTTTTACCTGCTATGGATATGTAAACATATTATACGTTCCTCTCCGTAAAATTCTTTTAAACAACTTCTGTTGATATTTGAATTTAGTTCCACTCCATCCTGCAGATATTTTCAAAGCCATTTCTCTTGTGTCTGTTAATTTCTAAATACAGAAATTTTTCTTTTCTTGATGAATTATATCCTTCAAGAAAATATTTTCTCAACTTTTGACTCCCTTTTGGAACACTAATTAGTCTCTCTGGTATGCCTGTAACCTCTATCATGTACTGTAATTTTTATTTTAAAGTATCCTCTGTTGCACTATCACTGAGAAACAGTTAAAACAAAACTGTGAAATTATATACTGTCCAGCTTGCCAATGAGGCATTGATAACCACCTACTGGCTTTCAGCCAGTTTTGTATCATCTTGTGGTAATATGTTTCTCTAACCTACTTATAGGAACACCATGTGACACCGTGTCATTAATTTTATTCAAGACATAATCAATTATAAAAAACCGGTCTGTAAGCATTTGTCTTAGCAATACACCTTTCTTATGCCATATTCTACAGGATTGCCTACAAATTATGATTACTTGTTTTCACATTGTCAAGGACTGCAGTTGTACTGATTAGTATTTAATTTCTAACCTAAAGTTTCGAAACTGGATCACAATTAGAAAAGGAAATATCACCTCTTCTGAAAATATTTAGTTCTAAAGAAGGACTACTGTCAAAGTGATTAAGAGAATCAGCATGAACAGCCTTACTACACCAAACAATTCAAATTTGAACAAGCAGTAGCAAGATAGCAAAGACAAATTAATCTTTCTTCCATACCTAAGTCGCCAAGACAGAGAAAGAGAGAAGCAAAGCAAAAGTTGTGAAAATATTTCCTCTAGAGAACAGAATAAGAGTAAATTAACATTCCTAATTCAAAGCATTTATAAAATTGAATAAGCCACTATTAAGATATATTGCATTGACATTTTACAAGGGAAAAAAGTAAAGTTAACATGAACAATGTCAAATATGTACTACAGTGGAATATAAATATTTGCCTAAGGTGTGGAGAAATAATTTGCTTGCTGCAGAAAGATAGGCTTATAGAAGGTCTCTGTTGAAAAAAATGCAGAAAACAATCTTTTGCTAAATTTGTCCATTAACATTAGTTTTCCATAAACAATTTATTTGTAACAATAAACGACTTGATCTTGGTATACATGTTTTAGTGTGCAACCAAATAAGGACACTTTTTCTAAGCATTAAAGAGTATCTAAAAAATATTTCTAATTCCTCTGAATACTGTTTGCAATAGATCATGTGATGTTTAGCAAATTTCTGGCACTTACTTAAACATGAAATAAAAATGAACAAAGAAATAAAGGAGTGGGGGTAAGGAAGGGGATTTAAAGAGAGGAAGAAAGAGGGTGAAAAGATAAAAGAAGAAATAAAAAAACATTTTACATTGATTTGAAATTAGAATAATGTCATTGCCAGTTCAAGGCTCTACAAAACACTAGGGATATTTTCATTGTAAAAGCGTATTCATTGTAAAGGAAAAATATGAAAAAATCAGCAGAAAGAGGTTGTACCTCAGTAGAATTTTTAGATGATTAGAAAGGCTGTGAAAAATTGCAAACATTTGAAACCAGTCTGCTAGCTAAAGATGTTTTTTACAGATAGATAGGACAGAGTGAATAATTTTAGGAATAATTTTCAGAGCATATTCTTAATAAATTATCTACCTATTGCATAAAGTCACTGAATATGTTGAACTGTGGAATGAGTTGTTACAGAAGTCCCTTATCAACTTTCCAGTCATTAATATTTTAATAATACAAAATGTTATCACAGGTTTCTGTGGCTGCAAAGTGAAATTACACAAACACTGGATTGGTATATAGAACCATATTTTAAATGTAAAGAAAAAAAGTGTTACATTTCTAGACACATATGATTTGAGAGTATTAAGATTCTGTTTTCAAAATTTGCTTAAACCTAAGATATAAGAGTCACTTCAATCACCACTAAGTACTAATCCCAGTAATCCTTCATCCATTTTGTTTCCACAGCAGAGTGAAAAGCTCTTCCTGGGGATACTTGGTCTTAGTATGGCTATTTTAGCCATGTGAATACCAATTTTCCATCACACTCTGCTACCCAGACTAAAGTATTAAGATATTTATTTGATTTTCTTTATTTTTTTATCGCCTTCCCTCCACTCCAGAACTTCTTCTTTGTTATTAAATTCTGAAATTATGCTTCTAGCCAGCAATAATCACATGCAAGGGAAATTTTACCATATTGCTTCTCCCATCTGAGTGGGAAATCCTCTAAGGAATACTGTCTTGACAACATGATGCTTTTTGTATTCATCCAGAAACTTCTGAGCCAACACTCATTTTCCCAGAACTCAACGTATTGCAAAATTCATGTAAGTAATTCAGTACTAGGTTTAGATACATAACTATAAAGTGTGTGGTATGGTCCTAACTTCTAAATTTGTGACTACAAAATCCTCTTTCTTTTTGTCTATGCCTTTCACATCTCTAATTTTTCCATCTCACCAGCTGTTTCAAAATCTTGCACTAGACATCAATGAAAGTACACATGAGGAAAGATGCATGTCTCTTTTCATAAATTCATTCAGAAAGATTATGAAAAAATACCCAAAGACAAAATTTAATTATTTGTTTATCTTCCACTATCTTCTCATGTGTATCATGTTTAAGTTGAGGCAGTAGATTCCCTATAAGATTGCCTGCAAGTTTTTGGAGGTAATAAGAACATTTTAGATACATAAGAAACAATTATATTCCTAAGAACATTATTATTGCTCTTGAACTTCAGGGTCAACTGAAGAAAGAAGCCTTCTTTAGATAAACACTAGTGTCACTAAAGGAAAGTGAGGCACACCTCAAGACCTCCCAAGAGCACTTTAGTTAAGCTACTACCTCTCCTGTTTTTCTCCATAAGGAACCAATGGGAAACACTTAACACTTCCACCCCTTGCAATCCTGGTTTCCTCTTCTGAGGAAACTTCTAAGTGTTTGTTTCCTTTGTCTTTCTTTCTCTCTCTCTCTCCAAAAAAAAATCAGAGTATGCATTAACTGTGTCTTTCATAGTCCTTCCTAATAGAGTACTTGCTCAGAAACAGCAGAATTTCAGTGAATGCGTTCTGTAACCTGGAAGGTTGAAAAAGGTGCCCATTCCCATTACAATTCTCTATTGACATATCTTGTGGTGACAAAGAGAGCAGAATTACAACATATATTTCAAACTATTTGATGGCCAAGATCACTTGGGCAGCCTAAAGACCATCAGTCACTTCCAGAAAGTCAACTCCTACTTCCACTTACATCATCAACCACTTTTTCTATCTTTATTGAAACAGTAACTTCTTGCTTTGATGTTGTCCTTCATAGCCTGTGGATTCTGCCCTTAACATCTTTTAACACAGTTCATTGTTTCTCTCCATGTACTTAAGAATGTCTTCAGCCTTGATGGCTACAAAATACATTAACATAATTAAAATTCTGACTTGCTGGAACCACCGTTTACCATGCAGACAAGTACTATGAGCAGTTCTCCTGTATTTCCTTCTCTGTTTCTTGGTTTCTCTTTTTACTCTGTACTGTACTTAGTATGCTGATATCGTAGTCAGTGAGTGCAAACAGCTTCTTATCGAAACAACAAAAAACCATTGATGTGTATTTACAAAAACTATCAAGATGTTAGTTAATAAATTCAAGACAATTAAACACATGAACACAGTTTCATTTTGGACATAAAACGTACAAATCAATGAAAATAGGTTTAAAACCGTTAAAATAGCACTGATTTCAGTCTCATATTATTGTCAATATTTTCATTCATTGCCCTAGAACTGTTTTCTTGAATTCAGATATTTATTTTCTCTCTTCCTCCCCCCTTTTTTTTTGTTGTTCAGTTGTTTTCTCTAACTATTTTTCCTCTTTTTTGACACCTTCTTTTCCTTTTTCCCCATTTCACCATTATATATAATGAGAATAATAAAGACAGACTATTTAAACAGAGAAAAAAAAATCCTGTCTGTTTCATAAGGGAGTCAGAACATTCATGTACAGAACACTGTAATTTATAAATCTTATATATGCACTCATTTGGGATAAGAGAGTACTTATAAGATTTGAAAATATTCTGTAACCAAAACACAAGTAAAAATGAGATTCAAATGAGATTTGTGGTATTTATATGATGTGGTCTACTGTTTAATGTGATCTAGGGGTATAGACAATTCTTACATCCTTATTTCTCCTATGGGATTATAGGGCTAAACCACTGAGACTTTCACAAATAAGTTTACTGAATGGAATATATACAGTTCTTATTCTTCTGTAAACAAACAGGCTATGACTTAAAGCCAGACAATGGCTTTAATTGTACAGACCATGTATTGCTAAAATCAATCCAAGTCATAACTCTGGTAAGCAATCATCTCAGTCTTGAGCAGTCTGTCAGTAAACTAATAAATTATGCCAATGTGGAGAGAGGAAGAACTGATCTCTTTTTGGGCATCTGTTTAGCACCTGGGAATAGCTGGGTTCTAGCTTTGCCAGCTCTAATCAAATAAGTAAATCCTTTCTTTGATTAAAAGTTTCTCTAAATCTTTTGGGAAGTGAGCAAGATACAAAGGGCTTTTTTATTTGACTTTCTCTTCATGACAGTTTCAAAGTATGCAAACATGTAAGGACTTAGAATTCAGTTAATCTCTTAGTCCTGCAATCTGTCATTAAAAGATCCAGAACACATTTATTCGATTCTGACTACTCAGAGTTTATGATAATAAATCCACTGACTTGAAAAGCTCTAAGATTTTCCTGTTTCACATCCATAGAAATCACAGAAAGCTTTTAAGGAAGGGACCGTAAAGATCATCTATTTCCAACTCCCCGTGCCATGGGCAGAGATGCCGCCCACTAGACCAGATTGCTCAAAGCCCCACTCAGCCTGGCCTTGAACACTTCCAGGCATGTGGAATACTATCCACAACTTCTCTGGTATATCCTGGATAAGTAAGGGTCACAGAAACGGTCACAGAACCAAGATTTTAAAGTAGAATATGCCTCAGTTTCAACATGTGATTTGTCTCACTGACTTCAGCAACAACTACTCATATACTTTATTCTTTTAGAGCAAATATATAATGACACATTGCACAGAGAAACAGGCAGGCCAACAAAGAGAAGGGGCTTGGAGACATAGGTATACTTGCTGGACATATTATGAATTTCTCAGGATTAAAAACTGACTACTCTAGACCTTTATATTTAGGGTGACCTAGAGTGAGCATGGTATCTCTGCTTTTCAGGGATTCTTACTTTCACTTTTTTATACAATCTGTGAGAGTGTCAGCAACACCTTTAGTGGACTAGGATAATACCAAGGTGACACCTTGAAACTCATAGTAATGACTATTTATGAGATGTGAACTGAAAACAGGATATGTGATAAAATAACCTTCCCTTAAAGCTCAGCACATAACCATGTCTACATTAAAGTCTTACCAACCTGATGAAGCAGGCAATCAACTCCAGTAAGTGAAAGTAAAGAACAAAACATAGCTATAGCAGTGAGTTCAAAAGTCATTTAATAGCTATTTCTCTGTTAGCCAAAGCAAAGATTTTTAGTCAATTAAAATGCAACTTTGCTTTTCATGTATGTCAAAACATCTATACTGCCACAGCCTGCGTTACAGAAAAGCTTAGGCATTGCAGTCAAAAGAGTGGCTATGTCAGCAAACTTGTCAGCAAAAAAGTAAGTATAGTCTTTACCCCAAACAGTTTATAAATAAATAAAACAAATAAAGGAGTAAGATTCTACAAATAACATAAAAGACAGAAAATTCATTAATTTTTTGCAGCTGTCTTATTAGTTCCTTTAATTTACTTTTTCTTTGTTGATTGGTGATGTTGGAAGATGAGGCAAGGGACAAAGAGGACGTTGGAAGCAGTGGAAGAAGGAAAAGATAAGAGGAAGGGATATATGGATGGCAGTTATAGTGAGGTTGAAGTGAAGCAACTGTGAGGGAAGGGGCAGAGGGTATTTGAAGCAAACATCTAAGATAAACTATAAATAAGAATACACACACATGCAGCACTTCAAAGCACAGGAAAAGTATGTCTGATGCAAAGTCAGACTTTCCTTCCATTTCAAAGTATTTAGTCTTCAGAAAAATGTTTAGAATAGGAAAATATAAGTAAAACCTTGAGGGCAAAGGGAGTGAGAGTCTCCAACTGTCAGGTCTTTGTACTGAGACAGTTTTGATTTTGACCATCATGCAGTACTTTGAAAATGTAGAGCACCAGGAATATTCACTAATATTGGGGGGGAAAAAAGTTAAACTCCTAGCAACCTGGTATAATTTACTCAAGAAAATAAAATGTCAGTCTTCAAAGTATGCATCAACAATGAATTAAGCTTAGTATAGTTTAAAAATTCTCATTAAAATTATGAAATTGTGGAACAAAGTTATATTACACATTGTTCTGCACAGATGGAATCCTTTGCATATAAATCAATTGTATGCCCACATCTCACATGCTCATGCAGGTCCATTTACCTCATCTCACAAAACATATGACAGAATTAGGAAGGGTTCAACAAAGACAACAAAGATAATCTGAACAAAGGAATAGCTTTCATATTAGGAAAATGTGACTAAGTGACTTCAGCTTGGGAAGAGGTGAATAAAAACAGATGGTCACATAGAGCCATGAGCGACAAGGTGAAGGTGAACAGGAAATGGTGATTTCACTGTCAGTTCCATACAAAGAGTAAAGGGTGCAAAATGAGGCTAATAGGTGACTTTGAAGACAAAGAGAAGGATTTCTTCATACAGTTCACAGTGAGGCTGAGGAACCACTCAGGTCTATGATGTGGCAGATTCGCTTAAAGATTCGCTTAACTTGAAAATGACTCAGCTAATTCAGAGGGTGAAACCCTGACAGGCTATTTAAATATAAAGGCACATCTTTCAACATTAGATATCCATGAGGCACAGATTGCTGCATTCTGGGCAAGTATGCTGGGGCAATCATGTATTAAGCCTGCATTAAATGCTACTGACCAGTATTAGAGAGAGAACTAAAGGCACTCAGTGTGACTTGATTTATTTGTGTGGTTTATTAACAAAACCCATATAATTTCCTCATCAGACTACGCTCAAAAATCAGCCTTATGATAATGATAATTCAGCCAGGAGGAAGAATTTGCAGCAGTGACCTCACCCATAAAAACCAGCTGATTCCACAATTTTTTCTTCAAAATTCTTAACTTCTGCTTGTGAGAAATTCCCAGTTACAGAAAAATAGAAAAAATGTTCACAAAAGTAACTTACAAACTGACTTCTGAGGAAATGATCAGAATACTTTGATAGACCAAGAGATAAAATTAAAGGTCTGACCTGTGATTCAGAATTTTTTTATCTTGAGAATAATCTTGAATATTTTCCAAGACAATAGATTAAAATAATGGTGAACAACTATGAGGAAAATGAGACAAGTTTATGATTTTTTTTGAAAAAGATATACTAGTCCCTTCATTATTGACATAATTTTTTTCTAGACTTATTTCTGTAGAACAGTTTTGTCTGTTTTCTGCTATGACAACCTCAAAGTACCTATACAGTTTAGACCATGTAACAGTGTGTGCTGAAGGCAACAGAAGTCTGAATTGTCAGTATTCTTCCAGGTAATTTTGCATAGGGTCACCATTATCAAGTTGGAATGGGGAATGTGACAAAAACAAATATGCTAGAGATAACCAGGCAGGAAAGAAGCACTGGAGTTTACTCAAATATTAAGAAATCTTAACACAATGAAAATCTAATTGTTTTTAATCAATGCAGGAGACAAGAAAGCACATATAACCAAGTAATTGAAGCACAGTTTGAGCTCTGTAAACTGAAATAATATTGCTGGTGGCTAGGATCAAATGCAGTAGCTTGATGAAGGTGAGGCTGCTGCATCTCCATGCTCCCAGCTTCAAATCATAACAAGGTTGGCAATGTATTCCTCATAGGTACATGCACATGGAGAAGACACACACAACACATACCGACATAAATACATGGCCGGCCACACAGATCCCAGACATACTCAGCATTTGGTGAACTGAGACATCACCCAGAGTCTCTCTTTGACTGACCAGGATGAAGGTCCATTTGTGAGAAAAAATATATATATGTGTGTGTATGTGTGTGTGTGTATGTATGTATGTATGTGTGTATGTATATATCAAGGTATATACTGCTCACTGGGCTGACTGGGACTCCCACATTTCTGGACAGCCAGCTCTTTCCATGCTCTTGACCTTTGAAACAAACGCACCCCAGCTCCCAGGCCACTTCACCTACTCTTTGGCTTGAGTAGCTTAATCTTCACTAGTGATCATTCACTCAGACACCCAGACTTGTTCCAGTTACTGGCAGCACAGAGACATGGGTCACCTGTCATTCATTGTCGCACACACTTTCTGGCATTTAGTTTCATTAAGTTGGGTTTTCCTACTCCCTGACCCATGGACATGGACCTTCCAACCTATGGTCTGGCAAATTGTTGCACCCAAACTGCCCCATATGCACATGTTCACACACCAAATACATAGCCCTCACCCAGGAAAAGAGCTAGGAAAGGATTTTTCTAAGACTGGCATCTTTTGACTCCTTACTCTTCAATTTCCCCACATTTATTCCTCCCCAAATCATCTAATGCCATCCCTTTTCCCATCTTTGGTTCATCCCATAAATATCCCATGGAAAATCCTGTCTAACACAAAATACTCTTCTCCTGTATGTCCTGACATTTCCCATCCCCCAGGCAGCAAAACCCTCAGCCCAGAAGATGCTCCAACACTGGCTCACCCTGAGGGGTTTCCCACAAGGACAGTGGGGTTGAGGCTCTCCTGGGACAGCTCTGGGAGGTATCCGGATATTGTGTCATTTCCTTCGAGTCTTTAATTTATGTTCCCAAGTGACTTTAGGCCGTTGTACTTCTCTAGGTTTGTGGAGATGGACCTCCAATCATCTGCTACCACCCCAGGATTGGCCTCTGTTTCCCCAGTTGCCATTGTTTATTTGTGCTCCTTTCTGGGTGTGCAGGTGAGCTTTTCTCACACATTCCAACATATATTGTTTACAATATGTTCCACTTCATATCTTATTAAAAGAATGCAAAATAAGTAATCATAAAATTATAAACAATGAAGCTGGAGAGGATAACAAGGAGTTACATCATCCATTTCCTAACTCAAAGATATAGTTTACCTGTATCATTCAAAAAAGAGAATTTATTATTTACTTCCACAAAAGAAGACATTGATTAAGACTCTCCTTTCACAGGCTATTTTATAGCTCAAATAGCTTTGGTCTTAGAAAAGTTTTTGTAATGTTTAGACTTAGCTGGGCTGAATTCTGTTTAACGTTGCTGCTACTCATGCTGGGCACGGAAAACTGCTTATTCCTATCTCCTATTTTTACCTTTCTGTAACGTGCTGTCATAGCTCCTTTCTCCTCAGCTCTAGACTAAACAAGCCTAATTCCTTCAATTTTTCTTCAGAGCTATGTTTTATAGACCTGTAACCATTCTTGTTATTTTCTTTTGGACACAATCCAACTGGTTTGTACCCTTCTTGGTTTGTACCTTTCTTGAACAAAACTGGTCATAATATTGCATCTGAGGCCTAACCTAAATCAAACAGAATTTAATTACTTCATATGCCACTTATACAATGCATATAATGTTTATGTGTTTCATTATGATATTTGCTTTGTATGTATATAATCCCTGCAGTACACTAATTTTGTTCATCATTTTCAGCTTGTCATTTCTTATAACCCATAGATCCTTTTTAGAACCATGTCTCTACTTTCTGTTGTTTTCTAACTTCTGTGAAATTAAACCTCCAAACATCTGAAAAAGGATTTCCACATTTCAAGAAGTATTCATAATCTGCAGCAATCACTTGATGTTTCTCTTCCTTCTTGTTATTACCTTTAAAATTTTACCCAAAAAACTGTACTTACAAACAATAACTACAAAACTAATCTTAAAGTCAGTTTGCTAAAATGCTTGAGTTTTTTCCTCATTAGACTGGGGCTTAGAAAAAGGACAAAAATCTATTTAAATAATGTACATGTGATCTACATTACAACACATCTTTAAGGGAATATCTAGAGGTTCTACTTTTGTTCATCCTACTCACCTTCTACTACTGTAAAGGAAAAGAGAGAACATAACAAAGAGAAAGATAACCTCCACATTGTGAAATAATTTCCTAAGATTCTCATTATAGTGACTGGAGGGCAAGAGACTTCTGCCACAACTTAAAACATCTAAAATTAGGTTTCTAATCAAGTTCTGAGGCTTACATTTATTTTAACTGACCAAACAGAAAACAAATAATTAAAATTAGCCCTTTTTGAAAAATTCCATCAGAACTGCTTGACAGATGGTGGCAATCAGCGTTTTTTTTCAAGGTGACTTGAAACAAGTTAGAGGCTCAAGATCTATGTCTCATGTCTGGACTGTTACATAGGCTTCTCAAGTGCTAAGGTCCAGTGTTTTACTTCAAGAAGTTCAATAGTCAGGGTTTATTTATGAATTTATTTATGAATGAGCAAAAAATGTTACTCTTCTCTGTGTACATCAACTGGAGACGTGTCACAAAGGATTTTACCTTTCTCAAGGGTCTTTGTTACCAAAGGGTAGTCTAACTTTGGTTTCTGGAACCTCTCTCAATGCCCTTAAAAGAATTCTTCATCTAGGATCAACTTTTAGGGCATATTTCTATATATACCTCTACGGATTTTCAGAAATAAGTAGTGTCTAGTTTCAACATGAATAGATGGTAGCTTTGATTTCTGAAAAGCCTGTTAAGTACCTATACATGCCATTGAAAAATCCTAAACTTAGGCTTTAATACTGCGAATGCTTATGGATAAAATAAATTTTTTTGATTAAGCAATTTCACTGGAATCAGTAGGATTACTTACATGAATAAGCACAGGATTTTAATAAAATTTGAATCATATTGAGTATCTTAAAATTCAAAATATTGATAAGGTTGTTAATCTCCCATTTACCAAAATATTGATCATTATATTTAATATATATATTTTATATTGATATATCAATATATTATCTCTGTACATATCCTATTTTACACATATATAATACGCAAACATATATAAACAAAGTATGTGTGTAACAGGATATGTACTTACATAATATATTTATATCATATATAATAAAAAAAATCAACTCACATGTAAACAGTCCTCTAAATGATTCAGAAAACAGTAATGAATGGGGGCAAGTTATTTGCTATTCCATTATTGTAAGTGTTGGGTTCTATATCAGAAACAACCTGAATGATGTTGGAATCTCTTAAAAAAGTTGGAAATCAGGATACAGTTATCAATGAGAAACAGCACTTTTCCCATCAGTGTTAAAAAGTCACATGAAAGTAAACCCATCATGTGAGAATACTGTTTCCACAGAATGTTTTGGATTGGGGTTTCTTTAATCGGTTTGGGTTTTTTTCTGAAGGTTTCATGTTTAAACAATCATTATAGCAGATCTTTGTACCTGCAAAAGTAGTTTGGTTGTATTGCACAGCTAAATAGGCTATATTGAATACTTTCCATAAGCAAAGTCTTCTACAAAGCTTATCAAAATCAGCAGACAGACACTCAGGTGTGGGTAGCACTGTCAAACTCTTCAGCAAGTCGTGAAGAGTTCCTCCATTTGGGAATGAGCTCTAGTTTTCTAATTCTGGCTCTGAATAGACTGCAAGTATATGCTCTGAAGCCCTCTGAACTTGTCATGGCAGCTCCTCACTTCTAGTATGACCCCTCTCTCTCTGCTGATTATTAAAGGATCAAATTTCTTCACATACACAATTTCATCTCTGCCACAGATTCTCAAGCATTGCTATTTTTCCTAAAAAGTCTCCCAAGAGGGTTCTTAACAATTAAAAAAATCCCTAACATATTTTATAAAGACAAACAGCTTCAACAGAATAGACTTTTCTTTCTTCACAGTACCTTGCCAGAGGGCCCATCTGGATTGCTGACATTGAGTACGCATTGCTGATTTTTAGCAAACTGGGCCAACAATCATCAGATGAGTCAATCAGCCACAGGTTTACCTTCCAGAATATGACAGAAAAATCTTTAGAGAATGCAAGAACTATCTGACCTGACTGAAGATGGCAGAAATTTTAAATTCATAGCTTGAATCTGATATGAAGCAGCACCAGAGGTGGCTGACAGGAGCCCAGTTCCTCTCTGGATTTCAGGCCTTGATTTTGACGTCCCACATTTAGATCATATGTAGACTGTATGCTACAAATGAATGTTTGTATGATTTTCTGATGACATATAGGACTTCTGAAATTCCCATTTGTGCTGGACTGAATGTCTTAAACATTGTCAAAATCATAGAAAGACTTTTGTCAAACTGCAAGGAAGCAACAGTCTGTCTGCAGCCACCAAAGCACCCCCTCCTCTCAATGCCTCCTGACTGAAGTTTGGACTGTGGCTGGTGACTTGAGATAAGACTATTGTCTAATCATCTCAAGTCTAAGGAAAGGTAGAATCAGCATGTTAAGAATCAGCCCTAGCTTGGCTTAGGGGGTGGTGGGGCAGAAGGATTTTGGGGATGCTATGGTGAAATCTCTCCACACCAAGCCAAAGAGGTAACCTCTAGCCTCCCCCAAGAAGACCACATACATACAGGACATTCACGTGAGAGGCAGCTGAGAAGGGGTCATAAACCACCAAAGACCCCAAAGCACCCTCCCTCCCACTCATTCCTGAGGCCTTCTGCCACTAAAGGACTGCACATGATCCAAGTGAGGCCACAAACCTGTTGCAAGAGACTGCAAAGCTTCTCAGTCCCAGGCATCCCCTGAACATATATCAATCCATTCAACTCTATGTTTTTGGGAACATCATGAAGAAGATCAGAAGAACCAGATCGACGGGATGCCATTGGGTTACACGGAGTGGTGATAACCTTTTCTATTTTAATCTCTCTCTGCCGTTTTCTTTCTTCTACCCCCACCTCCTCTTCCCTATTTCTTTTTATCTCTCTTTCTCTGTCACACATTTACTATTAAATAAAACCTATACTATTGACTTTGGCATTTAGTCTTGTTTGCACCTTCATTTGGGTAGAGGGATTTCTAATAATTTTAATAACCAGATCATAACACCATTCTTAGTCAATTCATGATAATCTCAGACCTCTCAATCTACAGACTTATTGCTGGATGTCCAGTTTACACACCGCCAACAACAGCAAGAAGAATTTTGATGTCCCCTAAGCAGTATGAAATGAACTGATTTACTGAATTTAGAGGCTAAACAGTTTATGAGACAAAAATTAAACACTGTATTAAATATATTTCCCTCCATGTCTCTGTGCATTCACTGGGTATCTCAGTGCCCTGGTTAGTGATGCAAAAAGGCAATGCACCACCTTATGGCATAACACAGCAATTCCAATGTTTCTCTGGGAATTTATCTTCCTAAAGTCAAGACGGTCATTTTAGCTGCATTGGAGATCTTATACAGAGATACTGTATAAGATTACTTATACAGTAACTTTGCCAAGGCACATAATTTTGCCTGTTTTTTCTCAAGGGAGGTGACTCTACCCATCTACCCTGCTCCTGTGAAAGCCCAGTTGAAGTACTCCAACCAGCTCTGGAGCCCCCAGCATAAGAAGACATGGACTTGCTCAAGCAGACCCAGGGGAGCCCCACAAAGATGACTAGAGGGCTGCAGCATCTCTTCTAGGTGAGGACACTGAGTTGGGAGTTTTCATCCTGGAGAAAAAAAGTCTCTCTCTCTGGGGAGACCTTATTGCAAACTTCCAGTGCCTGAAGGGGGTCTGAAAGAAAGTTATAGAAGGAGTTTTTATGAGGACATGCTGTGATAGGACAAAAGGAATTGCTTTAAACTGAAAAGGGGTAAGTTTAGGGTAGATATAGTGATGAAATTCTTTACTAGGAGTTAGACACTGGCTTTGAGAAGTTTCATGCAGCATGATATGACTTTTTAAGGGTACAAAGAAAGAAGATATAAATTGCCTTCTCAAACAAAGTAAACTTTCATTTTAAAATTAATGAAACTTAAGAAAAAGCTTAAAATAGAATGGATAGTAGGGTCATTGGTCAAAGGAACTTAGAAAATTCTATAATTAAAAAGAAACCATTTGGACAACTGGGTGTTAACACAAAATTTAAACCTTCAATATAGGAGTATTTGAAAATTAAAAGAGTTCTCCAAGTTCCAACAGTAAATATTCAGTGTATTACTTACCTTTTGCCTATGCAAAAACAATCCTTTAAGCTTCCAGATCGCTACATCAATTGCTGCATCATTTTCACAATTCAGATGGCATACTGTAATTACAGATCTTCTTACTGCTTTCTTCTTATAACTGTGCTTAGTAAAATAATTTCTTAATTTTTTAAGTACTTCAACAACAAATAAAGTAACATACAAAATACAGGCTTCTCCTTCCTCCTTGTTTATGTGATTTCCAGAAAATTGCTTCCAACCTTCTTTCTGCTGAAACTCACAGAAGCTAGTAATTATCACACCACATGTGTTCTGGCTGAATGTTATATAGTATTTCCCTTTTCATATAGCTCAGTTCCTGTAGCAGAGACAAATATCACACACCTGCATGCCTTTGAAGAAACATAGTCCCCAAAACCACTGCACAATAATAGTTCACTTATAATTTTTTATGAAACAGTAAAAGATTACCTATGGCTTTTGTAATGCAATATCAGAGATAATACAGCTATTTTTCATCCTAAACCCACAGAAAATCTATAATATCACAACGATACCATAATATAAATTTATTTTTAAGAATAACTTTCTTTTTGGAAATGTCTTTATGGCTGATAAATAAACTGTTAGCATATAGGGGGAACATGGAATAGACTCTAAGCTTTTAAAGAGACATTTCTATGCCTTTATTATATTTGTCTTCAGTTTCAATCTAGAATTCTCTTATATTTTTATATTTTAGTCAGGTATTTATAAAGACGTTATTCTCATTGAATCCTAGAAATGTTGATCAAAAAGAATCCCTGATTCTAATAATCTTGTCAGAATCTTTGTTTCAAGAAGGGCTATTTTCAAAAGACAGTTCAGCAATGTGGGTTTTATTTTCTTAAGTAATTGAAATGAATTGTTAATTCAGAAATTAAAAATTTCCATTTTCAACAGAAAAATGGCTTGACATTTAATATTTGCAGTTACCACTATGCATGTTTTCCATAATTTTCCTCAAGGTTTCTATCAAATAATTTCTTTTAGTGGTCCAGTGGATTTATTTTAACAAAGAAAGGTATCACATGCTAGTTTCAATTAATACAATTTTAAGAATAGCATAGGTTGTCATTGTCATAAGCAGAGTGGGAGCTCCCTTTGAGTCATAAGATGCAGAAAGGATCCCCTTGCTTTCTAAACTCCTTCACAGAAATGAGCCTAGGTGTGCCTGAATCCAGTTCTAGCCCTAGAATTTATTAATGGTTTATGACTAGAGGATTATACAGGTGTAAATGAACTTTTCTACAACTTTGTTCTGCAGGATCAAGGATGGTAAGCCAAATATATTTATATAAATAAAAAAATAATTTATTTAAATTGATTACGATAATTATATTGATTATATAAAGAAGAGCTTAATCAGAATTATTTACTACACAGTATGGATATCTATAAGTTCAAGTACAGTGCACTACCTTTGAGGTAATATAGAAGCGATTATATTAAAGCACTTACATTAAATCTAGCAAAACAATTATTAAGTAGAGCTTGATGTTATTGACCCATACCAGTGACTGTAGACAAATCTATTTCACTCAGCCTTGAGGAGTAAATTTGAGGAGTACCCTCACTCAAGGGAAGAATCTTCACACACCTTAGGGAGATACGCTACAAATCCTCACTGTGCAAAAGTGGGACTGGTCTTTTACAGTATAAAGTGATTGATGTCAGTCATACACATTTTTTAGATTATGTGTTGTCAGACTTACTCAGCTAAATGGGCTTTGTGATGAAAAGGGTGTTACCAGTGCTTTGTTTTTTACTGTTCAACTCTTCTGACTCTCAGCTCCATATCAGGGCCTGCACAACCTTGCTGCTCCCAGCTTCAGTCAGGGAGCATCTGTCTGGCATGTCCCCCATTTTTCAGCACTAAGAAAAGAAGATCCTTTTTGCTTGATCTTATCAATAATAACTTATAAACAAGACAAATTTCAAGCTGCTGTATCTCAACTTTGACAAAGAGTCGTGCTACAGTCATTTATCATTTTTCCTTTAAGTATAATTTGTTTGCATCTTAAGCTTTTACTTACATTTTCTCCTAAGTCAATATATGAAGGGTCTGTCACATTTATGACATTGACTGTCTTTATGGAAAATGCAGCAGATGAAGTTTGGTGGGAAACAATTTTTGAATCTAAGAAAGAAGAATTAAACTTGTCCAAATACGGACATTAACACTCCACAGCTGAAGACAGTGTGACAAAATTGTCTCTTCTAGTGGCCAGAGGTTACACACTGCTCTTCATTCAAGAATAACCTTATAAGAGTTTTCCAGGTACTAATAGACGAATTATGAAACACCTGTAGCCAGGGGAAAACTTGAGAAGAATAAATTCATAGAAGCCAATTTGCCATGTGTTGTAGTAGTCCAGAATAAAGCAATTCTCCTAATGTAATTTTTTTAACATCACATGTTGCATTGAAGTATGGAGAAGTAAAGTGAACTAAAATGCTTGCTAAAGTTACTCCAATATTTGTGAAATATTTAATATAATAAAGTTTCTATCCATGTTGAATCTCATTTCACCAGATCTACAAAGTCAGTAGAGCACTCTAACCTCTCCTGGGACCTCCTTCCCAAATACCTCTTACACTTTGGTTTATTTTAAGCATGACACAGGTAGTAATAGGACTATTCATGTTCTTAAAGCTGAGGATATGCTTGTTTAAGGAGGTCAAAAAAGTAGATTACTTTAAAGAAGAATTCGGACAATAAAAGAAAGCAGACCTTTAATTAAAATATGATGGTGCCAGTATCTCTAATTTATTATCATGTGTTTAAATATAAACAACAGTGTAATATGTAAAAGTTCACAGTGTTGGAGACTTCTAACAATCCCCAAAAATAGAAAGGTAAGCATAAACTAAAATGACCATATAAAATCAGAAATTCATTATCTTTGCTTGTTAGATTAACATTAGTTTAACCTCAATTTTTCTCCTTTGTGGGGTGATACAAATGATTGCTAATCATTATTAGGGCACATTTTCTTCTCATCAGTTGCTGCCCTTAACAACAGAACACTCCCCTCCAGCATACAGATTAAATCATTTTTAGTCGCATAAATAAATGCCTAGAAGATGTCGACTGAAAATCTTAATTATTTCCTAAAGGTGCAGGTGCTAGAAGTGGTGTAATGAAGTACAGACAGCTGCAGCCACAGGCTCTGGCCAACTGGAATATGTCTTCAGAGTGACATTGAGCATAACAAGACCTCACTATGTTTGCTTCCAAGAATGTTATCACTGCAGTTTTAAAACCAGCATAAATCAAGAGGCATGTTCACAAAGTATAACTGAAGTCACATTATCTTTATTATACTCCTATATATTTTACTCATTACAACCTGAAATATGTTGACATAACCACTCATACTCATCTATAATGTAACTAATAATTACTCTGCCAGAAAGAAAAATTAGACCAAAAGGTAGTGGAAGACTGGAATAAATCAACTAACTAACCCATCAAGTTACTACCAACTAAAAACTGAAACTTTAAAACCTCAGGTACAGGTAGATTTTAATAATCCTTTGTGAAACTAACTGAGAATAACACAAGTCACTGTCATTTACAAACCTTTTTTTCAACAAAAATTACATATTGAACTCTATTTTGCTGTATGCCCATGACACAGTCATTTGTTAAGACTGCCACATAGGAGAAGGAAAATAAATTGAAAAGCTTAGCATTGCAGATATTGAGTACTCAAGGTTTTGCTCTCTTTTCCAGGGACTTCAAGAAATATATGTTTTTATTCTTATTAGAACAAGCAAAACAGTGTGTGATATATGTGATCACCTTAGTAAATAACAGCTGGTTGCAAAACAGCAATTATTTGAAAGATAAAAAACCTTCACAAAGTCTTGTCTTCTTTAATTTTTGTTGTCTTTAATTTTTGTATTGTAACTATTCAGAAATACTTCTGCAGTCACAGTTTTGGATTTAGCCCTCTTGTGTGAAGATAGAGGATTGAGTGTTCACCGTAACACTACTGGCTAATCTGAATGGTCATAACTTCAAATGGTAAAAGTAGGACTTTTAAAAGCACTTAATATTCATTTGGTATTTACCTAACTCTATTTGTCAAGGAACAACTTCCAGTTCAGCCATTAGCTTTCTACTTTTTTTCTGCCAAATAAGAGATTCAGAAGTTGGTAAAATCCATTCAGGGGCTTATTTTTGCTAGAGAGATACACTAGCTGTTCCTAAATCCATCTTCACAACTTATGGAAGCAGTCACTTCTGCACATTTACAGCTCAGCGCTTAGGTAAGTGTGATGGAACAGGCAAGAGAGTAAGTAACCACTTTCTACTCATCTTCCACAGACAATCTTGTAGATTTTGTTCCTATAGACTGTTTCTTAGGAGGGACTTCAAATTCCTCCTAGTCAGTGATCCTGTCCTGAGCTGCTTCTACCATTTCACTTTCCCTCTGGACTTAGCAGCTCCTATGTCCTTTTGGTGCAAATTCAAGGACAAGAGGAATTTCTCATCTCCTAAAAGTATTTTCACTTTGACTTCTAAGTGCAATAGCCACCTGTGTTCAGTGCTTCTCTAGGATATCCTGTCCAGATTAACTACACTATATCTAAGGGAAAAATGGCAGTTAATGTCAGTCCCAGATCCAGACCTGTATTTCTGAAATCTTCATGGACTAATCACATACTTAGTCACAAAAAAAGCTACAAATGCTGTTTTAACAAAAATAAATGATTAAACAGTAAGGACCACATTATGGGAATTTCTCTGGAGACTATTAGATGGCTGGAAGTAATTGATGGTTTGATTTAGTTTAAAATTTACACTTTTTTTGGGTTATTTTTCTTTTCCATTCCACATGTATAATTTCACTACCCTAATCATCATACAGTACATCTGGCATTTTTAGGGAATTAATTCCCAGTGTATTAGCTGAGACAATCAATCATATATTTGTTAAAATCTCAGGCCTCAGCTCTATGAATTACGAAAACCCTACATGCTGTAATTTTCATTGTGTGTTCACACAGTCACACAAAAAAAGATGCAATTAATATCTAAATCAGGAAAAAATATAGCTATTTATATGCTCCTATCTGAGGATGAGAGTGATGTCACTACATTTGGTTATTGCCTCCTTGGAGGACCAGGAAATGTATACTCCTGTGCATGTTACATTCTCCCAGTGCAGAGGGCTGACAGCTGGTCCTTGTAGTAGGTCCAGCAGCAGAATTTTTCAGATGTTAAGGCTGAAATTGTTGTTAAATCTCTCCATATTCAGATATTATATTCAGGACATTTGCTAGGCAGCACTTGGTAAGGGGATTTGATTGGTTAATGTCAACTGTCTTGAATTTTTTTATTTTCTTGGGTTTTACCAAATATGAGAAAAGAATAGTGCCAATTAAGAAGTGGGAATGTAAAACGCTCACAAGCACACTATTTAAGCATAAATCTGCCTCATAAAGTCTACTGTGACAGGCTACCAAACCTACAGATGTCAGGGTCTCTAGGTCAAAGACAGCAGTGACTACCCCATGCAGTGGGTCACAAAGCTCCTAAAGCCAGAGAGACCTCTCAGGTTTGTCCCTGGTGTTCCAAAGCCCCCTGCCAAGTCACAGGCTGTTGATTCTATAGCTTGAAAAATAACTTGAGACATTTCTTGCAGTGGACACATCCCAGGAAATCAGGGTTCCCTGCAGCTAAACACTCATCAACCTGTCTCAGCTGCTCCATATGCCTTATTTTAATTGATAAGCAAATAAGAAACAATTTTTGTATCAGGTTATCTGGGTAAGTAACATCTTATCCAGGGCTATAATCCTGTAGCCTTTTATTGTATATAATGGACAGAATACTGAGAGATGTATCATTCTAGTTATAGGTACACATATAAGCATTACCAATCTTTCATCAAAGTAATTCTTTCTTCTATGAAGATGCTTGAGCTTAGTAGATATTTGTTTCATGTGGTCATGTTTGTAAATATACATGTAGAATACACTACATTCAATTTGTCTTTTTAATCTGAGAATCGTAAATCTTCACATAACTTACCTCCAAATAAAGTGGTATATATATTTTTTCATTCAAATAATGTTGGCTAGTTTTTCTTTACTCTTCGCTGAATTTCCATATGGAAATCACATTTCAGAAAAACAAAACTCAAAACAGTCCTGAAGGAAGCAATGTGAGTGAGCAATCTGCCCTTGAGCTACACTGGGTTGTAACACTTCTGGTAAAAACTCATTTCCTCTTCTGATTGCCACTTTATCCAGCTATTTTGTGTCACATTCTTAGGACTGTTGTATAGTAAGTTCTCCTATATGCATTTGAATTACTGATTAATATTAGAAGTGCTTTAAAAAAGTGTGCTGTAGAAAAGCTAGTCAAACTTGTGTGTGTGTGTGCATGTACATATTTGTATCAGAGTTCTTCCTTTGAAGAGCATTAAAGTGTGTATGCATGACCACATGTGTGTAACAACTGGAAGGATTTTCATCATTAATTGCACTTCTAAAATCAGAGATACCTGGAGGACAACAGGAATTAGATAAAATATATGAAAAGAATAAAGGAAAATACCAGAAAGACCTCTGTAATCCCCTCTTGCTCATTTTCTATGTATTACAGCTTTAATTACTTCCCTGTTGATATAAAGAAGCCATGCAGGAGAAAAAAATGCACGTAGTAGGAGAGGAGGGCCTTGAGATATATGTGAAATTAGTCATAATCAGCATCTCTGTAGAGCAGGCTGAGCAGTCATGTCACTCTGCAGGAGCAGTGCTGGGTGTTCATCCTATAGCCAGAGAGGACACACTAGGCCAATGTTACATCACAATCCAGTACTTGGACTTGTCTCCCTTATTTCTTAGCAAGGTAGATACACCAGTGTGGCTCAAGCCACAAGAGACAGATCCCTTAGACAAGTATGAAAAGGATGGCGGGTAAGGCAAAAACTGTCCTTGGATTAATGATACATTTCGATTGTGAACAAACTGCAGAGTCACACATATGAACTAGCTATTCAGAGAGCACTTGAATAGTGGAAGGCATCAAAGAACTGAAATAAATATATCAACCCTCAAAGCCAAATTCAAAAGGAGGCATAGAGTGATGAGTGCTGTGGTGTAAACTCCCAGAGAGAGGAATTGTTTCTGAATTTTAAAAGGAGAGTAAAGGAGAGTAAGCCTGAGAATTGTAATAATGAGATACACGACACACCAAAAAAAAAAAAAAATCACATCCAATAACAATTTTACAATCAGAAGAAACCACAAACTATTTTAATACCTTTCAAAGCACTATCTTTCAGAGAAAGCTTGATCATAATTTTTGATCAGTGTTCTTTTTTTTTGGGGGGGGGGGGCGGGGGGGGGAAGGGGTGGGGCTAAAAGGGAAACCAAAGTCTGTACAATGATAAATAAACAAAATTTGTTTGTGAGAGGATGCTATATAACCTCTGACTGTCCTGACATTTCATGCAATGTTCACACTAGTTGTAGAAACTTAGCAAACTCCATAAAGCCTCAGGTTTTGGTTTTTTGTTTTTTTCCAAAATAATAGTTTCAAGCTCATTTTTTTCAAATTGAGCTTTCTACAGTTGTAATGCAGGTACTGTTAATAGTGTTTCTCTAATCTGTCAATGAATTGTGCACCCCTAAAAATGAAAACAGAGACACCCCACATTTTGGCTTCCCAATAGCTAACTCGGGTTTCCACCAGTTGCACTACATTCTTCTTTTTAACCATCCTTAACAATGTTTACGTACAGTTACCCATATGCAATTTTGGTTTATGTATTAATTTTCCTTCAGATAATTGGACATTACTGAATAAATGCTTCTCATTATATTATATTGTTATTATTCTTTCTATTCTATTCATGAAGAAAAAAACCCTCTGACTAACACAAGTTTCCTTCTAGGTTATGGAAAGTATTTTCAGTGGAGAATAACACTAGTATGTTTATCAGTACAGTATCTCTGTACAACTGAAAGACATTAATTTTTCTCCCCCTCTTCTAAATTTCAGGAGAGTTAAATAAAACATCATGGTCATTTCTGTCACAAAGCTGCATTTTTCTCAGTCTTCTCTTTAGCCATTCACTGCTTTTGGACTGAATATTTTCTTTGCTGGAAGTGCTTGCTGGTTGCTTTCATGTTTGCACAAATTTTCATTGGGAAGGAGAAGCCACTTTTCTTCCTGTGAGCAACTTTGCATTGCAGCTGCTGTTTGCTAGTAATCTCTGTTGATGCTTCTCCCTCATCTGGAGCTTTCCCAACAAAGTGGGGGAAAAATCAAATGCTTACCCTTCTTTTTTTCTTTCTTTTTTTTTTTCCGAGGTGGGGATTTTTTGTTTGTTTTTATTCATTTAGTCATTGTTCAAACTGGCTACCTTGCCAATGAAATGAGAAAGATTTTTAACATATTTACATGACACATAGCATTCCAGCATATGTGTTTGAGGTATTTTTTTGCAAGTATTAGCAATTAGGCAAAATCTGATGTATTCCATAAAAAGAAGTTATTCAGAAACATACTTTTATAAACAGTGGATTCAGGCAGAATAAGGAAGTCAGAATCAAACCTGCATTAATTTGGGATATGGTTTAGAGTTTGGTTTTGAGACAAAATTATGGTTAGATTGCAGAACTGTCTTCATACATAACAGTGGCAAACTCACACACAATTTCTTCCTTTTTGGAGCACAATCTGATGAAAATAGAATTTGGTCGTGTCTAAATTGGAGGTTTAAAAGATCCATTCTAATTTAGTATTTAACCAAGGATTAAAGCCATAGGGGTGGGTTTAGAACAGAATATTCACATCTGATCCTTTCTCCCTGATATCAGAAAGATTTGGATATGAAGTTCTGAGTTTAGTTCATCTATATCCAGGAATGATAGTGAAGCCTTGCCAATGGTAAGACAAGTCTCTTCTCAATCCACTTCAGTTTAAACAGAATATACTGAGTAAATTAAAACTGCAAAGCAACAGGAGAGACTTTTGAGTGAACAAATAATAGTTATGAAAACATCCTATGCTGGATCCGTAGCTGGCAGAAAGGATCATTTTACCATCTGTGTCATCATTTATAAAAAATTACAGCAGTTTTGTCACCACCTGAATCTATGGTAAAAGACAGCAAATTCTTCTGAAAAGTGGGGTGGTAAAAGACTCTAGGCAGTCTCTTTTTATATAGATACCAAACAATCACAAATATTTAATTTTTTAGCGAAGAGTTTTTATCTCATAGTTTCTAAACTATTCATCTAAATAAATTGCCTTCAACTACAGAGATTATTTTTCCTTATCTATATACATCATAACTATCCTGATATTTGTTTCAAGCAATTAAGGGAAGTCCAGTGTTGTGGAGAGAATGAACTGAAGTACTAAGTCCAGCTTCTGGTTCTGTCAGAGATTTTTATTTACGTTGTAACCTGCAGCAAAATGCTTAGTTTCTCTCTTGCTTAAAGTTCATGTTTCATTCACTGTAACTTTTCTTTTTTCTAGTCTAATTTATAATTCCATTCAAAGATACATGTTTTCTAGGATAAGCAAATATTTTCAGTGAGTACTTTTCTGAGATAGCTGGAATATGGAATAGAATTGATTATTAAAATGGTGATTTCCTGTAGTTCAACACATTCTTTGACTGAGGCTTGGAATAAGGTTGAAATTGCTATATTTGAAGGAATTTCAGTCATGGTCTACCAGATACTGAGGAAATACTGTATTAAGTGGGTTACTCAGGGTTCCCTAAGACTTCTACAAAATTAGATTGTCCCCAGCATGTTTGCCCCTCTGCACTATCTCACTGAAACCAGCTCAGACCTCCCACTGTGGTCTCTCTCCACCTGTACCGAACTGCCTCATGGCACAGAGTTTCCATTTTCTTTCATGAGAACTATACCCACTTTCCATTTGGGAACTGTCCACCCACTTCCTATCGTTCTTTCATGTTCTGCTCTGAATTCAGATGCCTCACCCAAACTGCCTTTCCATCTCCTTTTCCAGCTTATCCTGGCTTCACTGTTTCTTGGACCAGTATGCTTGGAGAGCTTCAGTGTCCCTTCAAATCCTCATTTCATTTCAGTTTATTGCTTATGATTGCGTAGTTTTTCTCCCTGGGTCCCACTTCTTAAAACACAACTTAATTTCCTCCATTCACAATTTCAAAAACCATCCCATGTTTTTTTTCTCTTGTACTGGACTCAGAAAGCCATTATAGTACCTAATGTCTCATGACCCAGGTGTGTATGAAGAAAAAAGTCCCTCTGCACTGCACAGACAAAGGAAAGGAAGGATTTTTGTACCACTTCAAGGTTATGCCACTGCTCTTGAAAATTTGAAAAACTCTTACTCAACTCCAGGATGAATGACAGACATATTGAAAAATATTAAAATCACAGTTAAAACTAATTTAGCTCTATTTTAGGTACTGAAATTTAGTTAAGTAGTTCTCTAGACATATTTACTATAAACTCCCATTTCAGTCTAAAAGAGATGACCACTTTGACCAGTGGTAGATCCTCATTACCAATCACAAGGTTACAGGAATATTACATAGCAAAGATGATAACTTTTTAAATTAATTTGCTTATTTAAAAATTGGGTGGGGAAGGAATTGAATCAGATTGTAAGAATAAGACTGAGATTCTTATATTGATTCAATGAGATTCTTAGAAATAAATATAGGTGGGTTTGTTGGTTTGGGGTTTTTTTCACCCCATAAAAATCATCTTAGATAAGAAATTTTAGTTCAAGTGTTGAAACTGCAAAAAGAAGTCACCCTACAGCAGGCCTTTCTGATGGAAAGCCATAATCAAACCTAGTAACAAGTAGTGATAGCAGATATGGCTAGAAAGTATGTGTTGTTGTATATTGTATGAACATAGAGTGAAACATATTTGGAAAGGTGGGGAGATTAGCCTGATCTTAGTGACTACCTCCAGCTAACAGATTTCCCACCACTTAATGACAAAAGGATAGTGTTTGTGATGAGCTGTCAACAAAAGTTCTAGACAAGAAATACTGGAGCAATTTTTGTTACCATGTGAAAACTAATACATGTGTGAAAGCAGACACAGCGCACAAATTCAGGAAAGAAACAAAAAAAAAAAACAACTTACAATTTTACCTTCATGTATCTTTAGAGACTTCCAATGTATAATAGGTCTTTGTATATTTAAGAGTTAAATTGCAATAAAATTAATTTTTTTTGCCATTACTATAATCATTTTAGTTTCAAAAAAATCAATTATTACTGAAGTGTTTATAACCCTGACACTAAATTTTGCCATCAGCTTGAGTTTTCAGGGTCCTAATCCTGAAATCTGTATCACAAAATTTTGCTGGGATTATCTACCTTGATTAAGATAATTTCGGAAGTCTCTAGCACAACAAGATTGTGCTGGGTTTACCTATCTGTATAATTTTTCTGCACATATGTTTGAGAAATCATATTTCATATTGTAACATCTATGGGTTCATTTTAAAATAAGGAAATATTTTAAACCACAAAGACTAATACATTGCTATCTGCTCCTGCTCTTCATTTTGTTAAAAATGTGATAACTAATCACTATTTATCATCTTATATCCTAACAGTCAAATTTTTTTGAGATAAGATCATTATCCCAGCCTTTCACAATAAGTCATTCATATAAATGCATCTATATTCCAAGCAACAGGTTTGGAGAGAGGAGGAGGGAAGAACAACACAACAAGTTTTGTCTAATTCTGGGTGGTCTCTTTACCCATGTTAGACTAAATATGTTTTTTTCACAACAGGTGACCTTTTAATTGTTTTCTTATGGCAACTCATTTATTTTAGAGGTTTTTGTTTGGCTCATGTTAGTTTTCTAAGTTAATGATTGTGTGACAACATGCTGAGTACAGGTGGCAAAAGGCAATGTTAAGAATGTGAATATTACAGCATGTGCACGAAGCTACTGGTGTACAGCAAATCCTGTTTGCCTTGATCCTGTGGGTCCTCCCTGGATTTCATAGTCTGGGGGGCCCTTACCTTCTAGAGCCTGGAAATGTCTTCAGAAAAGGCAAATCCAGAACACTCTGAAGCTGAATCTCAGTTTCACAAACATAATTTTTGTTTTCTTGAATGCCATATTTTCTTGATATGCATGCGAACTATACCAAAGAACCTAGATTTCCTTCACTGAGTGGGCTAAGGGAATTCTGGTGATGAATTGTGAAATTCTTCCTTATCACCCCAATTGGATGTGTATATGTTGTGTCTTTCCTGTCATCGTCCTGGATTCTCTGCTGTTTACTCTCCAAATCATACATCCTAACAAAGCAAGCAGCAGGAAAAAGTCATGAATTGCTCAGCAAGATCTTTTAGAGAGAAAACTATCCTCATTTTCAGACATAAATAGCTGAATCCCCATATCATGGCTTACAAATCACTGCTGGCAATAGACAAAATAGCGAGGCAGAAGCAACAGCAAAGTAATTAAAACCAGGCATCGCAGACTATACTAACCTGCAGGACAAAAGCTACACAGAGAGTATCAGCTGTGGAAGAAGCAATCAGCCTGGCTAATGGATCTGAAACTTACATACCTCCCTTTCTGTCACAAAGAACATATGGTAGTAATTAGCTGGCATAAAGGAAATACCGTCTGAAGCCCCTGTTTTCCGATTGGGATGACCTCTGGCCCGTTATGAAGACAGTTGGAAGTATTTGCTCAGTGTTGGTTAGCTAGGCATGTAGTGGGTGTTGGGCAACTTGAACAGATAGGAGAGGATTTGCCAAGTATGTTTAAGCTACAAAACTCTGCTGTACCATATAACAAACTGAGAGCATTTAAAGCAAGTTGGAACTAAAATAAACCTCATGCGACTGCCAACCCCACAGCTGGGTTGGTTTTCAGTTTTTGTTTGTTTGTTTTTAAAAAAAAGAGACAGGCAACAAGGTTTCTACTTTATTCTCATCTGGAAGTACTAGTGGTACAACAGGTTCTCAGAGGTGTGAGGGTAACACATGTTGAGAAGGCCAAGATGTCCTATGTGTTAGACACACTCAGACCCTCATCACAGAATATAGTTAAAATGCAGAAACATTACAACTTTTAGTCAGGGTAAATGAGTTGTCATCTGCTTTGTCTTGTTTCCTAATTCTTTCTCTGCTCAGTCTTGGATGGTTCTGTAGGATGCACATTGTTCTGGGATTATTAAGTGCTTGTCGTCTATTCAGTATGTCCTTTTTCCTGAATTATATTTTTTGAGAAAAAATATTTCTCATATAGAAAAATGCATTTGTTTGAAAGAATTTCAACACTTTGTACCATCTTTGTAATTATGCAAGAAAAATTATATATTTATCTTTCAAATTCTAGATATCTTTCTGAAAGACTCTTGTAAGTTCTAACCTTCTGAGGAAAAAAAGGTACTCCAATTTCATTGTTTGAAAATAGGCTGGGCTACTTTAATCAAGTTCAGTAAGACTTTTCTATTATATTTGTTGTTTGCAAATATTGTACATATGGAATGGCTATGTCCAGATTAACTCAAAATACATGTTTAACAGATATGAAAATCAAAATCTGTGGGAGTTTTGCAGTCAGATCTGCTACTGATTTTAGACAGTTTAATAAAAACCACAACATTTACTATGTCTGCATTTATTTACTATATTTAAGATGCAACAAGAAAATAATCAGGAAATACATACTTTTATGGGAATACATACCTTCTATATAGGTAGCAAACTAGTATAAATTATACTTAACAAACTTATACTAGTTTGCTACCTATCAGCACTCAGATCTTACGGGTAAGTGACTATTAACTATTTTAGTTTTTTGCCAACAGACTCAAAATCTTTTTTTAATCTGTTTATGTAAAAAAGAAGAATTCTTATGTAGATCAATCTTCTTCATACTATAGCAAAAGGTTGTGGTTATATACTCAAAAAATTCCACAGCTTCAGCATTCTCATTCATACAGATACACTGGAGATATCAAAATAGACACACCAGTAAAACACATTTTAGCTTTTCTTTTTTCCGATGAGGAAGAGGTCATTAAGCCTGGAAGGATGCCAGGCAGTGATAATGATCAGTCCTTCTGGGGCTATTTTATAATTTTGCAGCTGTATTGTTGGCTATGGTTTGCAGCCCCAGAGATATTGCTCTGTCTGTTTTTGGTTTTCTGTTGGATTAGACAGGAGGCAATATTCCTTAAAAAAAAAAAAAAAGGGGAACTGTTGCATCTTTCAGTCACTGTACTGTCAGCACCACTTAGGACAAATTTCAACCATTTGCCATTCTTAGATTCTTCCAGCTGCCTGCAGTGCAAGTTGTTAAAAGACCAGAACATGAGCCATAAAATGTCTGTGGGTGTTTGCTAACAATTTGCAGGTGCATATCATCCCAGAAAAGCTTTCAAATTATGTGCAATTTATAAGCTATGTTTGAAGCTTGTTATGTCTGAGAAAATTAGTATCTTTCTTGGCTTCAGTTTTTCAGAGTCCCATCAAATTAGGTGGGAAGAAAGAAAGGTCGTTGTTTCAAACACGTAAAAGTCAGACAAAAAGTTGCACTCAGTTTTTGTTTAATGAATTGGAGCAGAAGGAAATACTGTTCCAAAGATTTTAATTTTACCTGTTTAATACTGCTCCTGGAAGGGAAGAGGCAAGCAGTACTTCCCTGAATGAAAGCTGAAATTAGGGATCAGTAATGATTTGGATAAAACAATCTAAAATTTTCCCCAAATATGAATCCATCCTTTAGTGAGGTTTGTGTTCTTGTTAATTCTTTTATGTTTCTCTGGAATTTGGTCCTTAAAATCTTGATTCAAGTATAGAAATGAGGACCAGAAGCTGTAACTGTTAAAACTGTTGCGGAATATTTAACAAGTGAAATGTTTGCAGTTCTGTGTTGAATAATCCATTTAACCTGATCTTTTCTCTCTCTGACATTTCTACGTCATGGAGGTGTTCATGGTTTTTACCAGGTGGCTGCCAGTTGCACACAGTCTGTAAGTGTAGTGTTGGAAATTAGCTTAATAGTATAGGAAAAATAAAGAGTTATAAATGCTGGTACATTCTCTTCTAGTCTAAGCTTCTAAGCTTCTTTAGCTGCTGTTGGACAGCTACAGAACAAGCGTCTGCACCCATATTAGTCACTCCCTGTATGCATGACTTACTTAAGGGTAAAGCAATGCACCACGGGATAAAGTGGGGGAAAACAAGAGGAAAAAAACCTCTTTTAACTTATAGTTAAAATAGTAGACTGGTTATTTTCTACTCTTTGGAGTGGACTCAATTGTTAATTATGCGTGTTCAGGAAGTAGGAAATGCTGACAGTTTGTACTTGTAAAAAATTTGATTTCCTAAACTAGTGAAATCTTTTCATTTAGGTTTATAAATATATATAAATCTAAACACACATTATTTTATATTCAAATATTTATAAAATTATATTTTCATTATTTAAATTTAAAATTATATAAAAGTGACTGCACTTGGCCACTTCTTGACATTAAAATGGTACCATTATATCCAGTTTAATGCCATATTATCTTGGCACAATTATAATTGTTATAAAGAGCTATAATTAAATTATTCAGTGCTGCTAGCTGTGCAATTACAGTGGGACTCCACTATTCTTTTCAGTCTAGCATTTGAGTAAGATAGAAAGGGGATGCATAAAAAAGGTAGGTATGTGTATGTTGATACAGGATCAGAGCCTAGAGAACTGCAAGGCTGTACTCCAAGAGCAGGTCCATAAGAGAAGAATGCCATGCAGTGTTTAAAGATGCTTCAAGCATACTTGGTGATAACAGTAAAAAGTTCAATTATCTCCAGAAAGATTACTCATTAAATAAATGCCATCAAAGATAGCAGCATGTAAACAATGTAATCACCTCTGTCCTAGGAATACATACTTACTCACCAGAGTCATATAGAAATTCAGCTATGAGAAAAACTAATACAACACAGAAAAAAGAGGCATGGTGGGCAAGAACAATTGAGGCATTATTTCTCTTTGGAATGATTAGAGGGAAAATACATTTTCGCAGAACAACTCAAAAAACTACTTTCTTGTTGTAAGATAAAATGAAAGCAAAACATAACAAAACACAAAATCAAAATATTTTTTTCAAAACTTCATGCATGTTCTTATCTCTGAGTATATTCCTTCATACAATTGGGTTTAATTAATAATAAAACACTTTATTAGCCATAAAAGCAATTCCCAGATTGTTTAATAAGATAATTCCATACTGATGAAGGAAAAAAAATGAACTTAGTCAAGGAATCTGTTTATACAGTATTATATTAATAACTGCCTTTTTTTTTAATTCTAGTATTTAAAATCCTTCTCAAAGTGTTAAGATTTTTACTTCATCACATCTTTTTATTATATAGAAAAATCTGAGGGTTGATACTTACCAAGTGGTGCTAAAAGTACACTTTTATTTTTATTTCAGACTCCTATAGGAAAAAAAATAAAGGGGGGTCAAGGAGTGGGACATTCTTTGCCTTGAGGATCCATCACTATATAATCTAAATTACTTGACTTTTATTTTCTGAAGTTACCCTGAAATTTTGCCATGTGAAGATTTTGATGTTACATGCTTTATGAAACAACTTATATATTCTAGGTTACTCTGTAATATTTTCAGACATATATATACTAGTACTGACTAGCAACCTCAGTAATTGTAAAAAGAAGTCAACAATTTGCAATAATAACCAGAAACAGACATATTTTCCCTTCTGGTTCATATATAAGAGTTCATCTTGAGACATAAATAATGAAATTATTTGAAAGCTGAAGATGGTCCTAAGAAAGAAACTTAAAAAGAGCAGCAAAATGTCAACTTTTTTTCTCAAACACCATGTGTTTTTTTCTGTGCCTGGCTATTTTCATTTTATTTTATTTCTGCTGTATTAAAATAGTTAACCCCAGCATTCCACTGAGAAATAGCCTTTCCAATTCTGAGAGGGCCTGGGGACATGGAATGGAACAACAATAGGCAATCTTTCCTACAAACAATCATGCAACAAACTGGAAACACAAATAACACATGGGAAACAGTTACACACAGATTTTCCGCTCATTCTGCAAAAAGACTGAAATGTAGTATAGTTAACCTCAGTGCATTCCTTGTAGAATGGAGCCACTCAGGCTTCTTCATCATTTTAAAGCATTTGATATCTGTGTGTGAGAAAGAAAGGGAAGTGCAAAGCATTACTGTATGACTATAGAAAGCCAGAAGAAAGTTTCAGGACTGTATGTCTTACTAGAAAGAAAGCCAAGAATGAGAGAAAAAGGTGCGGTCGTTTTGTTTTGTTTGGGTAGTTGTTTTGTTGGGTTTGGTTGTTTTTTTTAGTTTAATTTTTTATTTTTAAAGAATTACAATTTCGTGTGCTCCTCTGGCCAATTTGTATACTGAAAGCTTAGTGTCTAGGACTGTAGACTTCAGGTCTTAAGAAAAATTTTATTACAATCTTACTTCTCTGAGATTTGTTGTAATTTTAGCATCTCCATCACCTAAATCATTGATCTAACTTCAAACAATCTTTCTTCAGCTGCAATGAATATGCAGTCAATCACTTCAGGATTTATGCAGCTGATATTCCCAAAATATCAGGTAACATTTTCTTCCAAGTAGAAATAAACAAATAAACCAACAAACAAATAAGTAAATAAATAGAAAATCCCAAACACATCAAAAAACTGGAAATCCTATTTCAAGCTACTGCTACATTCATTTATAATTAAGTTCCTTTTTTAAGATTTTCCACAGTATTGATCTCTGTTGGGTGCTATTCTTGATTTTCTCTCCATCTTCATTATATTTTCAGTATAGTATGATTATTTTATTTATTTCTACAGAGAAACTGGTTTTTTTCTCAATAATAATTTCCAAAGTATAAAATAATATCCATTTTTCAGTATGTTAAGTGCAGTGAGGAAATACAATGGATTTCTATTACTTGTCATAACCAAGACTACATTTTTTAAATTAAGGGAAACTGAAATCTCTCTAAGTTTGTTTCATTCATTATAAAGTTGCTTTTTGGTGTTTTGGGTTGTTTGTTTGTTTTGTTTGGGTTTTATTTAAGAGAACGTGGTTTTATTTTAAAATTTGTCTTTACTATCGAAAAAAAAATCTCCAAAAAGACCTGTAAAACAAAATCTTCAGATTTCGGGCAATTATCACAATGTTTTTTCATAACTGAAAGTAGACCTATTGTGATACATTATCATGCTGACCTGAGGGTGTTTGGTGCCTGTTCCATCCTCTAGGCTCAGTACTGTGTCAAGACTTCTACCACGATAACTGAACCACATGAACTGGTTAGGAGACAGAGAAACGGGCTTATGGCAGGAAATACAGCCCAGTCAGGATGAAGCATCTTATTATGTATCAGAAGGATGTGGAATCCTATCTTTCCTCCTCCAAATTACATGAAGAATCTCAGCATGATTTCAGTTGCAAGTATTTGTCTTCTCTTTAATGTCTCTAGTATTTTCCAAAGAACCCAAATATGTAATTCAGAAAGCTTCAGATGATCCCACCAAACCCAGGCATATAAATTCTGGATCAAAAAATCTACTTTCATATTCAACAGGTTTGTTTTTTTAATTTACATTTTTATAGGGAAATTGCAATGCTACAATCCTCTTTTCCATTGAGTGGCAATTACTCACCCTTTCAGAGGTCAGTTTTCTCCTTAACTGTGATCACTCTTATTAAAAACTTAAAATTTACATAGAAGTATTTAAGCATTTTATTTAGAAGGGAAAGTTAAATATAGACATGACAGATACAAATATTATAGGTTTCCTATCTGGTGCCAGGAAAGGGTTAGAGCGTTGAAATATTTAACTGTGTGGCAAGTTGTGTTATGGATTAAAGGATTAGAAGCACTTTCTGAACCCTCTAGAACTTATTTTCAAAGGTTTTGATGTCAGGAAACTTGTTCTATTTTAGAAAACATTACTTCCTGTCATTTAAAGCATTGTTTGTAAAGACATAATTACTAAAATCTGGGAAGTTTAACTTACTGGAGGATTTAGCCAAGCCATCAATAAAAATTTTTTACGTGAAAAGAAGTCTTGCTCTATTTCTAAAACTACTGGAGGATGCGCTCTAGACTTTTGTATAGAAAACCAAACACCTTTCATTTTGCCAGAGACAAATTTAACTGCAACCTCAGAAGGTTCTGAAATATGTTGTAATTTATAACACACATTCTTAATTTTCTCACATTCCACTGCCATATGTATGTGAAGAGAAAATGAGGAAATAAATATTGTCTGACTATGAAACAGAGAGTTGGGTCCCTTTGGATCACAGGGTTCAGATGGGCAGAAAGATCTAATCTCATCTCAGCTGATTAGGACATTTTGTTAAATAGCACTCCATTAGAGACTGAAAGTTATGGAACTGATGGTAGTTATATGTCAACAGTAGACATATCTCCCAACTTTATGAAGAATATACAAAAGTTTTATTAAGGGTACATTCAGACAACTAAGTTATAGATCTTTTCAGAGAAATTGGGGTTTTCTAGAGTTTATTTGTTGATTCCTGAATATTAGTGGGATTTATGTCAGGGACACATATCAGCTGCCATTTAAATTTCTCAAGAACCTAATCTAACAAGTTCTTTCTGATGTAAAATGAGAGCAAGTTAAGAGTATGTATTCACTACTTTGTTTACATGGTTTGTCTTCACGAACGAATATTTGGAAAGGGCTCTACCCACGCTTACTGCAGGCTTGCTGATGGCTGAAAAGGCCAATGTGTGACAGACAAGTCCGGTTGCAAAAAGCACAGCAGAGAGACTCCCCAGGCGGTATTGACTGGACATGATTCTTTCTGCGTTGTCTTTTCTCCTCGAGAGTGACCCTGCATGTGTTCTCAAAGGAGGCAGCAGCATTAGAGATGGTTTGTCTCCAGACCTCCCAATTGGAGGTCAGAGTAGACCAATGGTGATGGTCAATATGGCCAAGGCTGAGATGTTGTTTCAGGGAGTCCTTGTATCTCCTTTTCGGGTCTCCTCTCTTGCGGCAGCCAGTGGCAAGAGTTTTAGGGTTTTGGTTTAGAGTTTGAATAAACAGATTCCTTTTTCATTGGAGACCTATAAATTCAAAGTGAAGGTTTTTCACAATATTTCCCGTAGTGATTTTTACAAGTAAGCTTGGAACATAACCAGACCTTGAGATCTCTTCTCCTGTGTTTCCTTTGTTCGCACTGATAAGTGCAGCAGTGATTTCAGACTACTTTTGATCAATATAAGTAATAATTTTCACATAATCAAAAACATTTCATTAATTATTCACTCTCTTTTTCAGACTGGATTTTTTTCTCTGTTGGCCTCTACATTATTTTTCACTTGTTAAAGCACTTTACCAAAAAAATGCAAAAATATAAATTATAGGATAAGTTACTATAAGCAACGGAATCTTCCTCCTAATATGTAAAAGTCATAAGGGACTGAAACTAGCAACCTGATATTGGCAATATTTGTCATTAGCTGCATATAGAACAGCACAAAATCAGATTCATGGAAGGAAAAGAAATTTATTTTTAGTCAAAGGTTATCTGTTAGAAGCTGAAACAAACAATAAGGTCACCTCTCAGCCTTCTTTTCTTCAAACTAGACCAATCTAGCATCTTTAGTGGCTCCTCGTGGGACATTTCCTCCAGCCCTCTCACCAGTTTTGCTGCCCTTCTCTGGACACATTCAAGTACCTTCACATCCTTCACAAATTGTGAAGCCCAGAATCCCACACAGTACTCCAGGTGAGACCGCAACAGTGCTTAACAGTGCAGGGTGATCACCTCTTTTAACTTGAATCAGGTAACATAAAATATAGTTTTAATTCTGTGGTCAAAAATTATTGTTATTTGAAAGGCTTTGTGTTAGAGGCTTTTGTGGAAGGTTTTTTGTTATTTTGAAATTGATTTGTTTTGGTTTGACTTTTGTTTATGGTACTGAATTTAGCAAGATAAGAATAAAGATTTGAAGAGTATTCAAAAATCAGGGAAACTCATTTAAAAATCTCTTATTCTAGAAAAAATTATGAAAGGGACAGTAGGCTTTGTTATAAAAACATTTTTGTTTCTCTTAGCTTAAAATATGGCTGATGGCTCCCGGGATAGGCCTGGGAGTAGATTGTTAGTGTATTATTTGGGCTCCCCCTCTTTCCATTATGCCTCTGAGCATTTTTCTTTGTGTGTGCAGATGAGTTTTGTCACATAACCTAATCTCAGCCTTACAAGTTAAGCACAGGCTAAGTCCCTGAAGGCTTATGTAGATAAATCCAAATGTTACTTGCCCATACCTTGGGCTGGTCAACTGCACACAGTAGCTGGGCAGCACACCACACGTGATCGCGGTCCGTACCCTGCCAGAAAAGAAACCCAAACACAGAAGTATGGTTCCAGCACACTCACAGTACAGACACGTGACTTATTTAATTGCCTACTATCATCTAAATATTTAGGGTTTCATTTATCTGCATGTATGAGAAACAGATGTTATAAAATCTGTCTAGTTCATTTATCAAGGTATTGCGAGACTGGCAATCACTGAATTACCAAATTAATGTTATTTTTGCAAAAAAGCAATACATTTCCATATAGAAAAGTGTGAAGGCAAATACTTTCTTGTTTTCCACACTGTTTTATTTTCATTCTAGCTTACTATGGTCCTGCTCTTCTAGAAACTGAATCAGCAGGGTAAGGATTATTCTGCAGCCAGTAGCTGAGAAATCAAGGACCTCAACCTTAAAGACAGCCAAGTCCCAGCTCTGTCTTGAAAAGAATCTGCTATTTGTTTCTAAAATCCCTTAGATTTTGTCTCTTTTTTATCCTCTGCTATTCATTTCCTGTTGTCGTCACATTGGTACTATGGGAGCATAAAGGCCTGTATTCATTCGCCTTAGCTTAAAAATTTAATTGCCACAGTAAATTGAGGCAAACTTCAGCACCTAAGAAATAAACAGCTCGCTGGAGGTGGCAGTCTAATTCTATTGACTTCCTTAGGGGCCTAAATATAAATGCGGCACTCACATCCCACAACCCAGGAAAAAGTGTATTGCCATTGCTGGCCACTGCCTTTGTACTGAGTTTACAAGGCCTTAGGACTGAAACCTGTCATATTTCCTTTCTCTGAACTTTTCTTACCTTACCTGGAACTCTGTTTCCACCTGGTTTAGCTGTAACTGCCACTTTTCTAATGATGAGTTACCTACTCAAAATTTGAAGTTTTCACTTTTCATATGGTATAACCAAAGCTATATACAGATATATATAGTAGTTTACAGATATATACAGTAGTTTTTCTGTGTAGGAGAACTTTTTTACTACTTTAACAAAAGTGTATCAGAAGAAGTATAGGCCTGGTATGAAAGCAGATGCCTTGAGAAGTGGGGACACAAGATGAAGTGGAGAGGAGTGCAGGCATGGGATGACTGAGTCAGAGTACAGACTGATGTTGCAGAGCCCATAGCTCTAAATAAAGCACTAGTCGCTTAATAAAATGCACATCTGGAGCTCAAGAAAAAAAACTGTAGTGGTAACACGGAAAAAAGAACAAGTACTCGGTTATGTAAAATGCACCATATAGAGTAAAACTGGATTCACCATGAACTTGCAGACAAACAGCAATAAAGAAAGCTGTAAAGCAACGGTAG
Organism: Pachyramphus minor; assembly: GCA_013397135.1. Classification (NCBI taxonomy): domain Eukaryota; kingdom Metazoa; phylum Chordata; class Aves; order Passeriformes; family Tyrannidae; genus Pachyramphus; species Pachyramphus minor. The sequence goes on from VYXB01008543.1 coordinate 223,264, forward strand.
CAGACACATTAAAGGTGGATCATATGGTAAGGAAGATGAAAATATCAATATCATAATCTTTCTGGTGAAGGAAAGGGATACTTCTGATGCACTGTACCCCACCCATACTAGGAGCAGCAGCAGTAGTAATAATAATAAATTAATGTATGGTAATATTGGGGGTTTTTTTCTCTTTCACCTTCTGTAATAACTAGATCTGGACTAATAATAATTCTGTGATTAGACTCTTAAAATTTAAACTGTACTCATAATAACCTCTTGGATTTTCATATAAAATGTGTTTTCTCTTTTGTTCCTAAAAGGTTTTTGAGCAACAGCTTGCTCTCCAGGGCTCTGGTGGGGGGTGATTAATCAGAAGGTTCTGGGACTCCTTTCTGGACTACTTGAGTGAGCGATGAGAAGTGGTAAGATCCATGGAGAGGGACATCATCTAATCATCTAGTCCTGCTTTGCTAGGACTAGAAAGATATTCTTAAGATCTGAAGAGTTCCATTCTGCCTCTTACACAGTTAACAATGCAGCCATATACAGCTGTGGAACATAAAGCAGTGGTTAAATGCTACCAAATCCATAAAAGACTGCAACAGTTATAGTGCAATGGAGAATGAGCTTCACTGACCAAATGGCAAGTTCAGTAGATGATCTTTAGAAAGACAAATTTCTCAATCCTGCTCACACATGAACTGGAACGAAATAGAATTTACACCTATGTTCTTTATCTATTTGACCACGTTAAAATCCTTCTTTTCCTGGTACAGCCTGTTGCCTCTTTTTTAGGTAGCTAGTGAGTGTATTTTAATAGCTCAATGTGAAGTTTGTAAGAGGATCACATGCCCAAATAGTAATTTGAGTATTATTTTTTAATGCTTTCCAGCTCATTTCCTTTTTTCCTACTGATATTCTAAAAGGTCTGCGAAGAGTACACTGGTAAATGGTAAGTACTTAAATAAGGAACATCTCATCCAATGTTTAGAGGATAATTAGGGGATTGATTACATATCTTCAAGAATAAGGCCACTTTTTATTAGTCATAAATTGCTTGTTTCTATGGATTTTTACTACCTTATGTCACTATCATTTGTTAAGACTTTAAAAGCACAAAAATATTTCCAATTTTGAACATTCAGAGTTCCAATGTAAGTATAAAACAACCTTCTGTCATATTTTCTAAAAGTTATTTCTTGTCATTCATGAGCAACAGCTCAGTTCAATCAATAAAGGTATGTCTGATAGCTGGCTGGTTCATACTACATGTTGTTTGCAACCTATTTTAGTAGCAATAAGAGCAGAGTTAACAGGAGATACATTAAGTGACTTATTTATTAGAAAGGTTCCACAGCTTCTTGCGGGTGGGGGGACATATATTCAAGTTTCCATAACTTGGCACCATCTTCTGCCATATCATTCACTCAATATTCCATGAATTACAGAATAATTTATTGTGCTTGGATATCTGGCTCATGAGCTGTTTCATACAATTGCTTTCCTAAGATTATTCTGCCTCATTGATTAAGGTAAGAAAAACAAAATAGAAATCTTTTCCCCCCTAAGATACAGCATTTGAAATATGATGATCACTTTGGTCAAAAATTTAGATTTGCAGTTTTGGTGATTATAATTTTATTTTTTGGTAGAATTAAAATAAACCAAGTGAATACGAAATAACTACAAAACAAAGGGTCCACTTTTTCCTCTAACCCTGGTCAAAAGACTTCCTTAGGTGGATCCTCAGTTGTCAATCTACATAACTCTAGGAATATATATGGAGTCACGCTGGTTTAGGGAAATGGACTGGGTTTGCCATACAAGTTGATCAAACCATCACAGGAAATGTAAAGAAGTGACCATTATAACAGACAATGTTACACACTCTTATGTAACAAAATATTTGTCATAATCAAAATAAGTAATACAGCTTCCTATACTTGTGCATTTTTTGGTGCCATGGGAAGGATGGACTCATGTATTTTTCTCAGCTTACAATTCAGAAGTCCTTATGGGACTATTTAGAGTAAGAACTTGTTTTTGACAAGTTCTTCACAAACCGAAATTAGTGTTTTCAGAGTTACAAGCAGAGAAGAAAAGGAAAGCAAAGAAATGCAAGAAGAAAGAATACTGTGAGAATACCAAGTAAGTGAAGTCTGATGTCAGTAGCATAAGCATAGAAATTAACACTGAGGAATAATAAAGATCTCTTTCTACTTGGAGCTCCTTTTTGACCTGTAACCTTCAGGATTAAAACTATTTACTTCCCTGGAGTGGAGGCTGAGGAACAGCTGTTCCTACAAAGGCATTTTACTGTGGTTCAGGTCCTAATCCCCAAATCATCCCCATCACACAGACAATGTAATTCTTGGTCTCTTTCTTGGAATAAAACAATTTTCTTTCTCCAAGATGAAGAATTTTTTTTTTTCTTGTTTTGGGAAAAGGCTTTTCCATAGATTACATCCAGCAAGTGAAATGGAGTTACGGAGTTTTGCACCTCTGCTTGTTCAGTCACCCAACATCATCCTTAGCAGGTCTTTCACGCTCCAGCACCCCAAGGTATCCGCTTATCATTCTCTAAAACATGCAACACGTGCTATGCTTCATTAGAGAGCATTAATCTAATGAACCCTTGCATTATTTCAGACACTTTAAACAAGAAAACCAAAAGAAAACAAAACAAGGAAAAAAATTGTTATGTATCTGGGTCCTTCCAGGTGGCTGCAGCAAAAGGTCGGTGTAGGAAAACACCATCAGTTTGTATAGGGTGCTATCACTAAGCAATATGGATGCAAACTGATCTGCTCTTTCTGGCATGGGATCCAGAGACTGTTCTCTGAGTGGATACCTTTCATAGCATAGACCTACTAAATCACTCCCAGAGCAAAAACTGAGTCTCATCCTGAGACTGACAAAATTACAGTTTTCATTTTAAATTTTGATTTTTTTTTTAATTAACCAGTTGGAGGAAACAATTTAGGTATATATTTATATAACAAAAAAGGTATTAAGAATTGAGTGTAGTGAAACATCTGCAGTCAGGTAATTAAGGACATGCTCAATGTATATGGTTTAGCTCTTTTTAGCAAACTAAAGAAACAAGGGAGGCTTTCTTTAATGAGTACATAAAGTTTTCTTCACTAACTTTACTTGATGTAATGGAAAAAAACACAAAAGTAAATGCCAGCCAATTTGGCTGGTTTAATCTTTTGTCTACATGCATAAAGTTATAGGCAAGAATATGCATTTGGTTTACACAGAAATAAATTTGCCTTGAAGTTCATGGAGATTTTATTATGATAGTCTTTCCTACGCTCAAAAGAAAACAAGATCATTAATAGCAGTCAACTTTCTCCTGCTAAACTGGATTTAAAAGAAAATGTAGAAATAAATATTGTAGAAATAAATATTGTAGAAATAAACCTTCTTTATTAGTGATGACAAAGCTCTATTTGTATGAGAATTTAGGTCATTCTTTTATGTTCTGTTGGTACTATAACTTTTAAAAAGATATGAGAGGGATTTTTTATTGTATTACCATTGAAAACAGTGACTTTAAGGTAGGTGAATGTGAGCCACCATGTAAGGAAAAATGTGATGAAGGAGGAAAAGTATAATATTTTATAAAAAAATATATATGAACCCTTTACAAGAAATATATCCCTCTAAGAAGAACAGCATATTTACAACATATTTACAACTTACTGATTCTCAGCTATTTCTTATATCCTGTTAGGAACTCAGTTCTTGGTCTTGTTCTCAGTAGGACTGATACAAATGGAGAGGAAGGGTCTAGAAATTCCACTACCCCTTCTATGGATGAAATGTTCTCAGTAAGGAAAAAAGAGAAGAAAACAGAAAAATCTTGTGGTGCAAAACATTTCCTCCTGCAATAGGACCTTGTGCCATGTCCAATCTCAGTTTAAAAACCTCCAGGGACGGTGAATCCACCACCTCCCTGGGCAGGCCATTCCAATGCCTGACCACTCTCTCTGTGAAGAATTTCCTTCTAATCTCCAGCCTAAATTTCCCCTGGCAGAGCTTAAGCCTGTGCCCTCTTGTCCTATTGCTAACTGCCTGGGAGAAGAGACCAATCCCCACCTGTCTATAACTTCCCTTCAGGTAGTTATAGACAGTGATGAGGTCACCTCTAAGCCTCCTCTTCTCCAAACAGCTCCCTCAGCCTCTCCCCATAGGTCTTATGTTCCAGTCCCTTCACCAGTTTTGTTGCCCTTCTCTGGACCTGCTCCAGCACTTCAATATCTTTCCTGAACTGGGGGGCCCAAAACTGAACACAATACTCCAGGTGTGGCCTCACCAATGCAGAGTACAGGGGAAGGATCACTT